>JBAMJV010000400.1:0-214353 GCA_037951105.1 Echinarachnius parma
AATTAGGGCACACTCATAGTCATACTCACGGCCACGGGCAAACTCATTGCACTATCAAACATTATAACGTACCCAGGATTTTTTCAAGGGGGGTGTGTTGGGGTGTGTTTGAAATCATAAAACAGTATTTTTCTAAAGGAAAGGGGGTGTTTGAACAGCCCAACACCCTTTTCTGCACGCCTATATATAATGACAAGTTCGGGTAATTCCGTGACCGTGTTATATTATAATAATAATAATTATTATACAACATTTATATAGCGCTTAATACAATGTTTATAAGCGAATTTAGTCGTGAAATGAAAACGGGAAGGATCGAGGAGCAAGGGGCATTCTAAAGGAGACAGGAAAATCGCACTTGTCATGAATTGCGGCATTGTCAATTCAATAATTAAGAGGCATAATTCCCATGAAACTAATTAAAAGTCTAAGGTAAATTGTATACCGTTCAATTAATTGCATGCTTATATAAAGTTTATAACAAAAAATAATGTTCATTCATATATAACTTTTGTTTTATCGTAATTGGAAAATGTGAAGTTCAGTTGGTTTCCCCGGATAAATCACTTTTCAGTTTTCTTATATCGCTTGATCAAGCTTGAGGGGCACTCATTTAAGGTGGGTCAAAAGTAGTTGGAATCCTAATAAATGCCCCCCTGGGGCCCACTGTCGCCCCCCCCCCCCCCCATGTTGGTTCTGCCATCTCAGTTTGTTGCGATGATCATGATGTGCGCATCATATTATTCCGGAATAGTAATCCTCATCGTACGTGCTACTGCAAAGTCAACTCAAGTTAGGAAGACATTGGACAATTTTAAATTGTCTCCACAGATCGTGTATAATCACACATTATAATTTTGCAACAAAATAGTTTTCTAACGAGCTGTTGATGCTTAGAGAGAATAATAACAATGCCAGAAGGGCCATCATTACGCCATTGGGGTTCAATGGCACAGCAGTTCGAAGGCCGTCAAATTACACGAATAGCAGGATCTTCAAAGTCTGTGGAAAAAGCGAAATGGAGCGGGGCCTTTCTATCGCAAGTGCGCGTTTACGGCAAGCAGCTCTACTTGCATATCCAGCATCGTGATGGTCGGGAGAATCCTGGCACTAGTTCAAGCGATGAACTACCTAGGAGAGAAGGGGAAATCTGGTTGAGATGTCACTTCTTAATGTGGGGTAGTGTCCGTGTGAATGAGTTCAACTGTAAGCCCTCTAAAACTAACAAGTTTCCTGAACCAAGGCTAGTCTTTTACTTCAGTCAGACAGAGTTCCTGGTCTTCTACGGGGGGAGCTATCGCGAGGTGGACCATCCGCCCGACTCTAGTGCAGCCGACATATTGAATGATGGGTTCAACGTTGTGAGGGCGATAGACAACATTCTTGGGGATCGCCCTATCTGCTTCACTCTGTTAAATCAAGCAATGTTTCCTGGCGTTGGAAACATCATCAAGAATGAAGTCCTCTTTGACATCGGTGTTCATCCGATGACACTAGGAACGGAACTGTCACGTGACAAGGCCACTGAGATGGTTAATCACTTGATGGCTTTCAGCAGGCGATGGCTCGCCTGGAAGAAGCAGGAAAAACACTCAATAAAGTTTGGGGACTGGACCAAGATCTACAAGAAATCTTCTTGCCCACTTCACCACCAGACTACAAAGTCTCTATTTGGTCCCAAGGGTATGGAACGCATCACGTACTGGTGTCCAGTGTGCCAGCTTCAGCTTCAACAAACACATGAGGGATCAATTGTTTCAGAGCAATGCGGAAGTGCTTCAACACCTGCAGAAAGCAAACCTACGTCTGATGCTCAGAGTCAGAGCAAACATTCAGAAAAGATGGAAGTTGAATCACGAGAAGGATCTGCAACTTCCGCAACTGAATCATCAAACTCAGGTAGAAAGGGACAGGTTGACTCCAGTACTGATGATTTAGGCACCAAAAGAGTGGCAGGTACAACAGGTGGGACATATTGTGGAAATGTTCTTGCTGATGATGGCCCTACCGCCAAGTGTCATCTTACTGTACAACATGACCTTGATGTGAATAAATGCTTCACTAATGGCACTAAAAGGAGTGTTCATCAGAAGAATAGAGAGGACACCAGCACTACATTCAACTTCACAGAAGCATCGCATGAACTGCACCAATGTCAGAAAAGGATCAAGATGGATCGAGGTAGCTGATGATATTGATAGCAATGGTTTCCCAAGTACCTCACTTGATGGGCAGATCAGCGTGGACTTTGAAAGTGAAGGAAATTTGTCAAGCACCTGTGATGAACGACAACATTTGGGTGAAAAAGCAGTCAATGATCCAGTTCCAAGTTTGAGTGATGAAGATGGATCTACGAGGATAGTGTTGTCGATGTCAACTATTCAATTGCTCATGAAGAAGAAAGTGAGGGTGATCCTGTCGCGAATGTAGTAATATCTAGAAAGAAATAGTATTTTGCTGATCAGACACTTGAGATATTACTATTATTACTTGTTAACAATACTTGACTCTCTTTGGAAACTCACAATACATGATACTTTGTTTGCTCGAGAGAATTGTCACTACAGTAATGGTATACAATTTAGATATTTTCCTTTAATATGGTTTACATATATCCTATGTCACGCTAGGGGAGTTAAGTAATTAATTGTGAATGGAACAAAGTCTTTGGAACCATAAACAATCAACAGCTATTTCTCAAACTATACAGTTTGCTGTTCAGAAGAATTAAAGTAGAGTGTATATCATGTTGAGTGATTTTTGTTATTGCAAATGTCATAAGGGCATGAAAGAAGGGCCAAGAGCAGCCCATATTTAATAGTTATGGGTTATTATATACAATGACATACATCGTTTTAATGAGACCTGCCTAGTATAAATTTTGTTTGTAATTATCTAACTTAAAAGTTATATAACAAGAATGTCCTTTTAAAATTCACTTTAAATGTCATGTCATTGTACTTTAATTTTCCAATTAAGATCTCTTCATCATGGAATACATGAATACAAGAATGGAATACATGTCACATTTTTTATGTTCACCTCTGGCGAAGTATTTTCTTCATCTGTAAATTCTGTTCCTTTTCTCATTACCTTTTTGATAGAACTTCATGAGAAAATTTACATTTTTTTGTATAAAACTAATCTTTGAAAGTTCATAACACTTCTGTATTATAGTGTTGGCAAAATATTCAAATATAATTAGCCATTTTAGAGTCTTTATACAAATATTCCCATTCCTTGACCTAAACTAGTACAATGGATGGGTAAAATAGGATACTGCATACATTGAACTGAACCTTGAAGTGTATTGTTGGAAGAGTATGCGTTGATGATTTCTGTTTGCTGTGAGAACATTATACAAATATACAATGACACTCGAGGATCTAGCTAAAACTATTCGCATCGAAGGAACATCAAATAGTATTATATCCCTCATAAGATCGTTTTACCATTGTATTTGACAAATGATAGTTTTGGACAACACGCGCAATCCCCGCGCAATCACTTGACCGGGCTGTTAGCAAAAAATTAACACTAAAAGTTCGTTACGCGTTCGTCCCATAGATCATGTGTTTAAGCAAAATGCACACGCGATCAAATTTGTGCAGTGCTCTATGGCGCACACGTTCTAGTCACGTGAATGCCATTGCTGGTAAAAACTAACACCCTAGGAAGAAGAACGCCAAGACAGCCAATAAGCACATCCGTGGGAGCGTTAGCACGCATTCATTGCGTATGTGCGCAACTGTCAGCGCGTTGGTGCGCACTCGGTTTTGCGTCCTTGTGATTGTATGCGCAAAATAACAATGACTTTAAGCGTATTAGATGCGCCCAGGTTCTGGAGGCTCATCTGGCTTCATTAATGTCGATTGATTTTTATATCAAAATTTACAAGCGATTTTATGAAATATTCAAGAGATTTTCACTTATTTTGCTATAAGCTGAACACAATCACTGATATTGATGAGTGATATAAAACAACTAACGAATGTGCTTGATTGTGATAGGCAATCTATTACCTCGGTGGGCTCAAAATGACTATTACCCTCAGCTACGCTTCGGGTAATAATCATTTTGAGCCCACCTCGGTAATAGATTTGACTATCACAAGAAGCCCATTCGTTAGTTGTATACTGTTCTCCCGAGGGCCATCGGCCCGAGGGAGAATGGTACTATTGTTGTTCCTGAGTGCGAATAGTTTTAGCTTGTTCCGAGAATGAGTCATTGTATATTTGTTTTATATCCCTTCCACCTGTATCGTTCTAATCAAATTAAAGTATAATATAAAGAAAAACAAACCATTAGTATTATTAATATAAAGGAAAACAAACCATTGATCATGGCACCATCACTTACTGTGTTCTGTTTGTGACACTGGCCCCCTATGCGTAATATTCCTAGCGCAGAGCGCGTATTGCGCTATCTTTCCATTCATGAGTACGCGCATTAACAACTATTGCGCGCCCAAATTCAAAACACGCGCAACAATGTGAATAATTAACCTGCTTTACACATAAACATGTATTGAATGGGGAAATACATTACACATACACACACGGTGTGCCAGTGCAGTGACCGCTGCAATTTAATTGTCGAATGACGAATTACTGTCACGGCCACTGAAGATGAACGATGCAAATTGTGCCCCATTTTCGGAAGTTTTACATTCGAATACCGCCATGTTATACATTAAATGCATCTCTAGAATATTCTTTGGAAATTATTGATATTCACGGGTAAAAATATTCTGTATTTTTTGTTTAATTACTCTTTAGAAAAGCTGGTCGAGCATCTATCGCAAACTAAAACAAGACATCCGCTCGCTGAGAGAGGTTATAACACGCATCTCTACAGCTGAGCGGGCAACAAATCTATGATCTTGCTTTGTTTGTTTTGTTTTTATTTATTTTGTTTGGGGGAAGTGGGCATAGTACCTTTTTCCCCGGGGAAAAGGTGAACTATGCGTGACGTCACAATACAAAGGGTACTATTTACCGGTACTATTCACCGGGAAACGTCTTTTCTAGTCAAAACTATTCTTTTTCTTGTTGTGTACACTCCTAATGCAACAATCTTACGAGAAGGGATATACTTAATATGTTAATGGCGTTTCTTATTCTCATGGTTCTCATAATTCACCATGGGTTCAGGGGAAAAGCAGTTTATGTTGAGATGTTGTTTTCACACTTTCTTATGTCATCATATATCTAATCTAGCATTCGTCATGAAGTTAATCCACTAAAATGTAAATAAGATATCATTATTTTACCAGAAGGAAACATATAATATATACACGAAGGATTTTAGACAAATTCTCTTTGTTTTACAGATACTTGCTACAGCTAGTCCTTGATTTGTTGTTCATATTTGCATTTGTGTTGTTTCGTACAAACATTGGAGTTGAGAATTAAATATCAGTTTGTTTAAAAGTATGGCTACACTGTGCCCTCATTACATATTATACTATAATGGCTCCTGACAAGCATGAGTATTGAAAAGGGTTTGTAGGAAGTATCACCATCCCAAGTCTAAGAGCTTTGTAGAGCACCAGTCTAGCAATCAAGACTTCTCGGAGTTACCTGATCAATGAAGCCCAAAAGTTCATTTATTATGTACTGCGCTTATGTGAAAGTAATGCATCCTATTCAAAAAGTGTTATAATTGTCAGAAAGTGTCGCATTTTCTGTGCAATGTCTATTGCCACAACTCCCTGGACTATGTAAATTTCAATTTATTCTTAGTTATATCAGTAATTATTTCAAACATAGGGAACTGAACAGAAATAATATAAATGAAAATGAACAAAGAATATAGGTACCGAGCCTGGTGGCTTAGCGGTTAGAGTGTCTGCCTCATGCACGGGAGGTCCCGGGTTCGAACCCAGGCCGGGTCATACCAAAGACTTTAAAAATGGTACCTTCTGCCTTCTAGCCAGACACTCGGCATTTATAGAATGGAGAAGGGAAAGTTAATCACACGAGTTACCAGAGGACTAGCCCCCTTCTGTAACTTTCGCTACATTTAGTAGACGTGTGGCCTAGGGCTATTGAAACGGAGATAGGCGCCGCCTTATGTGCCATCATTGGAACGGGAAAGACTTTAACTTTAACTTTAAAGAATATAGGGTTTCCCCTGGATTTGAAAGCAAGACCTCCGAATTGCTAGACCGGTGCTGTTACTACCAACTGAGCTAGAAAAAGCCCTTATGCTTGTTTTCATCCCTGAAACCCTTCTCAATGTCCGTGACATGAATGTGAAATGTTCCCATAGAATACAATTGTACCTTCAGCTGAGATATTAGTACAGTATTGTAGTGCAGTCTGATATAGCCATAATCAAATTTAAGACATTTCCAAAATGGAAAACTTACTTCTGATTGTGATTGTGCCAGTTTTGATTACTATATGAAATGCAAACCCAGAAAGATGTGCAAAATCAATATATTCACAAACATACCAAAAACAAAAAACCACAAACAAATGCAGGAGTAAAGGAACTATGATAAATTAGAAATTCATCTACAAAATTCAATATCAAGTTTCATGTTTTATTTCCATACAAAATCTACATTATACAAAAATATACACATTTCACAAATTCCTGAATTCAAAGTCAATTTGGGTACTAAAAAACAAAATCAAATGTGTGAGAAAATGTGACAGAAAGACAAACCTAATAATTGCGAACTGCATATCACTTGAAATAAAATAAATACTTATAAATTTAAAATAACTGAATATGAATGAAATGTAGGGTCTCTCATTCATCCCATTTAGGACTGGTCCAGAAAGTACTCGGGCTAGGGTCTATGCTGAAAACATCTTATACCATAATAAATGGTCTTCATCAACAGGTTAAAAAGCTATTTACATATATCCAATAGTAAAATGCTAAGCATAATGATGTACAGAAGCAGACTCTTTAATTTGTATTATATACTTACATGTTAACCTATTGCTTACAGGAACCGGTTGGGCTATGTACAAAGACAATGGGGATTACAGAATCTCGAAGGGAAAAGGTTAAAGAATGGATAATGCATGTTACACAAAAATCAGTTGGTCTCATGCACTATTTCTTCAAGAAAAAAATGACAAATATATCTGTAATTCTTGTCTTACCCTTTTCTCTCTATCAGATATAAAACTGTTCTATACAACTCGTGCATTAACTACAACTGCTATTCAAAGGAGAATAAACATTTGAGAATAGTTATGAAGTTCAACAATTCGTCGCTGGGCAATTAAAAGGGCAAGTTGGCCGATATTATCGCTAAGTATCGATTCTGTTTTTATTTTATTTTCAGTACTTTAATACCTATCCGATGATATATTTAGAATCCCCATATATGCCCTACTTTTGGAGAAAATCAAAAATAACAAAAGGACAAAATGAAAAAATTGCGCGTATTTGGGCAACAAAAGGACAAAATCGTTTTTCACGAACTGCCGAGAGGTGTTATTTGGATAAGAATAAATACACTTATAACGAATTAAGTGTGTTATTTGACTACTTTTCTGTAAAGACATAGCATTGGTTACAATATCTGCACATACGTAAGAGGCCACAAGTTTAACCAATTTTAATTGAAGCGGCGACGAAATTACCATTTTGCATGTATGGCATACACGACTCAACGCGCACCTCGTGCACGTATGATATGGGCAACAAAAAGGACAAAATGGACTGTCCTTTTTGTGCGCATTATACTCCCAAGTCGCACGCATTGGCTGTGCATTATCAATGCGCGTAAAAGGGCAATTCGCATTTTGTCCTTCTGCATGCACGATATCGGCGCATTATATCGCGTGTAATAAGGAAAAAATAAGAAATGCGTAATAACTCTGTTAAAAAGAACTGAGCATATGCCAAATTAAACGACTTGGTAGCTATAAAGCCTACCTAACTTTTTCACTAAACATAGTTACTGAATTTGGCATTAAAGGAGAATTCCGGACGAGTTTACAGAATACAGTATATTGGAAATAAATATAGGGATGTGCTTGAATATTTTCAGGATTTGACTCTCTTTGGTTGATTTCTAAGAGATTTTTCTAATGTCATTAACTCTGAGGAAATAATTAAATTTACTGCACACAATCATGAGACCCTTACGTAGCACCCTCACATTGCTCAATTTCTTGAATCCGGTGCCACTGCATTGCATACCTGCCAACTGTTCTGATTTATTTGGAATATTCTGATTTTCTGAATTTTTAGGACCTTAAAAATCAGAATATTTCGATTTTTCAAAATTCTGAATGACCCCAAAAAAAAAAAAAAAAAATTAAAATATAGGCACAGCAACACTAGGTGCCTTACTCTCCCATAAGTTGGCAATGCAGAGTAGGGCCAGAAAGTGTTTCTCATCGTCATATGCCCCAGAAACACTCAAGGCTGCAAAGAGTGCAACCTATCAAGCCCTGTCCACACATCTATGGTCAGTTAATTGTAAAAATAATATGTACTAATAAATATCAAATTTGGGTTAACCAGAGCCCATCATTTCATTTTGTTTTGCCCAAAATGCTTCAGCCCTTGACCCCGCTGAGGGCTGCGCCCCCAGACCCCCGCAGTGGGTACAGATTTCTGAATTTCAAATGTTGGCAGGTATGGCATTGTGACCACTGCATGTGTCATTCATAATGGCCGGTCATGCAGAGCCAGCAAATTCAATAACCACGTTTACATGACTTTGTGTCTATTCAAATTCCAATGAAAGCCAAACGTGTTACAATTTCGGGCAGGCAAATATTTTCAAACGGTTCAACAATGCAGTAATGCTCAAAGGCACGGTTGAGTGGCGCATCGTAGACTAAACTATTCATGATCGAGCATTGTATTGGTCCGATCAAAAGAACACATTCGCTGCAGTGTAAAAACATAGATAGGCGCATAGTGAGGGTCGCACGTCACAAATTGGTGCATTGTGGGATAGAACAAGTTAGCTCGCGAATTTGTGTCATTAGAATTTCCAAGCCAATTATAAGAACCCACAATCATACTTTTTTCATACAAAATTGTGTTTATTGACCTAGAATATCTGTCTTTCAATCATTAGAAGCTTGAAATCGTGTGGAAGTCCACTTTAAAAACAAATAATTGTCCAAAATGTTGTTTCTTCAAAAAAAGTATGTATCGTTTTTTGCTATCGATCAATTTGTCCCTTTTAATTGCCCAGCGACGAATTCATAAAAGTTTCAAAATTGCATTTTGGAAACATTAAACTAAAGCTTACAATAACAAATGTAGCAATGACAATTAATATTTTGGAGGTAACTTTTGTAAATTAATATTTTTTGGGTAACTTTCTTTGGTGTAACTCTCCGGGGTCCACTCCTAACATGACTGGCTACACACCCTCATCCCCCAAAAGTGTTGAAAGGGTATCATTTTCAACTAATTTATGCATCTTTTCCTTTTAAAAGAGGTGTTTTCAGCACTCGTCGCACTTAAGGGTCCCTTCAAAAGAAAAGGATCACCAAAAAGGTACCTTTTCAGGTGCACAGGTTTTCTATGTTTTTCTCTTAACCCTAACCAGGCAGGGGGGGGGGGGGGGGGGGGGGTGGAGGGGTGGAATCCACCACCCTAAACGTTCCCCCCCCCCCCCCCCCCCCCCCCCCCCGGCTATAGCATAGTTAAAACTAGATGGATCTTCGACTGCGCGCAGTCGAAAATAATGCCTCCGCTATCACACGATTTTTATATCAAGCCCAAATTAACGTGCACAGAATTAATTCTGTCAACTCGATTTTGATGGTAATCCATCAACCAGATCTTGAGATATCACTATTACAAGCTATTTCTGCATATAAAATGAGTCCTGTGACCTTGACCTTTCACATCATGACCCCAAAATTATATGGCTACATTGGCTCCCTAAGATATTCAGGTACCAAGTTTGATTGAAATCTGACATTTAGTTCTTGAGTTTTTACAATTACAAGCTATTTATGCAATCCTGTGACCTTGACCTTTGATCTCATGACCCCAAAATTGTATAGCTACATTGGCTCCCTATGATACATTCAGGTACCAAGTTTGATTGAAATCTGACATTAAATTCTTGAGTTTATACAATTACAAGCGATTTTTGTATATATATAATGAGTCCTGTGACCTTGACCTATGACCTCTTGACCCTCAAATTGTACATGGCTACATTGGCTCTCTATAATACATTCAGGTACCAAGTTTGATTGAAATCTGACGTTCAGTTCTTGAGATTTTGCCATTACAAGCTATTTGTGCATGTATAATGAGTCCTGTGACCTTGACCTTTCACCTCATGACCCCAAAATTATATGGCTTCATTGTCTTCCTAAAATGCATCCAGGTACTACGTTTGATTGAATTCTGACTTTCAGTTCTTGAGATTTTGCCATTACAAGCCATTTCTGCATATATAATGAGCCCTGTGACCTTGACCTTTGACCACATGACCCCCCAAATCTATTCAGATCATTGTCACCCCATTATGTATACTCATTTCAAGTTTGAAATTGATCCGTCAACCGGTTCTTGAGATATCGCGAGAACGAAAACGGGACGGACGGACGGACAGACGGACAACCCGAAAACATAATGCCTCCGGCCACTTCGTTGGCGGAGGCATAATAACCTGGCCTGATTAGGGTTAAAAGGGTGTGAATCAAGCATTTTGCGCCATTAAAGTGAAACCTGTAAAGTGTCTCACTACACAAATACCGTGTTGTTAGGCTTAAATGGTAAGAGAAGAATAAAATAGGGTTAGATTTTTTCAAATGGCCCCTAAGTATGACGATATATTTAATTGATAATCATTCAGCTCAAGAGCGTTAATGAACGGTCATAAACGTCATACAGTTATTCATTGGAAAAGCTGACGCAAATTTCCGCTTTTTTAACCAGGAAAGCAGTGTTATTTTTCAATGAAACTTTCACACATCATTCGGACATATCTTACAATGATTTTGGTATAGGACTGAAGTCTAAAATGTCATTTTGGGCAATATCTGACACTTTACAGGTGCACCTTTAAGGGTAGGTTTTCAAAGCATATCCCATATAGGGGCGTATTATAAGTGACCCAATAACACAATGTATTTCTTTAGAATGGAAGTACAAGGTATACAGATGTGTATATTGCATGCACATTCATATTTACAGTGATCATGTGTAAGGTACCACATTCACAATGTATTTCTTTGGAAAGGAGGGCAAAGGCATTGATTGAATGTCAAAATACAGATTTATATATGCCACTTCAAACCTCATCAAAGAGGGAGGACAACCATTTCAATTTTATCTCAGAAATTACACATTTTTTTTTTGTGATCTTAATGATCCACTTACAACTAGAAGGTTTCAAAGCAGGCCTCAACACGTATCTTTTTAAGCAAATGTGTAGTAAATGAGTTACCAATTAGAGGAGCGGTCCCCTTTGAATATTTTGAAACAGATAAATGGAGTCATACAAGTTATGTGGATCATCATTATGATAATTGTCTAAAATACTATTAAAGTACTACATCAACTTGCAAGAATTTTCTAATCTAGATAGTATGCAAGGTACAGTAAAAACGCAAGGAGTGCCCCCGCCGTTTTAAGAGATAATGAACCTTTAAAGATGAATAACAGTTTTGGGAAAGTTACAGAAAACATTTATAACATCAATAACATCAATAATTGATCAATATTGTTGATTAAGTATTTGAAAAGAACTTGTGTGGTAAAATCCGAACCTAAGCATCGTTACATGCAGAAATATTGGACAAAATCCAATGGCCGCATACCGGAAACCATGTGCGGACCACAATTTACTGTAAATCAGTTTTATAATTTTGCAAATACATGTATAACCATTAGTAGGCGGTTTCCTGGCCAAATATTTATAATCCCATATTAGTAAAATTATATTCTTTCACATGGTTGGTAATAAGAGTGTACATTTCATGTTTTGAGTGTGGGGCGTTTCCCATTACTGGCATTTGCCTTTAATATCAAGCTCTAATTTTAAGGTAAATATATATTTCAATTCCCGGCCATGAATCTTTGTCAGGAGGCAAAATGTATTCAATATTTCAGCAATAACTTTTGTTTGTAACAAAGATTCATAAATGTGAACTGCTGCTGCTTGAGGGAAGAGAAGAAGCTCGGGTTTGTACCTATCTGACCAAACTATTTGACAAGAGGCAGGGACTCAAATGGAAACTACATTTAATTCCATTCTCTGTCTATCTGTCAATTGCAAGACTCTCCTCTTGCTACTGCTAAAGAAACTGCAAACATGTTTGCTTCTGGCTGATTATAGTCTTTGACAAGTGTGGCAAACTCTTTCCCAATTTATTGCAAGATGATGTTCTACTTCCCGTTCTTTGTCATGACTTGTGGTCCGTGGCAAGATTCATGTCTCGGAATTGTTGAAGGACGGAATAAAAGCTCAAGTTTTCATCTGTCTGACCATACTCTCTGACCAGGGAGGCAAAGTCTGAGCCAAGTATCTGGAAATTGTCCTTGAGGGCGAGTAGTGATGAGGGTGCTCCGTCACTCAGGGACTTCACCTCCTGTAAGGGGGGGGGGGGGGGAGGGGGGAAAGGGGGTGGGGGGTGGGGGGGGGGGGGGTAGAGAGAGCGAGAGAGAATAATAAATCAACCTAGATCTTTATACATGTAGCATCTGGTAAAATGTCATGTTAACTCTTAGCACTTATTTGTTGTATTATTTTGTACAATTTGTATACTTATTATTCCACTGAGTTTACCCATTGTACTGCTCATGTAGGTTGATGGTTGGATGCCCAGCTCTGCATGTTTGTCCTTCAGCAAGGTAATTTGCCTTTATTTGATGTTCTTTAGACTTTACCACAGTGCATAAATGGGTACTATTTAGGAATAGGTGTTGTAAAGAAGATATGCATGCATGTTGGAGGTAACCTGGCTAGAATGCTCCCAAGGCAGTGGAAAACATGCACGTCATGTAGGGATTGATTGTCTGTGTATATCAAATGACTGAGGTAGTTATGTTGCTGATATGTATTTAATGATCAAACATAAGAAGCTATTGGGGAATAAAAGCACTACAAACTGAAAAACAATTGAAACGTCAAGGGCACTTTTTGTCTTATATATTACCCAAAAGATATATCAAATGATTAAAGCTTGAACCTTTAGCTTTAAAACTTGGTTGGGAAGAGTCATGTACAGACAGAGAGAGCACTCATCATTTCAACATATATAGGCTGAGAGAAAATGTAGCCCATCACTTCAACAGGGACTATTAACTCTTCATATAATAATATTTATTTAGAACTACTGCTAACTGCTAACTAGTAGTCCCTGCAGTTCAATTCCTTCTAGCATGTATTTAAACACTATGATGAAATGTAATTGATTTTCAAATATTTGTAAAACCCCAATAAATATGGTCATTACTTGAATGATATCCGTGCGAAGGGTGCTATTGCTGAATACAGCCTGGTCTCCTCCTGTGCTGTATGGTGCGTTGGCTAGGAGCTCAAGCTTCAGAGACTGGGGATGGGCTCTGGACATCTGCACCGAAATACCAACCTAAACACACACACACACAAACAGACATTAGATGAAGGAAAGCAATGTTTTGTATTACTGAAATGTATGGTGTAGTGGCAAGAAGCTCTAGGTAAAGTGGCAGGATATTATAGAATGTATGCAATGTAATACTGCAGGGGTGGTCTCTCTTCTCATTTGTTTGTTTTTGTATCCATAATTTACTTATTCTTTATTACTTTAAATATTTTACTCAAGGGCAATTTATAGAACTTTACAAGGTTCTTGTCAACCAACTTCGAGGACCAAACCATTGTCAACTTAACCAATATGTTTATAATCATACATATATTATAAGCACTTAGTGGATTAAAGAATAAACTTAGACCTGACACATTTCCATTTATCTGTAGAAGGCCCACACAGATATGCCAAAGTGAGACTAATGATTTACCGAGAGGGTGATATTCTCTATCCACACTTTGCTCTCTCAAATGAGATAACGTCTACAAATTTGATGTCATTATGAGAACAATTATATACATACTTCCCCTTGGTAATTTATGTGATCTGTGGAAGGTCTACAGGAAATTCTTGAGTGTATTTCAAAGACTATCAAAGGAATTTAGAATGTGGAACTTACAGTAACATGATCAAAGAGATGGAAGCTTGTCCTGTGGCCTCCTGCCTGTAACGTCACAGACAAATCTGACCTTGAAATGGAACCTGCAGAAGGAATAGTGTTGTATATAATTATGTCTTCACACCAGTATTTAATTAAGAAAAGTGTTTATTCAATCTGGTAAACAACACCAAGCAATGTCTCGTCTGCGTAACGGGATCAGAGTTAAAAGTGGGCCTATTTTTACAAATATTACAAGCACTGTTCTATGAGACAGTATTGTTATAAGAAATGGTATAGATTGGAAATCATGACAAGGGCATGACAATGTGTATAAGTATGAAATATTAAGTAACATTTGCATATCAAATGAACAATGACCTTTGACCCTTGAACACATGATGCTAAAATAATAAGGGGTGTATTCTGAAAACTGTATTATCTTTTGTCATAAGTCTATAAGATAATACATATGGTGTAGACCTTTGGCCCCTCCCCCTCATCTTTGAGTGATAATGTGTAATATAACAAAGAAATTTAAACCCCACAAAATAATTTACGAAAAAAAGATTTTACAAATATAAACAAAATTGATTTGATTTTGAACTTTCTCTCAATGTAAAATTATAAAGTCAGTTTAGTTCCTGCATGTGCAGAATCATATCAAAATTTTCCATGGATACATCTACATTTAATAAGACATTTTTATAGCGCATATTGCGAAATAGCCTCTAAGCGCTTACAAATATTAACATAAAATTAACCAAAACTAAATTATAGGATACATAGACATACATTTGTATAAACAAGGAATTAACAATCACAAAAGGCTACCTTGAACATGTATTAATGATGTCTTTTTTACCACATATTAATCAATAGGGATTTCTATATTGGAGGGTGCACAAGCCTGAATGGGCCTCTATGAACCCAGCATGGAAAGTACCGTAAATGTCTGTGTATAAGACACACTTTTTTTCTAACCAGTGGTTATAAATTGTTCTCATATTAAAAATAGTTGTTAGTTAATTTGGTAAATTGCATATTTAATGAGCATTGCTGCTTATGAATATATGAATATTCATGAGCAGCAGTGTTACTGCTCAATAAATGTGCAATTTTTGTACTAACCATTATTTTTTAACCCGTTCCCTTCGAGATTCTGAAATCCACATAGACTTTGAACATAAGCCTACCCGGTTCCCGTAAGCAACAGGTTAAGTGAGAAAATGTTTATGTTGATGAATGCTACATTCGACAATAAGCCCTTGTCATGCCCTAGACCAGTGGTATAAGCATTCCAACAGCACTACAGGGTGTCTAAACATTTTAAAATAAATTATACACGGAGATTTACGGTATATGTTATATACACAAAGGTCATATTTGTGGGTTCTACATTTTGCTGCCAGAAGTAAAATAGCAAATTTCTCTTGGTTCATATGTCAACAAAAGAGTAATTTGAGTGTTGACTGCCTTACCCTGGACCCATGTAGGTTGGAAAGGCGCAGAGCAGTCACAGACCAGGCCTCCCTTGTCCCTCAGATACACAGCTCCTTTGATCCCATACCTACACACAAATAAAACAAAAATACTATCTTCATTGCAAATATAGTCAAACCTTAGTGGCTACCTGTCTATAACAACCAACCTGCCAATAGTGGCCACCAGAAGTGATTTTCCTGTAGAGAAAAACACAGTAAAGAAATAAGCCTCTGCTTTATAATAGGATTACCTTTGACCACACTAATTAAAATTGAATGGTTAATAAGTTCATGACAGTTTATGGCACAATTAACAAATATTTTTGCATAATTATGAGCCCTGTGACCTTTCACGTCACAACCCAAAAATAAATAATGGCTAATAATTTTGTTAGCTCCTCAAGCATGTTTGATGCCAATTCCTTTACCATTATTTGAGATATTGCAAGTATGCTGTATTTTCTCATATATTATGAACCCTGAGGATTTCTACCTTATGCCCCCAAAATTGAATTGGCTCACCTTGATACTTGTAGGTATGTATGAAAAACAGAACTTACTAACATACATATGGACAAACAGACGGACAACCCCAAAACATAATGCCTACGACACAGAGGCATAACAAAATCACAACTGCAATACAGGAATTATATGTTATGTCTTTCTTTATAATTTATTAATTAAATTCTACATGATATTAGACACAATCCACAGAGGCATGAATCAGTACCATGCATATGGATTGGTTTATACCAAGCCATACAATGGTTGTTCTATGGATTAGTTAATTAATACTGGGGCACATAATGGACTTTCTACTATGGCTAATACTGGTGTACAGAATGGTCACAGACCTGGGTATGAAGACCAGGAATCCATTAGCTCTAATGGTCTGTATGACAGCATCCACCACGCAGGCCTCATCTTTGAGGTCCCGGTCCTGGAAGAATAGGGCCTGGAACAAGTCCTGAGAGTCCAGCTGGGCGCTCTGGGCTGCCTACATGTAGTAACACAAACAAATATCATCAACATATTTGGCATTCTTCATTCTTGGTAACACCAAAATGATATCCTAAATAATTTGAGTCAAGAATGAGTACACAGTGAGCTACTATAACCATTCATAGAGTATATTGACCAGCTCATGAAGGATGCAAGCCATCAGTATGTGACAAAGGCAAAACTCATTGTCTACACATTACAGATCATTAAGCCAAAATTTGGTCCGTAAGATCTTGACACAAACCAGTATAAACAATATCTAAATACAAGAAAATTTGTTAAGATTATGTATAACATTTCCTGAGACTCTTCATAAGGGTTAGGGTGGTTTTCAGTTAAATAAAGTAATTTTTTTACAGGTAGGTCAAAATTTGAACTCTGCACCTTGAATATTGATAACATCTTAACAAAATTAATATAAATACTTGTTTTTACATTCCAGGTGTAGTGGTAACTTTGCTGATGATTTGAGTTGCTACCAATTTTGCCTCTTACCCACACAAGTATGTACCACATACTTGCTCTATAGTTTGACCAAAAAAATGACCGCCAGATTAATTTTGAAGTTGTAAAATCCTCTTCTCTATGTACTCAACTAAGTGGCAACGTGCCTAGTAAAATATGCACTAGACAAATAAACAACCTAATCATGCATGCATGTGTACCACATGGTGGCACAGTGGCGTAGCGATGGAGGGGGGGGGGGGCATAATTTGAAGAAAGAAAAAAACAATAGGAAACATAAGGGGAAATTTTTTGAAAAAACAAAGAAATACATAAGTTGTGCCCCCCCCCCCCCCCCCCCCCCACCCCCCAATCAGTCAGACCACGCTACGCCACTGGTGCAACATAACAAACTAGCAGTGTTCCTCTTTAGCTTCCAAATCTTGCAGTAAAAAGACAAGGTTGGTGTTCCTACCCTGTTGTTTGTGTTGAGATGGCCACACAGCTCCTGCAAACCCTGATTACTGAGCAGCCCTGCCTCCGTCTCACACACCTCTCCCACTGCAGCCAACAGCAGCCGGTGCACCTGACAACACATGGAGAACAGAACATACAAATCAACCCTTTAACACAACACCAATTCAACATCAACAAAACATAAGTTGTTTGCACTAACAGAGCTACCAACATTGAAATTCAACCATCAGGAAGATTTAGGGAAATTTCATCAGATGTCAGGGAGGTATATATATCAAATGCATACAACCTAATGATACAAATATTTAAATAATTAGGGAAATTGGCTGATGGGATGAAATCCGATGCATTAATCTTGGTCTATTTTCAGGGAGTCTCTGCACTAGAGTAGACCTGTAGAACTTTTGTTTGCTCAGGGGGGAATGAATGAATGAATGAATCAGTCCCCTGAACAAAAGTAAAATGCTCACAGACCTGGCCAGGGGATTATTTGTTATCACTAAATCACTATGGCCCCAATTAGCATATATATGAGAAATGACTGACATAGTTTACATCATCCACTTTCCATTTTGACAGTTTGACAGGTAATGGTTTAATTTACCTTAGAATTTAGTAATACCATTTTATTTGCAGCCCTACTAAATGAATTCTCACAATTTTCACAAATACAGCAAATAATGTACAGCACATTCAAATCTGCATCTGTATGCCTACAGGCGATGTGAATTATGTGTCGCAATGTATTGTTACAATACATGTACTTACAATAACATCAGCATATCTGCGTATAGGTGATGTGAAATGTGTGTAGCGATCAAGAGCCAAACCTGCAACAGTAACAAGGGAAGAGGTGCGATTTTAAGTATTCTCTTTTCATAATTTCTATAAGAATTCATTGAAGGTTTAAGATGATGAGTGGGATTTTCTTGTTATGCCCTATTTACCAAACACCATAATATAATAAAGTCAAATGCAACCTTAATTTCTTGTGGTAAATAGAAAAAATTGCAGCAAATTCTTCTGACAACACGGATGATTTCCATTTTAGATTGTCCAGTAATTAAGACACTCTTCCTGTCAATAGGGATATAATTTTACACTAACAACTGGTGTTATTAAGGCGATAGCCGTAAAGTGTCTTGCCCAATTGCGCGCACTTGACCTCATTTGACCTTGGACCCCAGAATATCATGGAGGCTAGTGTAGGGCATCTACCAATCAAGTTTGGTTACAAACAGATGCAGGGTTGGAAAGTTATGAACCCTAATAGATTCTTGCAGGTAAAACTTCACATTGACCCTCATTTGACCTTTGACCTACTACGTGACCTTTGACCCCAAGAAATCATGGAGGCCAATATAGGGCATCTACCAATCAAGTTTGGTTACAAACAGATGCAGGGTTGGAAAGTTATGAACCCTAGACTTGCAGGTAAAACTTCACATTGACCCTCATTTGACCTTTGACCTACTTATGTGACCTTTAACCCCAATAAATCATGGAGGCCATTATAGGGCATATACCAATCAAGTTTGGTTACAAACAGATGCAGGGTTGGAAAGTTATGAACCCTAATAGACTCTTGCAGGTAAAACTTCACATTAACCCTCATTTGACCTTTGACCTACTTACGTGACCTTTGACCCCAAGAAATCATGGAAGCCAATATAGGGCATCTACCAATCAAGTTTGGTTACAAACAGATGCAGGTTTTGAAAGTTATTCAAATTTTTGTAAGCATCACGGACAGACAGACGGATGGACGCAATTTGGATCCCTTAGTCTCCCTCCACCTCGGTGGGCTCAACAAAAATTTACAATAGTTCGAACAATAATGAAATGTTAAAGATAAATGTGAGTATTGGTTCTTTCTGAAGAGTTATTTGTAAGGTTTTCGCTTAGATTTGAATCCATGTGAGAGTAATCTTACTAAAGACATCTGATTAAAGGGACATTTTCCCCAACATATAATCACCTTTGATTATGTTCTCTAAACGTTAAAACACAATTTCATGCAAATACGACCAACATTGGTCTTTTGAGCAAGGGATGAGCATCATTCAAAGTCACTCGCTGTACGGGATAATCCCATTCATCGCGAACACCATGGAGGCTGCCATTGGTGTTTATGAAACTCGGATCGCTCTATGATGTGATGTCAAACCCGAACGACTTTTTGTTGGCTCACGCTTGGCCTTGTGTTTGTGCACAAACAAAAAGAGGTGGAGCTTGTTTGTTCGGGTTTGACGTAGCATTTCGGCGCGAACAATTAAAAATCCGGGTTTTAAAAAATATAATGGCAACCTCCACGCTATACGCGATGAATGGGATTAGCCCATACAGCGATTGACTTTGAATGATGCCCCTCCTTTGTTCAGAGGGCAAACATTGGACATATTTGCATGAAAATATGTTTTAATGTGTAGAGAAATTAATCAAAGGTAAATAGATGATGGGGAAACTTTCCCTTTTAAGAATTACTTCCCTCCAAATGCTTGCATTCTTGTGAAAATTTGATTTTAAAAATGATTTAGTCCTCATATTTATACCAAATTATGCAACTAAAACCTTTTCATTTGCTATTTTATCATTTTTTCCTCATATTCAAGACAATTTAAGAATGCTTAGAATGAAATCACTGTTTAGAAATTAATTCCATACTGTCAGAAAGCGTATCTTGCAGCACTTGCAACAAAGTAATACGAAGGAATCAATTAAAACTTACCTGCAAATGTAGTAATGAATGTCATATGAAATGTGCACACGAACATAGTGATTTTAGAACTCATATATGGTTATGTAAATTTTGTCTTTCATTGGAAATGCCTTTTAATCACATACAAGATGACGATGAATTTCATATTACGCTTAGCACGTTTTTTCATAGTACCGCCAATTTAAATGCATTATTGCAAAATGACCCCATTGTAAATGTTTTATCTCTTGATGATCTAATCGAAAATGATGATGAAAATACCACTTTTCAAAATCTAGATTCCCCATGCAATTATTACTTTAGTGACACCTTTAATGAAAAATTCTCAAATATGCAAAACCCGCATGTACTATCAATGTTTCACTTAAACGCTCGTAGCCTAGCATCAAAATTTCATTCTGTTCAAGATTATTTACACAGTTTGAATCATAGTTTTGGTGTGTACGCATTTTCTAAAACTTGGTTTGAAAAAACAGTACCCTCTATGTACAATATACCCGATTATAATTTTATTCATGTATCTAGAGAAAGGAGAGGTGGTGGATGTTGTATGTATGTGAATAATCATTTTAATTTTCAAAATCGATTAGATCTCCAATTTCAAACTGATGATGTTGACACTTTATTTATTGAGATTGAACAAGCAACAAGTAAAAATATTATTATTGGTGTGATATACAAAGCACCTAACACTGGATCAGATGAATTTATAGACTTAATGCAAACATGCTTAAGTAAAATTGCTAGAGAAAATAAACCCTGCTACTTACTTGGTGACTTTAACTTTGATCTCCTTAAATATAATAGTCATACTGGTACGAGTAAATTTCTTGATATGCTTAATTCTTTCTGTTTTAGACCCACCATGACCAAGCCCACACGAGTAACGAATCATTCTTGCACTTGTATAGACAATATTTTTACTAATGTTTTCGACAAACCCATTGTCCCTGGAATATTGTACACAGACATATCTGACCACTTTCCAAATTTTGAAATTGTACAAGATAGTATTCATTCGGAACAGCCTTTTCACGAATCTCCTCTCGTAACAACCCAATTGAATATGCCATCTTTTATTGATGAGTTGAAATCTACTGATTTCAATGCTGTACTTTGTGAAACTGATGTAAATAGAGCGTATGATAATTGTATGAAAACTTTCAATAATATTCGTAAGAAACATTCTGTGATAAAGACTAAGAAAAGGAAAAAGAAAGTTGCGAGAAAACCTTGGATAACTGCTGGTATTTTACGCT
This sequence comes from Echinarachnius parma, assembly GCA_037951105.1. Classification (NCBI taxonomy): domain Eukaryota; kingdom Metazoa; phylum Echinodermata; class Echinoidea; order Clypeasteroida; family Echinarachniidae; genus Echinarachnius; species Echinarachnius parma. The sequence goes on from JBAMJV010000400.1 coordinate 21,519, forward strand.
CTATGTCTACACGACAAAGACTTTATAAGAAGCATTTAAACTCTAATGATCAAGTTGATAAAAATAAATATATTCGATACCGCAACAAGTTGAATTGTATTATACGTTCTTCAAAAAAAATATATTATACTCGAAAATTAGAATTAAATAAACAGGATTTTAAAAAGACGTGGAATGTTTTAAATCAGTTATTAGGCAAAAATATTTCTAAAGTTCTACCCTCGTGCGTTATAAAAAATGATCAGGAGATATTTGATGAAAAGGAAATTGCCGAAAGTTTTAATACATATTTTAGTAATATTGGAAACACAATTTCAGCAAATGTTGGAAATACGGATAAACACTTCACGTCTTTTTTATCAACCAGTAATGTTAAATCTTTATTTATGTTCCTAACTAACGAAAATGAAATTGTGAGTGTCACTAAAAACATGAAACAAAGTATGTCTACGGGTATAGACGGTATTAGTTCAAATTTTATTTTTAAAATAATTTAATTCGTTTCTTTTCCCTTTTTACATATTTGTAATTTATCTATTTCATCTGGAATCTTCCCAGATTCTATGAAAATATTAAGTAAAGTCATACCCATTCACAAAAATGGTGATGTTAATGTTCTTGGCAACTATATACTATGATACTCTACAGAATATTAGACTGAAAATTGATAACGATTACATTTCTCAGGTGGATAATTTGAATTTTCTTGGAATTATTATTGATCAAAAGCTCACATGGGCCAAACACATTCAATATATCTCTCGAAAAATAAGTATGTATATTGGTATTATGTATAAGTTACGTCCTATCCTACCATTGAATGCCTTATTTATGTTGTATAATACTATGATATTACCTCACTTTAATTACTGTAATTTAATATGGGGAAGAGCTTGCGCTTCTCTTCTTAAAAGGTTGATTATTTTACAGAAACAGGCCGTTCGCCTTTGCACTGGTTCTCAATATCGTGCCCATACAGATGTATTATTTAAACGCCTAGATACTTTACCTTTACTTGATATGATTACTTACAAAACAGGTATATTCATGTATAAATATAAACACAATATGCTACCTCCTGCTTTTGCTAATTATTTCGTTACGCATTCTGAAATACACTCAAGAAATACAAGGAACCGCTCTGATATTTACCCACCCATTTTTCGGACATCACGTGCCCAAAATCAATCAATTAAAAACCAAGGAACCAAAATTTGGAATAGTGGAATACCCGCAAATTTGAAATGTCTCTTTTATAATAATTTTAAGAAAAAATATCGGAAATATTTGACCATGCAATAATTGAACTTTGTACTTTAATAATATTCGTACTGCATTCTATTATATTAGTATTATACTGTTTCCTATCATTTTTACTGGACAAATGCTCTTCTCAGTCGTTTTTTTGACATAATTATCACGTATATTTGTTGTTTGTTTTGTCAGTTTGTCTTATGGGTTCTTATAAGGATGTGTGTTGTTTTTAAGCTTTATTTATTAAATAATTTTAAGTCATTGCTTAATTAATCAACCAATTAATTGTATTGTGTGAGTTTTAAACGTATATGGGCAACTCCAGCGTCACGGACATTACAAATCAGAGAATTTTCATGACTTTCCAATGCCACTACTAATTCATACCTCTAACTAATGTGTGATCTAGACAATATGTGACCGCTTACCCCAAAACCCCCAAAAAGTTGACAAACATGAATTTGGATTGTTTTATCTAGCTGGAAAGAGTAGACTCTAAGCTTTAAAATGATATATAACTCATCAAATTTGGACACTCCGAACCTATTCAACAAAGCGATTAAATGTAGGGGAGTGGGAAGGTCTAGTTTTACAGAATAAGGAGAAAAGAGGCTCTAAAGATTAGGGTCACTCAGGCGCGTAGTGCCGAGGAGCTATCCATTGAATCCATTAACTCAACTTTGGCTTCGTTTTAAGACTCAAAATTTGAAACAGTCGATAGAGGAAAGATTATGCTTTCAGGTAAAGTAAAGTTTTAAAATTAGATTTTTCCAGCAAAAATTACATTCTTTGGCTCGTAGCGGAGAATCATATACCGCGACTTTATGTGGGTTTTGGTGTAAGCGGTCACATATGTGATCTAGTCAACAAAACGTTGCATCACGGACATTACATTTTCAGCGTCACGGACATTACACTTTTGTCCACTTTTTCTAAACTCAGAAATAACCCGCAAAAAATGCTCCATTGTGCATGAAACTTTTTTAATTGTACATTTGATATGTAATCAAACAGTTTTGAGAAAAAAAAATTATATTTCAATTTTTTTTCAATTAGCAAAAAATTATTTTAAAATAGCAATAATTTGTTCCAAAATTATTGTAAAATTTGAACATTTTCAACAGAATGTGCAGTAAACCAAATGTTTAACTATTGAAAACAATATTATACATTTTTAATGAGGTACAATGCTGTTTTGTGCCAAAAAATTGTAAAATATAAAAAAAGTTGTGTACATCATGGGCATAACACATGGAAAATCATGGACTAAGAGTATAATTTGTGCAATTTGATCATACTTTATGAGATTTAACCATCTCTTTCTCCTCCCAGTAAGTTATAGTCAAGTCTTTATTGATTATTGCGACATGCATGTTCAAATTAAGCAAGGAATTTAGTTTTATTAATAGTTCAGAGTACTGACTCAAAGTTCACTATCTGATTAACGATACAATTTATTAAAACTTAAACCAGGAATGTAGTAGTCCCCCTGTTACTTGGGATTATCTTATTTCTTGGCTAAAATAAGACATTTACATAAGAAAATAATGCTTGATATTTTTTTGCTCTGCTTTTTTATACTTTTCACTGTGTATGTAATGTCCGCGACGCAGCCGTGACGCCATTCTGGACAAACCATCAAATATTTTAGTAAATGCTCTTGATATACTTTATGATATAACATTCTAGCTTTGCAAATGAATTTTGAATTAAATTGAATTAGGACTTCTGCTTCTACAAAAACTTTTATATCTAAAACGTCACGGACATTACACATCAATGTTGTAAGAATCAAGATTTTATCCAATAACAGTTTTCAAAAAGTAACGATTTTTACACAATTTCCTTTTCTATGGTGTTAAAACAAAGCATAAACAAGACATTAGAAGTAGAATTATTGTTCTGAAGTGATCCATATTTTTTAATTTTATTTCACACAACGGATACAAATTTCATCATTTTGGGGGGTAATACATAACATTTTTGTCCCAACTTTAATGGCCCCCCCAAAAAATTGTGCATTGAATTTCAAACTTTTTTCATTTAGTCATCAAAATATGGTCCTTCCTCATTACTATCCAGTAGTTAACAAGGCTGTCCCATGAGTTTCATTTTTCCATCCTTGGGTAGCATTTTTTCGTGGAATTGCCCATATATTATATTTTGTAATCAGATGTATTATTATATTTGTATATTTTCTGTTTTTTTACCAGGGGTCACTCTGCCTCCTCAAGCCTTTGGCTTACATAGATGTGACCCCTATACACTTTGTTTTATATTTTGTATATTCCTCTGTAATGTTTTTAATGCCAAATTTACCAATAAATGTGAAATTCAATTCAATCTTAATTTTCTTCCAATCTAAGAAATCAAAGTATTAACTGGATTTATGGTTTAGAAGAATTCCATATATTCAGAAGAATTCCATATATTCAGAAGAAATTTCATTTTTCTGAAGATAATACAAGCTAGTCTTTAGACACTCGGTCTGAAAATTGGTTCCAAATGATATCTCTAGTCTCTAGCTTAAAGGTGCACCTGTAAAGTGTCAGATATTGCCCAAAATTACATTTGAGACTTCAATCCTTTACCAAAATCATTGTAAGATATGTCCGAATGTGTGAAAGTTTCATTGAAAAAGAACACTGCTTTCCTGGTTAAAAAAGCGGAAATATGCGTCAGCTTTTTACAACGAATTACTGTATAACGTGTATGAGGTTTATGATAGATATCGTCATACTAAAGGGGCATTTAAACAAATCTAACCCTATTTTATTCCTTCTTACCAGAAGCCAAACAACACGGTAGAAGAGAAATGTGGAAGCTCCAAGTAATTTTTGTGGAGTTAGACACTTTACTGGTTTCACTTTAATATTTTTCTTAAACGCTGTCTGCATGAACTTTAGAATATCGTCATATAATCACACATTTTCTATCATGTTAAAATGTTATGTTCAGCATATCAACTGAACCCTTCTTCTGTAAAAGCCAGTCTGCAAACAATTTGTGATTAATATAGATTGCTACATATTGAAGCTTGGCAATAAATACATATTTAACTTGTTCACGTTTTTTGTTTTTTTTACATAGTTGGTAGCATGCACTTTACTTCAAAAGAGCAAATCCAACATACAGCCACATTGGAACTAACTTCATGACAAGACACACTTTAAACAAAATTAATATAACTTCTAGAAATAAAGGTCCTCAAGACTCACCATAGTGAAAGAACTGATCAACGGACAGGCTGCCTGTAGAGAAATAGAGAGCATTTGACATGGCTTTGGTGGCCAGGGAACGTAGGATCCTGTTATAGACAGGGTCACCTGCATCATTACATCTGTCCAGTGACTCTGCCAGGTACTTGTTGGAACTGCAAGTATCAAATATGACGGACAAGTCATAAAACACCAAATTAATATGAACAAATAACTGCAGTGTGATAAACATCATGCTGCCCTGCATTTTTTGCTGGAAGGGAAAATCTATACAAACTAGAGCAATTTATTTACATGGTGAGAGAATGGTGACCTTTGACCTCATGAAAACAAAATATGAATTTTAATTTCATTTTATTGGTCCCAAAATGGGAAATTCTTTGTGTAAACATGCATTGACATAAAATTCTTCATTAGAACATTTGTTAAAATACAATTAAACAAAAATCACATAAACGCGTATTACTACCATCTTATGTAATAAGTATGTGTATTATTACAGTTAGTACTGCCTTTTTATATATGTCTATTTATTTGTTAACCTTTTCTTTTCACTATTGCCATTTAAAATCTTGTATAAATATGTGATGCAATGTCTGTCATGCATGTCATGTAGTGAAAGAATGAATATAGTGATGATGCAATACCTGGTGTCTACAGAGAATCCCTTGGCCCTGGCACTGATGATCAGATCCTGGAACTGTTCCTGTCTGGGCAGGGGGTGGTGGCGTAGCTGCAACATCAACCATACCAGTCAAAAATAACTTGTCAGATTTATCTATTGCTTTTTAACATTAAAAGTGCACAGCAACCACTATTTTGTCAAAATTGCACCTTTTCATGTGTGCACCACAAAAATCAATCATGTAGTGCATAATGACACTATACAATTGAAGACATGCAAGTGAACATGACTATAAAGTAAAACAAAACAAAACTAGATGGATCTTCGACTGCGCGCAGTCGAAAATGATGCCTCCGCTATCACGCAATTTTGATATCCAGCCCAAATTTAACATGCACTGAATTAATAATGTAAACTACATTTTGTAAATTTTGATGGTAATCTATCAACCAGATCTTGAGCCATCACTATTACAAGCTATTTTTGCATATAAAATGAGTTCTGTGACCTTGACCTTGACCCCAACATTATATGGCTACATTGGCTCACTAAGATACATTCAGGTACCAAGTTTGATTGAAATCTGACATTTAGTTCTTGAGTTTTTACAATTACAAGCTATTTATGCATGTATATTGAGTCATGTGACCTTGACCTTTGACCTCATGACCCCAAAATTATATGGCTTCATTGGCTCCCTAAAATACATGTAAGTACCAAGTTTGATTGAATTCTGACATTTAGTTCTTGAGATTTTGCCATTACGAGCTATTTTTGCACATAAAATGAGCCCCGTGACCTAGACCTTTGACCTCATGACCCCCAAAATCTAATCAGATCATTGTCCCTCCAACATGTACACCCATACCATGTTTGAAATGATCCATCAACCGGTTCTTGAGATATCGCGAGAACGAAAACGGGACGGACGGATGGATACAAACATTACACAGGAAATAGGAATATTTCACCTTTCAACAAATTGAAAGCCACATTCCAACACAATTAAATACCTTCATGAAAACTAATACTTGGAATTAAGGCTAATAGTTCAGTGTTCAAATAGAAAAGATAGACCTGGAAATCTAAGAATATAATAAAACATCTACTGTACATGTAAGTATTAAAAGTTTGCTCGGTGCTAATGCAGTTTCGTACCCTTTTTTTTATTCAAACTTGTTTCGCTTTTAACACATCGAAATTCATTTGTATCAATCACTTAACTGTTTTTTTTAATCACTCGATGGTCTGTCGTGATATTTTGGTGAATATTTAAGCAATTTTTGACGACTTTAATCAACAGTTTTGGATGCGTTGCAGCCGGTAAACTGAAATCGAAGTTAGCAGGACTTCAAGATAGGGTATGCCGCTAGCTACCGGTGACTTGCGAGTTGTTTTTGCAGTAAAAATATACAATTTTCACAAAACTTTTCTCCACCTGTCTTTTTACTCACCATCACTATATGAATGACAAAACACACAATATCAGTATTATCTAAAAGGTTCATGTATGTTTTAAATTAAAATAATAAACTGATATTACTAAATAAAAAAGAAATGCCCTTACCAATGCTGCATTTGGATAGACTTTAGCAATTTTCCTTGCAACCCAGTTGTTGGCAAAGATCATGCACTCCGCTATGGTCTCATGAATCTCCATGGTCTGAAATAAAAGCAACATGGACATAATATAGAAGGATGTAAACAAAAAACAAAAACTTTAGTCTACATACAAAATGAGTATTTGCTTTAAAATGAAGATGGAAATAGGCATTCATTTTCCCTCACTTGCAAAATAAAAATGAAACAAAATTATGTCTTTCAACATTGGCTTCTCTTTATTTTTTATCATTTTGTAATTGTAAGATATTTGGACCAATATATAAGGAATCTAGTTTTTCACAGAAAAAAACAGAAATATTAATATTTTCTAATGTTACAAAAGTGCAAACAAATACAAATGCATGATTTTGACAGATTAATAATAATAATAATAATAATAATATGAACATTTATATAGCGCAGCTACTATAAATATATACTCTACTGCGCAGATTGAACGATTGATGTATGAAACCAGTTAACAGACCTGCTTAGGGACAAGGTTTTCTATTTCCTGTTCTTCGTTGAGTTCAACTTTGACCTCTGACCCCTCGAGCTGTACAGCACCACCTGCCTCCCTGCGACCCTTGAGCTGCCTGGCTATAGACATGAGCTGGTCCACCGCCCACCGCAGTCTCTGCAGTCTGCACAAATCATAACATCACATTCATGTACCTAAATAAACACTGCTATGCCATGTTCATAGTGATGTATGCCCCTGCACAATAGATAGTAACCTACAGGATGTGTACATTGGCAAACAATCAACAAATCAAGGAATTTGAAAACATTATTTATTCTTACAATGCATTAAACCGTAAGGTTCTCATTGACATATGTTTGTAATGTAATTTTAAAACAAGGTTGACATGTTACTTTTGATCATAGTGTGATTGCATGTTACTAGTACATTATGTATGATTGTATAAATGTATGTGAGGAAACAAATGTACAAGTTACCAACTATATTGATATTCTTACTCAAAGTCCTTTGTTAGTTCATCTAGACCTTTCAACTCAGGGATGTCATCTGGCAACAATGGCTTCCCATCATGCAACATCTGTGCAGCCTGTAATGGGCAAAGAAGATAGCACTAGAAATTCAATCATCTATTCAAAGGTAAAGTTGAGTATTAGTCAAACTCAATGTTAGTAGCTAAAATTCATCATTAAAAACTAATAGTTATAAATACATTTATGCTTCAATGGAAGAAAAATATAAATGACTATTAAAGTTACAGGGCTGTTTTCATTTTTAAAAAAACCCATGGAACATTAATAAAGTATTAAGCAGCTTGCACTATGCACCTTCTGGAACATTAACAAGGCTAGCAGCTTGCACTATGCACCTTCTGGAACATTAAAAAGGCTAGCAGCTTGCACTATGCACCTTCTGGAACATTAACAAGGCTAGCAGCTTGCACTATGCACCTTCTGGAACATTAAAAAGGCTAGCAGCTTGCACTATGCACCTTCTGGAACATTAACAAGGCTAGCAGCTTGCACTATGCACCTTCTGGAACATTAACAAAGCTAGCAGCTTGCACTATGTACCTTCTGGAACATTAACAAGGCTAGCAGCTTGCACTATGCACCTTCTGGAACATTAACAAGGCTAGCAGCTTGCACTATGCACCTTCTGGAACATTAACAAGACTAGCAGCTTGCACTATGCACCTTCTGGAACATTAACAAGGCTAGCAGCTTGCACTATGCACCTTCTGGAACATTAACAAGGCTAGCAGCTTGCACTATGTACCTTCTGGAACATTAACAAGGCTAGCAGCTTGCACTATGCACCTTCTGGAACATTAACAAGGCTAGCAGCTTGCACTATGCACCTTCTGGAACATCAACAAGACTAGCAGCTTGCACTATACACCTTCTGGAACATTAACAAGGCTAGCAGCTTGCACTATGCACCTTCTGGAACATCAACAAGACTAGCAGCTTGCACTATACACCTTCTGGAACATTAACAAGGCTAGCAGCTTGCACTATGCACCTTCTGGAACATTAACAAGGCTAGCAGCTTGCACTATGCACCTTCTGGAACATCAACAAGACTAGCAGCTTGCACTATACACCTTCTGGAACATTAACAAGGCTAGCAGCTTGCACTATGCACCTTCTGGAACATTAACAAGGCTAGCAGCTTGCACTATGTACCTTCTGGAACACTAACCCATTCCGGACGGGACCCCTAACATATTTGGGCAGAGCTTTTTCTCGTCAGAGACTGGACCCAAAAATATTTGGGCAAAGAGAGCGACGTGAAGATGCAATTTAAAAACTGAGATTTCACCTTCTTTACCACATTATTTTCAAAAGAAACTGCTATTACTCGAGAGATAACATATCAAATGTACCGATCAGTATTTTTGACTAAACATAGTAAGAGTGTAAATTATGTAGAAATATGACATTGCATGTACCGTATTTGCCAGTGTATAAACCGCACCATCAACTTCCATAAAACCATAAAACATATTCTAGATAATGAGACTTTGCTTGGAATCGTTGCAACATAATCACACTACAAATACCATGCTTTCCCCCTAACTTTTGTAAACTTTTAGAACATAAAACAACACAAGCCACATACTTGTTTCTGATTGGAGCACAATTCATAACAGAAGCAGCTCGCAGTATTTACCTCATGGAAACATAAATAAAGGTAGCAGCTGGGACATTTAATAAGGCTAGCAATTTTCATTATGTACCTCATAGAACATCTTGTATGATGAGCGGATGACGGTCCTGCCGTACCACACTTTGTCCTTGATCACTTCATAGGTGTCAGGGGTTAGTTCCCAGAAGACACTCACTGCATACCGATCCACCCCTCCAATTAGAGAGCACAGATCAGCACTAAGTATTGCTGGCAGCATGTCATACCGCCTGTCTGCCAGATACACGGTGGTTGCTCTACAACAAAATGGACATTGTAAAAAAGTTAGCTTTTAAAGATCCTTTGTAGCTGGGGCAACAGAATTGAGAAGAATTAATGTACAGCACATAATTGTCTATGTTGCCAAATGGTTAGTTTTCCTCTAGGGGATATTGCCTTAATGGCAGTGATCAGCACCTCCATCATTAGTATGTTGTGACTAGCTGTCTGTGACATATATACATACATTTAAACACATGATTCCAAATTACATAATGCAGTTATTAAATTAGCTAGAAGAATGCATTGGTAAACATGGCAAATAGTAACAAGTACAATTTCTGTGACAAAAGGATAACCGGATTCAAACTGAGAGTGAAAGTTATGAGTAATACCTGTGCCTGGCCTCCTGATCAGTGAGTGAGCCATGCTTCAGGAAGTAGGACACATCAGCAATGTGAACACCAAGCTCTATGTTACCACTTTCTAGCTCTCTGCAAAAAGGGAAACAAGGACATGTTGACAAGCATTAAAATAAAAGCAGTTCTATTCTTCATGGAGAAAACTTAATGAAGATTCTTCAAAGGTCCAAAAATGACCACTACTTTTTTTTGCAGATTTATTACCGATTCTTGCATGAGAAAACAGAACACTCCAACAAATAAGCACATAGAAAACATGAATACAAAATATGATGAAGAAATTTGAAGTAGTAATGCAACCTCCTCACTTAACATCACCACACACCTCAGCAGTTGCAAATACCAACATGAATGTTTTAAGATTATATTCCGCTCATCATGTGCTTATCCTATTTTTGTTTGGGTTTTTTGTCTACCAAGGAAGACTATTTTAGCTACCCTGGTCATAGGATACAAGGCTATGCTGCATCTACCTTTTTTGTGGAGCATTCCTCCCCAAAGACTTATGATTATTGAAAAAATCATTCATCAAATACCCTCACCTTCTACCAAGACCCCAATTATGCACCTGAGTTGAGATTAGTAATGCGGATTGTCTTGCGGGAGAATACACACCATAGACAGATTCTGGTTTATAATTCAGGACCCCATGATTGGAAATTAAGCGCCAATCCGATCTTGCCCCCAAACCTCCATCTGGTATCATATGGGACACACTATTTGCAGTCAGACCTGCATATAGTGACCACTAAAGGGAAACAAGAGAAGTGGCCACTCTAGACAGGTTCCATATCATTTTCTCTGCATGGGATCTCTTTTGGTGGCCACTGTAGGCAAGTTGGCTGCTATAGACAGGTGGCCACTATGCAGGTTTGACTGTAGCTGAACAGATAAGTACCAACCTGACTGACAGTGTATCATCCACATCTTCACATCCCTTGGGATCAATACTGAAGACCAGATGAGAGTGGCGGATATCACGTCTCCTAGCAACATCCTCATCAGACATTAGCCAGGGATTTTCAGGTGTGTTTACCGGCATCTCTTTCATCTGGTTTCATAGCACAAACAAAATTACATATTATATATTATATGACATATCATTTTGCATTAACATGCAGGCAAGTTTTGTTTACTTCACTGCTTCTTAATTTAATGTATATTTTGTATGGATTTGTAATTTTAACGGATTATTCCAAATTCCACAGACAAAAGTTACTGTGCAAATGTTGTGGAAAATCATTTTGCATCTATAGTTAAATTCTGTTCAAGACTGAATTACTTGTACACTTAGTAAATAACAACAAATATGCCTATAAAAGTTCTTTGCTTTCCAAACATTTGTTTGGCTTTATAACTTCATGCAAGAATAGGCACTATACCTGGGCCTGTGAGAAGCTGCCAACTGAAATGTTGTTCTCAATCAAGATGGCTGCCACCTCTGTCTCAAGCTGACCAAGGGAGCCAAGTGAGCGGACGAAGTGACCATTCGGATACTGGGAGTCTGACGGCCAGTTATCAATCCTCACTATGATCCTAGGACAAAATTCACACAACAAATATGCAAAGATATTCACACTAATATTGTGGAGCAAAGTAAAAACTAGCAAGTAGACAAGAATCTGCGCTCCCAGACTAAGTCTGTCTTGTATGTCCCACAGTTAACACAATAATAATAATAATAATAGATATTTATATTCAGTTAGTGTCATTCGTTCGCCTGAAGAAGAATCTGCCAGATTCGATAGCTCGCGGCTCCATTGATTTACATTTTAGATATGTATATAGCGCAAATTGCAAAAAGCCTCTAAGCGCTTAAAAATAAGTCCTGGGGCACGGTCATTTGCATTAGCAGCAGCAGAATTGTGGAGTTATTAATCATATGCAACAAGTTGATACCATTGAAAAGTTTAGGACCAATTTAAAAACATACTTATTTTTAAAATAATATTTTGTCCACACTGTCACTCGTTCCAGCCTTCATTCTTCGTCTCTGTCTCTAAGTAATCTAACTATGTACTCATCCTATCTCCTTACTAATATGTTTCCTTTCTTTATACACGCATAGAGACTAGTGCTGTAACTGACCTTGATGATCGGATCGTTTGATCGGATCGGCAAAATTTTATCGATCTTCGAAATCGGATCGATGATCGGGATCGGATGATCGGCTATAAAAAAATAAAAATAAAAAAAATAAAAAAATAATATTTTGTCCACACTGTCACTCGTTCCAGCCTTCATTCTTCGTCTCTGTCTCTAAGTAATCTAACTATGTACTCATCCTATCTCCTTACTAATATGTTTCCTTTCTTTATACACGCATAGAGACTAGTGCTGTAACTGACCTTGATGATCGGATCGTTTGATCGGATCGGCAAAATTTTATCGATCTTCGAAATCGGATCGATGATCGGGATCGGATGATCGGCTATAAAAAAAAATAAATAAATAAATAAATAAATTAATTTAAAAAAAAAAAAAAAAAAAAAAAAAAAAAAAAAAAAAAAAAAAAAAAAAAAAAAAAAATCGTTTTTTTTTTCCTTTGGAAAATGATCCCCAAAAAACACAATTTGGGAATATAAATGAATACCAAAGCAACATATATCCATATTAATAAGCCCAAGGTAATCTTGTACGGGTATGCTTTCATTTCAAACTGATTACCTCTTCTTTTACAAAATTACTCACGCCGATTTTGAGCTTAGTCCCATGTGATTAATTTGGCGTAACCTTTCAGAAACACATGGGACTAAGCTCAAAATCGGCGCGAATAATTTTGTAAAAGGAGAGGTAATCAGTTTTAAATGAAAGCATACCCATACAAGATTACCTTGGGCTTATTAATATGGATATATGTTGCTTTGGTATTCATTTATATTCCCAAAATATGTTTTTTGGGATCATTTTCCAAAGAAAAAAAAACTGATTTTTTTTTTTTTTTTTTTTTTTTTTTTTTTTTTTTTTTGCCGATCCGATCTTCCGATTTTTTCTGCATGATCGGAAATCGGCAAAAACGGTCCGATCATGTATGATCGGATCGTGATCGGCATGCCGATCCGATGATCGGTTACAGCATTAATAGAGACCCTAACTTTTGTGTAATATAAGAACTGTTTTTAATTCCAAGTATTATCAAAAAAGTCAATATGCAGACAATATAAGACTTGAATAAATATGGTGTATCTCTCATGCAGGCATCATCAAATTCAGGCAATTCCATGAACCACAAAGATAATATATGTATGTACATCTAGTTAATGACATGCTTTGAAGTCTAGCTTTTGGCTAATTTCCTTTTCTGAATGAATTACTATCATCCTCTCTAGGCATTGAACAGAAATCTCCCTGTTATAGGCACAAATCTGAAGATAAGTTTGTAAACATCACATACAAACACATAATAATACAGTCAATGATACTAGTGATAAGTGTTAAGTTTATAGCATCCAGATATATTATTCTGAAGGATGTTTTCAAACACAATTTCCTCTCATGTTATATTCATCAGTCTTAATTTTAGGTCATTTGACACGCACACACACACGCACCCAACAAAAAAATCAGATGATGCTGTTATCAAGCACTTATCTGCACAAGCATAAAAATCCATTGATTTATCTGAATGAACCAATATATGGAAATCATACATATGTTTTAAGATTTTTTTTTTTTTTGTGGGTGGGGGGATGAGCTGAGAGAGTCAATTGAATGAGTAAACAAGTTTTCACCTCTGGTCATGAAGTGCCTCAGCCTGTCTGGTGGTGATCCTAATCTTGGGGATTCTGTAATCCCAAGGGATGACCAGGATCTTGCTGCCTCTAGTTGCACCGCCCTACATGCAAATGAGAAGAGGAAGAATGGCAAATCACTCCAATGCACAATCAGACTGACAATTACACTGACATGTCATAATTCTTGGGAAAAATTAGGCAAATCTATCACATTTTGTACGTCTTTGTAATGCCCCTTTCCCACAATACTAAAAGTTGGCTACACCTACCAGCTTTAATCACTGAAATTCAAGAATTTTGTTTGAAGCGACGGACACGTGGGCTCCCAGTTTAGTTAAATGAGCAGTGTTCTATTAAAGCTTTCTTGATTTGTAAACTCTGGCAATTCGTATTTATTAATTGCAGATGTTTTCCATTTTAAAAGATTGTGTTGATGACAGTAGTCTTCTCAAAAACTATAAATGACAGAAATACAAGACTAACAAGTCAGAGCAGAGTTGGAAAAGCAGAAAAGCTATGGATTGAGCATAGCATGTACTCAAATACATCCAAAGCCTGGGTGTCCAGAAATTTTCCTTTGCCTAATGATCAAAGTGATTGTGCACAGCCAATAGAGCATGTAGAGAGAATTCAGCCTTGTAGCTGCAACATACATGTATGTTTTATTGAATAAACTAGAATTTAATTGAATTGAGGAAATAAACTTGAACCAACATGGATCATACGAGTTGTTTCATAATTGCTCTTTGGTGGGTTCAATGAGACAGACAAGCCAGGTGAAGGTTTACAAGACAATACATGAAGGTTCATCTAAGTATTATGAAATTTAATTACACTAGGAACTAAGATTCACAAACATGCACTGTTAAGACTATCAAAGCAGCATTTGAGAAAATAAACTAAATGGATCTTCGACTGCGCGCAGTCGAAAATGATGCCTCCGTCATTGCGCGATTTATATATATCAAGCCCAAATTAACAGACACAGAATTAATTTTGTTAACTCAATTTTGATGGTAATCTGTCTATCAGATCTTGACATATCACAATTATGAGCTATATATAAGTGACCTTGACCTTTGCCCTCATGACCCCACATTTTATTAGTTTATTAGCTCCCCAAAATTCAAATTATAGGTACTAAGTTTGACGGTTATTTGTCAACTGATTCTTGAGATATTTTTACAAAATGAGTCCTTTGACCTTTGACCTCATGGCCCCAAAATCTAATGACTACAAATGCTCCCTAAGATACATTCAGGTACCAAGTTGGATTGAAATCTGACATTCAGTTCTTGAGATTTCCAATTACAAGCTACTTTTACATATATATAATGAGCCCTGTGACCGTTGACATTTGACCTCATGACCCCTAAATGTAATCAGTCCATCGGCTCTTTAAGATTCATACCTGTACTAAGTTTGGTCCGAACCCATCAATTAGTTCTTGAGATAACGCGATCACGAGCTATTTTTGCATATATGATGAGCTGTTTGACCTTTGACCTTTGGCCTCATGACCCCAAAATCTAATCAGTTCATTGGCTCCCCAAGATACATACATGTACCAAGTTTGGGCAGAATCCGTCAAGCGGTTCTTGAGATAACGCGATCACAAGCTATTTTTGCATATATAATGAACCCTGTGACCTTTGACCTTTGACCTCATGACCCCGAAATCTAATCAGTTCATCGGCTCCCCAAGATACATACATGTACCAAGTTTGGGCAGAAGCCGTCAAGCGGTTCTTGAGATAACGCGATCACGTGAACGGGACGTACGTACGTACGTACGTATGGACAGACGGACGAACGGACGGACAACCTGAAAACATAATGCCTCCGGCAACTTCGTTACGGAGGCATAAAAAGGAGACCATACCATACTCCAAATGTTATACTTGAAGATCACTGAAATAAGTTTACATTTATGATATAATAATATAATTTACCTCTTCCCTTTCTGGAAAGGTTGCCACAAAGTCCCTCCAGTTCCTTTCAAGTATTCCAATGACACGGCCACATGGCAGGACATCACTCTTTTCTCCTTTTGTATCCTCTATAGAACCAACCAATCAATCAAATCAAATATCAAATATAACATAAATCATGATAAAAGAATCATTTCCTTATTAATTTAAATTATGCAGAAAGGATCCAACAAAGAATACAAATACAAGTTTAAAAGATACATGTACATGAATGGACAGCAAGCAACACATCTTAAACACATACATGACTGTGATATTTTAAAATCTAATATAATTTACAGGAAACAATATTATTATCTGACAAGCTAAATCCTGTACAAACTGGTTTCATGCATTTTCAGATTATTATGCAGAAAAGGCGCAATTTGCTGGATAAGATTGATGAATATTGCTGACATTCTGTCACTTTACCTCCAGCTGTCAAGAAAAGGGATCTCCCAGTCCACTGATCTTTAGGCAGAAGCTCCACCACAACCGAGTCTCCATGAACAGCCCGATTCCTACACACAATATGTCATGACAAAAATAGATGGTGAAGGGACTAAAGGCACAGAGAAATCAATCAATGGTACACACTCTTATTGTGATACACAATACAAATGCACACAGGTACACCAATAGTAAAATGTGTCCTTGATATCATGAACTAAACTGTTAACCTGTTGGCATATTTCCCGGACGGGCGGGAAATAATGGGAAATACCAGTAATTCCCGCCTGTTTAGCCGGAAATACTGGGAAATATGACAAAAGGTACCAAGTTGGATTGAAATCTGACATTCAGTTCTTGAGATTTCCAATTACAAGCTACTTTTACATATATATAATGAGCCCTGTGACCCATTATTGTAGCTTCTTATGTCTAACAAAGTGGGTCTAAACAATAATAATAATAATAATAATAACCCACTTATATAGCGCCTAATGCAGAACAGCTTCTAAGCGCTTATTATTATCCCTGGTCATATGGTACAGTTCAGACCCGTACAATGATCTTGTACACATTCTCAACTCCCCGGGGAGCATACTAGCGGTGGGCAACCCTATAGGTGCACCAAGCTAATTTTCACCAGACCAGGTACCCATTTATACACCTGGGTAGAGAGCAGCAATGTGGATAAAATGCCTTGCTGAAGGACAAAGGCAGTGGGCAGGGTTCGAACTCGGGGTCTCACGATCAGAAAGCACGCGCTCTACCGATCTTGCCACACCACTTCCATATAAACAATATTATAATAGACCAACAGTGCAGGATATTTTTATACACAATTGACACAAAAAAGTAATAAGAAGTTGAAGTAAAATAACAAGGTAAGTAAAAACAATGGAAATAAAAACAAATATTGGGCATAAAATCATATTTCCCGCTTTTCTCATATTTACCGGACGTGCATCTTATTTCCCGGGTGGTATTTCCCGGCGGGAATTCCTGCCACTGGTATTTCCTGGCTAACCCTGCATTCTTTAGATATTGCAAATACAATATTTGATATGATGATCTGTGTGACCTTTGACCTCATGACCCTATTAGTAAAATCCAATCAGTCCATTAGTTCTTCCAGATTTATTGAGGAATTGTGGAAAGAGAATGGGGGTATGTATCATCATACAACCTAAAAACATAATGCCTCCGGCTACTTCCTGGTGGACTTATACAAGAAACCCAAATTTAATTCTTGATACTGGTAACAGATCTTGATGCTAGTTCATCATTTTTGTAAATGATTCCCAATTACCTCTCACAATACAAACATAGTGAGTGAGTTCTTCACTCATGTCAACAACTAACTGCATCACTATCATTCAGCAAAAATCATAGCTGAATGAATAATTCACAGTATTAATAGTATTTCCTTCAAATTAAAATTTACATGTAGTCTAGTGCCATTATGCTTACCTATTCTTCATTCCCGAGATGAGAATATCTGACTGTAGTTCCATATCTTTAGAGCTAGATCTGTAAAATAAATAAACACATTAAAGGATTTTTCACATCTCCTCATCAAAAATGATGTAACTGTCAATAACAAAAAATTATCCTTATATCTTATATCATCATGAACATCATCACCGCCACCACCAGCACCATCATCATCATCACCACCACCACCACCATCATCATCGTAATCACCACTACTACCATCACCAACACCACCACCACCACCATTATAATCATTATCATCATCATAGTCATTTTCACCACCACCACCACCACCACCACCACCACTTTGTCATTGTCACCATCACCATCGTCCTCATCCTCAAGATTTGACATATGCTTACTCTTTTCTCTGCAAGAAAGCCTCCTCCTGTGCATGGTGCTTGTTGACCCTCAGCATGCCTTCCATGTATCTCCTTGACTTGATCCCAACCAGCAATACATCAGTGGGAAGGTGATCTTTGTACTCTTTCTGTCCATCTTCATCTGAAATTAACATAAAAAGAGATCAATCATAAATGCTACAATTTAATGTTGCAGTCACACCTACTTGTAAAGCCTTCCGGTAAGAGCAACATAATGCAATTGTTTAAATCTGTACCCAGGCTGTTCCATGATATTTATGGCATATACAAGGCAACATGTGGCAGTTACTGGCTCTACGTGGTAGGGCTGATGTACCCAGGCTGTTCCATGATATTTATGGCATATACAAGGCAAAATGTGGCAGTTACTGGCTCTACGTGGTAGGGCTGATGTACCCAGGCTGTTCCATGATATTTATGGCATATACAAGGCAAAATGTGGCAGTTACTGGCTCTACGTGGTAGGGCTGATGTACCCAGGCTGTTCCATGATATACAATGTATACATATACAAGGCTGTATACATATACAAGGCTGTATACATATTTATGGCATATACAAGGCAAAATGTGGCAGTTACTGGCTCTACATGGTAGGGCTGATGTACCCAGGCTGTTCCATGATATTTATGGCATATACATGTACAAGGCAAAATGTGGCAGTTACTGGCTCTACGTGGTAGGGCTGATGTACCCAGGCTGTTCCATGATATACAATGTATACATATACAAGGCTGTATACATATTTATGGCATATACAAGGCAAAATGTGGCAGTTACTGGCTCTACGTGGTAGGGCTCAAGTTTCAAAACATTCAAAAGGTTGCCTTGTAAAATCAGCCCTGTCCAATAAGGGGGCGCTTACTTGACAGTCACAGGAGCATCCCGTTGAGGGCCATGTTATAATTGGCACTATGTGCGTAGCGCTACGTGGTTAATTATGTTGCAATTACAGGACTCCTTATTAGCAGGTAGTGCCACATATTAGTCTTGTATTGGTCACGCAAAACCTTGTATGACTACATTTTAAAAACCAGGACACATGGCCACCACGGGGCAGTGCGTGGCATTCCACTAGGTTCTGACGTGGCAAATACATGGCTATACGGGCGCTCTCTTACAAATGAAGAGCTTATTTCCGAAAGGGGCTATATCCACTTTTTCAATTTCAGAGAAAATCTTTTTTTTTTGTCCAACTTTGTACACGTGCCTATGGGAATATGAAAATTGAACATTCCATATTTTGATTTTGATCTCGTAATTCGTCCTAAAATTCAGATTTCTAGATAGCTACGTAGCTTATTAATGCGCTGATATCGTTAACTCATTTTTTTATGGAAAGTGGATATAGCCCCTTTTGGAATTAAGCTCTTCAGGTTTGCGGTGTGTTTACAGCGCCATCAATTTTGGTAGCCCGATGGTAGCCTGACATGTGTTGACATGTGTTAAAAGTGATGAACGGTTGAGACAATGTGTATTGTTTTGATATTCTATGCCTACGGCGTAATGTGTGATAAATTCACATTAAATGGAATTAAATATATGGCCGAGTAATGAGCGAAAATGCAAAGTGATATCCGCTAACTCATTGCACTGACTTTGTACACGGTTATGACTATCCAGTGGATAGTTATAAATCCGAACACTTCAATCTTAAAAATTTTGTTAAGGGGGAAAAAAAACAAAACCCTGTCCCATGCTTCTATAGTTAATATGAATACAACACAGTATGAGAGAACTGCTAGAGTTCCAAGTATGTTTTGAGGATTTGGATAATGTTACTAGATCACTTTAATGTTTTCTTACTTGTTTATCTCATTTTTAACTAGGTGAGCAAGGACTTTATCTGTGTACGTGTAACTGAATAAATTATAATAAAGCAGAATATGAGATTTATTTCAGAATAAAATATTGATGTTTCTCTCTTGCTGCTTTTTAAGTAAATTTCTTTTTTGGGCCCAAACACCTGAAATGTTTGACTCCTAGATTTACCTTCCTCCTCTGCTGCGGCTAGAGCTGCTGTGACAGAGTCTAGGATGTCATGTGCCTGGGTGAGATCAGGCCAAAAGAGACTCAGGTAGCTCCCAATGCTCAGCACATGCACATTCATAGTCTGGTTCCTATATGCCTCTAGGGCCTGTGGTAAAACACCAACAAACAAGCAAAACATCTACTAAGTCGTATTCAGATTAAATAGCACAAACAAAATTACATTAAAGGGTAATGGGAAAATGAAGAGAGAAAAGTAATAATCTTCTGTTTAAATATGTATACACCTGGGTTAGAGCAGCAAATGATAAAAGGGAACCAACATCAAAAAGATAATATTCTTCTAAATGAAAAGTAATAGTGTTAGTAGTCCATTCCACCAACAAGTTCAGAAAAATATGTTTCCAAACAAATTATATAATTGAAAAACTCATCACCACACTAAAGTAAGTGTTCATGAGTATACAGAAGAAGACTATCTATTGTCTAGGAGTAGACGTACGCGTCTTCCATGTTTCTATTGTCTCCAAACGTACGCGTGTATAGAATTGGCGCACTCGTAAATGTTTGGTGCATATGGAACTATGAGGCCCTGTTGGTTCCGTAAGTGCTGGTGATTAATTGTATTGTTTATGAACTACACAACCTTTTACAAAGTGTTGGACATCTATTTAACTAGATGGATCTTCGACTGCGCGCAGTCGAAAATTATGCCTCCGCTATGATGCGATTTTTAATATCAAGCCCAAAATAACGTGCACTGAATTTTTTTTCTTCTTCATATTCTGTGACCTTGACCATAGACCCCAAACTTTGATGGCTACATTGGCTCCCAATAAAAATTCAGGTACCAAGTTAGATTGAAATCTAACATTCAGTTCTTGAGATTTTGCCATTACAAGCCATTTTTGCATATATATTGAGTCATGTGACCTTGACCTTTGACCTCATGACCCCCCAAATCTTATCCAATCATTGCCACCCCGATGTGTATGTAACTCATTCCAAGTTTGAAATTGATCCGTCAAACGGTTCTTGAGATATCGCGAGGATGCTTTTTTGCACATATGTCCTGCGACCTTGACCTTTCACCTCATGAACCCCAAAATCTAATCAGATCATTGCACCCCAATATGTACACTCATACCAAGTTTGAAATTGATCCATCAACCGGTTCTAGAGATATCGCGAGAACAAGGCATTTTTGCACATATATTGAGTCCTGTAACCTTGACCTTTGACCTCATGAACCCCAAAATCTAATCAGATCATTGTCTCCCCAATACATACACTCATACCAAGTTTGAATTTGATCTGTCAACCGGTTCTAGAGATATCGCGAGAACGAGGCATTTTTTAACATATATTGAGTCATGTGACCTTGACCTTTGACCTCATGAACCCCAAAATCTAATCAGATCATTGTCACCCCAATATGTACACTCATACCAAGTTTGAAATTGATCCATCAACCGGTTCTTGAGATATCGCGAGAACAAAAACGGGACGTACGTACGGACGGACGGACGGACGGACGTACGTACGGACGGACGGACGGACGGACGGACGGACAACCCGAAAACATAATGCCTCCGGCCACTTCGTTGGCGGAGGCATAATAAAAAACAATTGTACTAAAACATATAAGCCTGTGTCGTTCTTTGCATGGTGGTCCCCTATTATGAGAACGGACATACATAGATATGGACAAGCCCAAAACATAATATGTCCCTGCCACTTCAAGGCAGAGGCATACAAAATTAAATAGCACTGTGTTGCTTACCTTCTCGTCACTAGTTAGAACGATGATTGGTTTCTGTCCATCTAAGTGATTGTAATACCATACAGCAGATTGGTAAACCAGCCTGTAAATAGGGAAAATACAATGTTATTTTTGGGGTTACTATCCAACCATTTCAGTATGAAAATAGCACTTGGAAGTATTTAGCATTGAATTCTATGCAAATTTACTGGGAATCTTTTGAAGACTTTCAGGGGTTAAATCATCTTGAGCCCCTGCAGCTTTTTTGGGCTGCCTAAAATCAAAGTTATACAGTGTAAACACAGCGGTTTACAAATGTATCTCTCACTTGAACGGTTCTACTCTTCATCCAATAAAGCATAGTTCAAGACTGCTACCATACAATAGGAAAATGTGTATTATTAGGAAAATGTGATATACCCAACAAATCATTGTTTAATTGTAACAGAGAGCTACATATACACTCATATGACTGCCCAGGGCCAGTGAAAGCCAGATTCAAGCCGGTATCTTTTTGACAAATAGGGAAATCACTTGCAAATAATATCAAATATTAAATACCATGGGAATAACCATGCAACAATTGCAGGTGATTACACAAGTCATGCAACTTTGAAGGGGATATTTACACAGGTTTTTTTTTACTGGCAAGCATTTATATAATGTCTTTAAAATGTATTCACCCGAATGGGCCAGCCCTTGAAAAACAGATAAGTAGCACACCAAAACGAAATGACAATTTCTTCAGATCTAGGCTTTCAGTAGTCAATGCATCCACAGAAGATGCAGTATCATTGGATCTAGGAAAGTAAAATTATAGCAGTCACTATCAAGAGAGGCTACAGATTATTCTATGCCTTAACATGCCCTTCCAGTGCGAGTCTCCTCCCTCATCTCTGTGCCAAGCTGTGGAAAGCATTCTGGATACTGAGGATGCTATTACAGTTGCACCATCATAGGCCATGCTTGCTGGACTTGACATAGCACAAATTAATACACCTCTTCAAGAATTTCTAAGGCTTCCACCTTCTGCAGCTGATGAGTCAATGTATCTCCTTACCAACGTGTGCCCTCTTAGCGTAAACGTAGCCCAGTGAAGACTACTTCTACTTGGCAGGCTTCTGAACATCTCTAATGAGAGGACAGAACACTGCCTCCTCATCCAAAGCCTTGAGGTCAACACCGCATCAATCTGCTCATGGAATAATACTATTTCCCACCTAGGCCTTCCAGGATCAGATAAGCCAATATCTTCCCCTCCATCCCACAGCAACTGTCCAAGTTTCTATCTTGTCTGCCACAGACCCTATCCTCACAGAAACCCTGAGCAACAAGTCAACACTCTCCCACTGGCTAGGAAGTCCCAAATCTCCAGCCCATCATCTGTATCCCCAGTACGTCTCCAATCCCATCTTGGGCCAGGCGGTCCTCATCAAAGCCCAGCTAACCTGCAAAGTCTATTTAACCCAAGCCAGACTTTTTTAGATTGGCAAAGGAGCGAATGCTACCTGTCACTTGAACCATGAAGATGAAGTCCACTTTATCTCAGTGTGCCCACCCCTTGCACTACTATGACAAGGTCTGCTCAGAAGCAACCTACGCACAAGTTATTTGTTGAGTCATTTTGACCTATCGGTTCCACCCACCTTCACACCTCTGTCTTGCTCCTCTCGTCACTGTCTATACCCTCCCAGACTTGGAACCATCTTCACAGTAATTATATATTAGACTTTATTTGCAATATTCTTGCAACCCCTCTCCATAAAATTGACAATCTGTCCCAAGTTATTAACAGAGACTAGTCACTACAGGGCGTATCAAAAAAAGCGTTACACTTTTGAAAAATCTGTCAAAATTACATTTCAAAATATTTTGAATATTTTTTCATGTCGATAGATGCCCAATGGTCTTATCTATCAAGTGCCACTAACAAAGCAAATTTTCATTCACGCTTGGGCGAACACTGACTGTTTTTGTCCAGAGTGTGAAAAATGACTTGCGGCCAAATTGAAAGAAGAGGAAAATTAAACCAGCAGTCCTAATAAGTACTCCCATTCAAATAAATTGCTCTTTGGCAGATAATTCCTAGACTAGCATAACTAGTGGGTACCAGTGGCGTACCCAGGATTTTTCAAGGGGGGGTTCAGAAACAAAATTCTGTCAGCGGGAGGGGGGGGGGGGGGGGGGGGTGTGGAGTCGTAGAAAATTTTCAAAGCCGAGACGAAGTACCTGCAAAATTTTCAAGACCAAGACCAGGTCCGGTGCCAATATTCAGGCCGATACCAAGACCTAGTGGTTAAGATTCCGGTAAGCGGCAGATGGGGGGGGGGGGGGGGGGGGGGGGGGGGGGGTAGTCGTAGACAGACTAAGCCTGGGTCGGAACGGACGGAATACCGGAATCCGTCCGGGGTGTGCGTGTTCTGGTTTTGTTTTCTCCATTCCGGTATTCCGATGAAAATCGCGGAAAACCTCTTTTTCCTCCAAAATTCATATTTTGTAGTAGAAAACTATCAGAAGAAAACAAATGACAAAAAAGTACAAGAAAGACGATGTCGAATGCAACTTACAACGACAAGAAATCCGCTGCGTTTATTATGACAGCCGATCTAGCGCGCGGTGCGGCATACGATCGACGTCGTAGACTAGCTAGCTAGCTAGCTACCCCGGCGCGCCCCGCAGCTGCTATCAGTCAGAGCTGCGCCGTACATACCATGTCACCCGTACGTGTATCATACTACACATGTACGTAATACTGCACATGCATGGATATCAAACGATTCTCGAACGTTGACATCCAGTCAGCCCCGGCCTCTAGCTATCGGTACTAAACTAATGCTCCGATACAGCCCGCCATATCACTCGTATACTTTGCGTGCAGGTTATGGGTCTCATTTCTTACGCGAGATATCCATCCGCCGGGAATTGGGGAATTCCCCAATTCCCGGCGGATGGATATCTCGCGTAAGAAAAAAGACCCGATATTTAAAGCTGCACGCAAAGTATACAAGTGAAGTGTTAGTGTTGACTTATTCGTGTCGTTGTATACTTGTATGTACATGTACAAGCTTCAGTTCATATGCAGGTCCGAGCGAGTTAGAAAATGTTCGAGATATAATCAGCGCATTATTTTTGTTGCTGTTTTTGCAGGTAATTGTTCTCGTATAAGTAAAATAAGAATAGGTGCGATCTTAATCGTAATAATCTTACATTTTCATTCCTTTTTAAGAGTGCAACTTGAAAAATGCAAGGACAAGGCAATTGAGTTGGCCTGTCTCGCAGCGCGGGGCCTGCCTGCGCTGCCGAAGCTATGGCAGACCTTCTAGTGCGTGTTCGCTCCGTATCATTCATTGGCAGGTTTTTTTTTAATCGGAATACCGGATTCCGACCGGCACAACACCGGCGGATTCCGGAACAAAAAAATTCCGACATGACTCAGGCTTAAGACAGACCATCTTAAATGACGGTCGAGACCATTGACATTTCTCGAGAACAGCTAAAATTTGAAATGGGGGGGGGGGGGGGTTAAACCCCCCAAAATTGTTTGGTCTAAGGGGGGGTGACCCCTCCCCCCTGGGTACGCCTATGATCATAACATAATCCTAAATTAATGCAAAGGAGCAATTTGTTTTAATGGTAATACTTATACGGACTGGTGGTTTAATTTTCCCTCTTCTTTCAATTTGGCGCAAGTCATTTTTCACACTCTAGATAAACACAGTCAGTGTTCGCCCAAGCGTGAATGAAAATTTGTTTTGTTAGTGGCACTTGATAGATGAGACGATTGGGCATCTATCGACATGAAAAAATCTTCAAAATATTTTGAAATGTAATTTTGACAGATTTTTCAAAAGTGTAACGTTTTTTTTTATACGCCCTGTAGTGTGATCTCCTTTGCTACGGAGGAAGAAGAACAAGACATTAATTATACATTTTAGATAATATGGACACACTAATTTAACATTTCCTATACTAATCATTTTCAGACTGACTGTGAACTTTGTAATGTTGGACGTACCGTGTGTGCCATTCCTCCTCGCTCTCAGCCGGCCTTCTGGGAGAGAAGACCTCTCTACAGAACTCATTGGCAAACACAGCGCAGCCCTGCTGCCTGTCATTCACCTTACCCTTCAACCTGTTCAGCAGGCGCCGGCTCCCATTATGCTTTATCTACAGAACAAAACAAAAAACAACAACACACATATACATAGCTTTTCATTTCCACATATAAATATACAAATAAAACACAAATACAGCTTATTGCTTTTATCTAAACATGGCGTTATCAGAACCCTAATGAGCTGTATTGCGCAAACAGTGTGCAGGTTTGGCACTATTTCTGGTTGACATAAAAACATAATAGGAGATATTTGAAAGTAATACTGTATGTGTGTGGCAAGATTTGTAAGAGTGCATGCTTTCCAATAATAGGATCCCGATTTTGGATTTGCCAATGGCTTTTATCCTTTAGCAAGATAATCCACTATTGCTGCTCTCTACCCAGGTGTATAAATGGTGACCTGGGGCTCGTTTCATAAAACTTTTCCAATTGTTGTAAGTGTCCAATTATGGTAACTAATATGTCAACAGCCAATTAGCAACAAGCATTTTACCTGTTGCCATGGTAGTTACCATAACTGTGCATTGTATCCTATGATTGGGGTAATAATACAGTGTGTCTAAAAAAGAATGGTATAGTTGGAAAATAATTGTTTACGGTATGAAGGTAATTTGAAAAATATACATATTTGGTAAGAAAAATAATCAGGCTTCCTGATGATTTTTATTTCAGCTTAATTGGGTTTGTCAATCGTGAGATATGGTTGTTTGTTTGCAAAATATCAAAATCCACTTAGTGCCAATTTACGTTCTGTGCATTACATGACTTACCAATACGTAATTATTTCAGAGCAAAAAAAAAGGAGCATTTATTAAGTGATTATTAAATCGGCGGAATACGATGCTTAAAGCATACCTGCCAACATTTGAAAATAAAAAATCTTACTCTCATGTGAGCGAAGCGCACATCGCGAGCGCGAAGCGCACATCACGAGCGCGAAGTCCTTTGCGGTCGGGGACCAGCTCTAGGGTTCTAGATGCTCTCTTGTGCTATCTTAGCCTTATTTTTTAACATTTGACCACACTGAATGAGCAATACTTCAATGATAAAGACATATATGTCCTTTTTGATAAGAAAAAAGAAGAAATTTTTTTTTTTTTTTTTTTTTCTGACTTAAAAATCGTACTAGTCCGATTTTTCACCCTTTTTTGAGGAAAAAATCGGACGAAATACGCCAAAATCGGACTGGTTGGCAGGTATGTTAAAGGGGTAGTTTAGTTTTGGTAGAGAGGGCGCTGCACATCACAATTTTTTTGTGAGGTAATGAAAAACAGAGTGTCGAATTTGAGAGAACATGCAATTTTAATGGCAGAATAAACTTTATTTGGTCAAAATTGACCCAGAAACGGCTGAAATATCCATAAATATATCTGATCTTATAATTATTTGGGGCCCAAATAATTAGACGATTTTTTTCAAAAAATTAAAAAATGCACTTTTTAAAAAATGTTCAAAAGTGTTTTTTAAATAATTGTTGATGATCTCTCTATATAATCATTATTTCAATAAAACATCACATGCATAATTTTGTATGAAAAATGGTTGAAACCAATGCCTTTTTAGAAAGCGCCCTCTTGTGTTTTAATGGCTCTTTTTGAATGATAACGGGCTTTTTACTTAGTCGTTTGTAATTTTGTATACCTTTCGAGCATAGTGGAGTTATAACTATTAGTTTATAATGTTACTGTCCAGGTTTGGTTACTAAAGTTCAGCCTTTACCAAAACTGTACTACCCCTTTAAATATGTTGTCACCAATGCCTGAATTCCATTTTAATGGATTTCACACCTTTTGTTTGATAGGCTTTACAAAAACTTCAAAGATTCGTCTACTGAAGTAGTGTTTGATCATTAATGCGTATTATTACAATGCGAGCCTTTGCTACACCTTAACATCAGTTATCCCTTGAGGAAAGACTATTTATAGTCTCAATATTCAAACGCAAAGCCTGATATATGTCTTTAATCAATTCCAGTAACAGTAACAAGGTAAACGCCTTCAGTTTTGCGACACCATTCGGAACTGTCAAAAGTGCTAGGAATCTGAGGCGATCAGAATCCTGAAGCAAGGTCAATTTGGAAGAACTCTATCCAGAAAACTTGCTTTTGGGGGAGATCGTTCAATATCTAACCATCATCTTCCAACATCAACAGTGACAAATATAATTGTACTCTAGCCATTATTGCATCGTTATTACATCATAATTCTTAGTGAGAAGACCAAATATGTGCAACGAATGTCCATCACAGTTTTAAGTGCAAATATGCAAATCGGCACAAATGAGTTTTTGTATATTTGTATACAATCAAGACATAATTCGAGATCTGCTGAAGGGAAATACGTCAGACAAGGAGCATCTGAAAGCACAAATCTTCCCCTTTAGTATGGTACAAAATAACCTAACGATCTTTCATATTATCATATTTAAATAATTTTTTCCTGACTGTACCATTCTTTTTGAGACATACAATGTACTGAAAGCGCTTAGATCATATTAGGCTCTATTTCAATCGAACATACATATATTATAATAAGCCAGATTCACTGCTACATGTAATGTATGTCATGATGTGATTGAAAAGACCCAATATATCAGCATCAATCTTTATTTTTAATGTGGTGTAATGATGATTATTAGACTCTCATATTGCTTGATCCGTTAAACTTGTATAGAAGCTGAGTACAGTATACACATGCGCGCAACTTGATCGGCCATGCTGTATTTGTGGTATCCAGGTCATGCACTCATCACTTTTCTTAAAATTTATTCAGATTTGAAGATTTAGCACAACATCCACAAGCAATACATGTTGAATATTTGTTATGGTTGTCTTTTGTTTTATCATCACATCTCAAGATAAGTGTTTGGTCATCTTATCAACAGCATGACAAGGCAGAAGATAATAATTATTTATTTAGCAATGCATACTGGCAGTCATATGGAGTAGTACTCCAGGAGTACAACAATTTGTATGAACATTCTACTCCTACTGGGGACAGTTACCACTGGGTAGGTAGCAGCAAATGTGGATAAATTGTCTTGAAAGGACAAAGGCAATCGTCATACCTTGGTATCAAACTCAGGATTCCATGGAAGGAAAATGTGTGCTCTACCAATCTTGCTACACCATGTCCACCATTGCAAATGAGGTACTTACGTAATGGAGAACTGTTTGCAGAATAATCACACCACTGATTTCTTTTAGTTCCAGAATATCCAAGAAGTCTCTTGCATCTCTTCCATCTGGCATTAGGTAATGGGTGAGAGAATCACTGGCTGGTATTCGTCTTTCATCTGGGAAAAGCATCAAATAGGTAATACAAGAATCACATGAATCACATGAATCATAGAATCAAATAGGTAATACAAGAATCACATGAATCAGAATCAAATAGGTAATACAAGAATCACATGAATCACATGAATCAGAATCTTACAATGCCAAATCTCCACACCTCACCATCTCTATCACTAGAGCAGATAGGCATATAAATTAGTGCTGTAACTGACCTTGATGATCGGATCGATTTATCGGATCGGCAAAATTGTATTGATCATCGAAATCGGATATGATCGGCTTTAAAAAAAAAAAAAAAAAAAAAATTGTTTTTTTTTTCTTTGGAAAATGATCCCCAAAAAACACATTTTGGGAATATAAATGAATACCAAAGCAACATTCCATATTAATAAGACCAAGGTAATCTTGTACGGGTATGCTTTCATTTCACACTGATTACCTCTTCTTTTACAAAATTACTCACGCCGATTCTGAGCTTAGTCCCATGTGATTAATTTGGCGTAACCTTTCAGAATCACATGGGACTAAGCTCAGAATCGGCGCGAGTAATTTGGTAAAAGGAGAGGTAATCAGTTTTAAATGAAAGCATACCCATACAAGATTACCTTGGGCTTATTCATATGGATATATGTTGCTTTGGTATTCATTTATATTCCCAAAATATGTTTTTTGGGATCATTTTCCAAAGAAAACAAAACAGATTGTTTTTTTTGGTTTTTTTTGCCGATCCGATCTTCCGATTTTTTCTGCATGATCGGAAATTGGCAAAAACGGTCCGATCATGTATGATCGGATCGTGATCTGCATGCCGATCCGATGATCGGTTACAGCATTAATATAAACTAGATAGATCTTCGACCGCGCGCAGTCGAAAATTATGCCTCCGCTATCACACGATTTTAATATCAAGCCCAAATTAACATGCACTGAATTAATTTTGTTCATATATTTTGAGTCCTGTGACCTTGACCATACAACCCCAAACTTTGATTAATTTGGCGTAACCTTTCAGAATCACATGGGACTAAGCTCAGAATCGGCGCGAGTAATTTGGTAAAAGGAGAGGTAATCAGTTTTAAATGCTCCTGTGCTGAACCCTGCTTCAAGCCAGGTACTACAACAAGATTTGAGCAACATTCAGAAGTGGTCTCGCACATGGCAGCTGCCTTTGAACTCCCAGAAATGTAAGGCACTTCATATAGGAAAGAACAATCAACAGTGCTCATATATGATGGACAATGCAATGCTGGAAAATGTCACCTGTGAAAAGGATCTGGGAGTATTGATAGACGGTGAGCTGAATTTCCACAAACATATCTCCTCAGCAATACAAAAAGCGAACCAGATGCTAGGCCTCATCAAGCGTGCTTTTGTCAATATTGACCCGGACATCTTCATACCTCTCTACAAAGCACTTGTACGCCCACATCTAGAGTACTGCAGCGTATCATGGAGCCCAAGATTTGTTACAGACGACAAAAAGATTGAAGCAGTACAGCGAAGAGCAACAAGGCTGATTCCAGGAATGAGCTCCTTATCGTACCCAGAGAGACTGAGAAAACTTGAGCTTTTCTCTCTTCACTACCGAAGGGAGAGGGGAGATATGATCCAAGTCTACAAAATCCTGCACGGTATTGACAGAATCGATCCAGAACATTTCTTTGTCAGATCTGATTACCTACGTACTCGTGGACATCCTCTGAAGTTTTTTACTACCCGTTGTAAACTCAACCTCAGAAGCAGTTTCTTCAGCAAGCGTGTTATAAGTTCATGGAACAGTCTTCCTGCGTCATTAGTCACTGCTACTAGCGCCGTCACTTTCAAACATGGCCTGGATATTGTTTGGTTAAATCAAAGATTTGATATCGTTTGACTTCCATGCGCGCATGCTGTGCACAGTCAGTAAAAGGAATGCTATCAACGTGTTTATGACCGGGAGATCTACAGGGCTACCCTACACTCCTGTCTAGATGATGATGATGATGATGATGATGATGATGATGATGATGATGATGATACCCATACAAGATTACCTTGGGCTTATTCATATGGATATATGTTGCTTTGGTATTCATTTATATTCCCAAAATATGTTTTTTGGGATCATTTTCCAAAGAAAACAAAACAGATTTTTTTTTTTTTTTTTTGCCGATCCGATCTTCCGATTTTTTCTGCATGATCGGAAATTGGCAAAAACGGTCCGATCATGTATGATCGGATCGTGATCTGCATGCCGATCCGATGATCGGTTACAGCATTAATATAAACTAGATGGATCTTCGACTGCGCGCAGTCGAAAATTATGCCTCCGCTATCACACGATTTTAATATCAAGCCCAAATTAACATGCACTGAATTAATTTTGTTCATATATTTTGAGTCCTGTGACCTTGACCATACAACCCCAAACTTTGATGGCTACATTGGCTCCCCAAGAAACATTCAGGTACCGTAAACCGGGGTGACTTTGGCCACTTTTTGAGAAGGATGTATTTTCATCAAGTCTCACTCTTAAGAACTAATTTTTGATTCTATACATTACCCTATAGGAATATATTTCAAATAATAAGAAATTTGTTCTAAAAAGTGATGCTTGATAAAAATACATCCATCTCAAAAAGTGGCAAAAGTCACCCCGGTTTACGGTACCAAGTTTAATATAATCAGATCATTGTCACCCCAATATGTACACTCATACCAAGTTTGAAATTGATCCGTCAACCGGTTCTTAAGAACGAAAACGGGATGTACGTACGGATGGACGGACGGACGGACAACCCGAAAACATAATGCCTCCAGCCACTTTGTTGGCGGAGGCATAATAAATACTATAAAACTAATGAAATCAATATCTATCTGTGGTCGGTGACGTTACTTTGACAAAATTGACAGTGTAAATCATTTGGCTTACTTGGTAACAAAAAGCTAAGCAAGGGTGATCTAACAAGTCAATAAAATACATGTAGCAATGAGGTTAGTTTTATTACATAGAAAATACTTACTATTTATGCATCCTTTCTGACAAAGATCAGTGTTGCAAGGTACATCATCACGTAGGTAATGTTCCCTGACTACCCTCAGTGGCTTTCCTAGCTTGCTCTTCAAGTGCAAAATCTTCTCAGTTTTCTGCATATTGCTGTTCCAGATGCTTTGATGTCATCTCCGTATTTGAATTATGATTGAATGTAAACTGCAGAATCTGCCTTCTCATTACCGCTGTTATATTGTGAGAATGGAGATAAACAAGAAACAAGTTGAATGTCAGAAATAAGGCATAACATTCTCAGAACCATCTACAGGCATACTATATCTATGTCTCCCCATACCTTTACATTTTTAAATTAAACTTTTAAAAGTGAAGTTCTTATATACATTTTTTATAAGCTATTGTAAATAATATTTGTAGGAATATCTAACCCTAATAAGGCCGGGGGGGGGGGGGGGGGGGGGGGGGGGGGTGATGCATGTCATGCTGTACCTTGGAAGGAAATTTAGAATCTGAGTAAACATGTCATGATTTTAAAAAAACTAAGAAAAAATGTCTATGCTCCCATCAGATGTTTACAGTTCAAAGATAATATTTGTAGCAACTCATACTCTCGCACATATATTGTATAATATGTACCATTCACATTATCTTGACCCCGACCTTTATTAGGGGAACCGGTTATTTCTAGTTTTGTTACTCAGTAACTTTTCCTGTAAATTTCCATCACTCCCCTCATTGTTTTATGTTACGTCTGCGTCTCCCAAAAGGGACACGCAGAAGTAAATAATTGACGTGAGTTTTTTCTCAGTAATCTGAGCACCTGTACGCATGCGTACTGTTCATCCAGTATCATACTCCTGCCAAAAGTATTCATATGCGTACCGTATGTAATATACCGTATACGTACCGACCGTACAGTAGTATGATACAGGATGAACAGTACACGCGCACGTACAGGTTCTGAGCTTACTGGGAAAAAATTCAATTATTTACGTCTGCGTGTCCCTTTTGTTAATTTGGGAGACACAGATGTAAATATTTGACGTGAATATATATTTTTTTAATTTACGTTTACGTCTTTGACGTAAAAGAAAGAAAAAATTATGGAAAAAAAAAAGTCAATTGTTTGCATCTGCGTGTCCCTTCAGGGCCATTAAGTACAGAAAAATGAATTTGTTTTGATATTCACGTCTTGGACGTAAAAGACAAACAAATTGTTGCATAGATATACATCAATTTTTTGTATTTTCACGTCTTTGACGTAAAAGACGAAACGAATTGCTGCATAGGTATACGTCAATTTGTTTGATTTTTACGTAAAAGACGAAAAAAAAATATATATATATATATACATGTAGGTCAATCCTGTAAGGGGGGGGGGGGGGGGGGGAGGGGGCACAGAGGATTTGTGTGGCATGTGCCCCAGGCCCCCTGTGGCTACGGTATCCGAAATTTGACCACAATGCGCATGCGCGAGGTCGCAGGTCAAGCTATGGCGTACAAGCTCGATGTGCGCGTTCTGTATGGTATTAGGGTTATCAATTTCCGCGTGCGCGTTATACTCCTATATACAGTGAGTACAGTCACTGGCTATGTATTGTATAGTCGACTGAGCACTTACGCGCGGAATTAAGTGACCTTCTCAGCTAATCGTCGATTGGCTTCCGGGGTCATCATTGCAGCGATCAGTTCGAATATTGCACACATAGACTTCAGAAATCATCAATTTGGGTAAGTTATCCTTCTTTTTAGCAAATTATATTCAACGTGACAAATGTCAAATAACTATAACTGGTTTAGAGCTAAACAAATTATACAAATTGTGTTTTTAAAGGCGACTTTTCACCTCGTCGCACATCAAAATAAAGTTTCTGAGCGACGAAGGGTTTCGTAATGGGATAGTGTAAAAAATCTGATATAATAAATCCCACGAAGAGACGGTTATTTCTGTCTAATCAACACCAAGCTTTTTCAGCACGCAGCGTTACGCACGCAGCGTTACAGCGGTGTGCTGGCGCGGCGCACACCGCTTAAGGCGCTTATTACAGTTACGGTCATGTAAGAATAGCCACAGTGTATTAAAGGGATAGTTGAGTATTGGTCAAACTTAACTTTAGTAACCAAAACCTGCACCACGGTACAAACTAATAGCTATAACTCCACCATGCTCGAAAAGTATACACAATTACAAACGACAAAGTAAAACCCCTGTTATCATTCAAAAAGAGCCGTTACAACTCAAGAGTCAAATTAACTCTGTTTTTGCACGCTAATTGTGCTTAAAATTATACATATGATACGGTACTTACCACCAATATGTGATCCAACTATCGGTTGGATTAAAATTATGGTTTTCCCTCCATTCCGCTAAAAATCAGTGATTTATGCGCCTCCTCGACTTCTCTCATTGTGTTATCGCGACTCCGAACAGATTTTGAACGAAAGATGATCGTGATGGCTGCCGATGCGAACGGCGCTTGCGATACACATTGTACATGCGCAGTAAGCATAGGAGGACCTAGAACGCTAGCATTCTCTAAAAGTGATAGCCGGACGTCAATCACTTTTATATTATATTTTGAAAGCAAATTAGAAAGGGAATTATTATTTCCCATGTTTTTTTAAATGATCTTTCACATGGAATTGAAATCAACCAAATCAGTTACAATTAATTTTGGGGGGCACTTCGGAAAATACCAATACTCAACGCTCCCTTTAATAAAGTAATATTAAGTAATACTGTAACCGATCATGGGATTGGAATTTGATCATGATCCGAAAAGAAAAAAGAAAGAAAAACAAATGGAAAATGATCCCCAAAAACATATTTTGAGAAAATAAATGAATACCAAAGCAACATATATCCATATGAATAAGCCGTAATTTTGTATGGGTATGCTTTCATTTCAAACTGATTAACTCTACTATTACAAAATTACTCGCGGCGATTCGGAAAGGTTACACCAAATTAAGCACATGGGATTGTCATCAAGGCACAGCTGCTTACAGGCACTTACTTAAAGGGGACCACCAGGCAAAGGACAACACATAATTATATGTTTTGGTACCGTTTTGTGATATTAAATAGATACCCAACATTTTGCAAAGGGTTGTGTAATTCATAAACAAGGCAATTCATTTCCACCACTTACGGAACCACGGCTATCTCGTGGTTCCACACGGGCCAGGCATTTGCGAGTGCGCCAATGCAATGCACGCGTACGTCAATAGAATCCCGGATGATTCGTTCGCTCTGCATAGAGCGCCGCTGGCTCTGCTCGCATAATAGTCTGCGCATTCAGACCGCATGACCGCATGGCTGAGAATGGTGATGCGTTTTCCAATTATATATTTTTTCTGAAACCATATTTTTGTGAACTTATTGAAGGAATGGAATACTAAAGATGTTACCTTTCTATAAAAAGATTATTATTTTTGGGTGGTGGTACCCTTTAACCAAAGCTAGGCAGGCGAAAGTTACCAAAAGCATAGTTGATGTTACATGTCCGGGATGTCTACAAGCTGTGGAGACTGTCACTCACTTTGTTTAATAGCGCATGTGAGACCTATAAGATAGAGCGGGAGCATTTGAGGGCAACTTTCCCAGCTATTGTAATCTCATTCCTGGCTGGCCTCTCTTCTGCTGTGAAGGAAGTGGAGGAGACAAGGTTCATCCTTCTTGGTGTTCTGGACCATTCTCATATAAACCGAACACAAAAAGTAACTTCACCCCTAAGCAATTGCCCATAATTTCATAACCGATTATTGTTTCAAGATGTCATCTTACCACAATATTGGCACAGTTGTTATGTTCGATATGTGTGAAAATCAGAGATATTCATTACTTTATGGCCGAATGAGCACAGATTAAAGACAAAATGGCCCAATTCAAAAGTCACAAGGTATTGCGCGTGCCTGTACATTGTTGTGAATCCGCACATGTGGCGGAATGCATTGATCATGGTTTATGAAACAATGCTGTTTGATATTCCATTAATTTTGATTTTTTGATAGCACATCATGTGGTAAAATGCATTAATTGCAATTGTAAAACAGTGCATTTTTTAATTTTCCAACTCTCAATAATTTGTAATGATAATACTTTTGCGAATTTTGAAATATGAGTATTTTTTCTGTAATGTGTGCTCACTCAACCATGAACTAATGGTTACCTCTTATTTTTACACATTGTTTTCCTAACTATCATATGGATATATTGGCAAGACGAAATCTTGAAACGATTCTTGGTTATGAAATTATGGGCAATTGCTTCGGGGTGAAGTTACTTTTTGTGTTCGGTTTAGTTATGCCAGATTTTCTAGCTGTAACACTCCAGTTTATTTTGGATATTCACAGTAAGCGAGCATTAGTCCTCACTGCTGGCACCTCATCTTAGTTTATAGTCTGTACTGAAATAGTACAGTTCTCCAGGCTGGAGGAATTCAAGAAGAAGAAGAAGAAGAAGAAGAAGAAGTATGTAAGGTAAATGGTTCTACCAGAACCATTTACATTGTAGATGTGGTCATCGCTGTCATTTTGCTGGCAAGGGTCTCCCCCCCCCCCCTCAGCTGTCCTCACCTATACCATCGCTCAAAATTAACTTTTTTTGCTGGTGGCCCGGTCAGGCCAGTAAAATTAGTATTTTTCAAATTTTGGTGGCCCGATACCAAAATCTACTGGCCCGAAGAAAATAAAGAAAAACAAAAGAAAAAAGGAGAAAATTCATAGCACATTCAAAACTGTGGAAAAGTGGAAAATTCACTGTTATTATACCAATTTGACCTCAACATTCTGTGTAAATGTCATGTGAAAATCTCAGACAAATAACATGTTTTTAAATTGTGGTGTTTTAAGCTAATAATTGGAAGTCAAAAAGCAAACTTGACAAGTCACCGATCATACTGTATCCGATTTTGAATACGGCAAACATGATTTACATGCATAACAAATTTTATTGATAAAGGAAATTTGTACTTATATATCAGACTTTTAATCTCACAATTCCGTAGAATATTGTTTTGAAACCTGTCATGAATGACACATTTTTCAAATTGTGGTGCTATATTTGTAAAACTGTTAGGACTTCAAACATTTATAAACTCTTCGTAAACTAATTATACGGACACAGACGTAGACAATGCAGACACAACATGGGCTATGTTGAATTTTACATGCGAACCAAATTTGATCGATTATTAAAATATCTTCTCACATTTCAGACTTTTAACCTCACTTTTCGATGGATTATTGTTTATAAACCTCACATAAATTAAATATTTTCAAATTGTGGGTTTTTGTGTTGAAATTTTGGTGTCAAACATTGATGAATTAATCGTAAACATTCTATGCTCACGTAAATGCATGCACACTCACTGCCGAAGCTCATATTCCATATGGAAATTGGAATGCTCCATTCACAAAACAGGGGTGGGGTGTGGGGATAAACAGAATGGATATAGTATTCTGTTCGTGCATATTATATCTACATACATGTAATCGCAATGCGCGAGTGCATATTTTGTTTCGTGCGACATGTCAGTCATGGCATGCAGATTGCAGTGTACATTGAGTGATTGACTGCGCGAGGGGTGTTCGCGAATTCACCGTCTTTGACTTTTGACGGCACTTTGTCTAGCTTTGACCCACATCTACAACGTATTGTAAATGCTTTGACCCAGTTGTTATGGTTACGACCGACGCTACTAGTATTAAATAGAACAATAGAGTTTCAATAGTATCACGTAGTTTGTCATGTGTAACATACAGTGCAGAGTATTTTACAGTCATGACAGAACAGGTTTCCCGCTAGTCTAGGTTCTATACTCTGTTTTTACACCTTTCCCCCATATATCGCGTAACCCGGTGCATATATGCCCGGTAAATCTGAACGGAAACAGAGTATAGGTAAAGTTGGCAATAGCTCCGCCCATCCAAGTGATAGACAGCGCACCGACTGTGTTGAAGGTTCAGATCGTAGTCTGTGTATTGCATACCAAATTACAAATGTCAGCCGAAGATCTTCACTTCAAACTTAGTAGTTTATTGTAAAACACTTGTAATAAATGTTGTTTTCTCTTTTTATACACCCACTAATGAAACACATTATCATTTTACTATGGGATTCTCACTTTGTTCATTATTTTGTTATTCACAGAGTACAAAGTCCATAATGCAACTCATATTGAAGACTAAATCACTAATGGCTGCCCGCCGTGAAAATCCACACGAATTCCCTCGCCTTGCCAACTTTGCCTATACTCTGCTCGGCTTAACTGCAGAATACCCCACCACGCCACGTCCACGATCCAATATGATCGTTGGTCAGCCAACACAACGATCTTGAGCTTTTAGCTAGCTCTCCGCGGCCGCGCGCGCAATTAATGCATTTATATGTTACGCTGTTTCCGTACAGTTCATCGGGCGTACAGATGCACCGGGTTTATACGCGTATATGGGGGAAAGGTGTATACAGAGTATAGAACCTAGACTAGTTTCCCGCCGGCCAGGTTATGTAGCATCTACGGTATAACTTACCTACGAATTCGGATACGCTGTATGGCTACGTTACCGAATTCTGACACGCCATTCAATCTGACGGCAAGTAAATTGGAAAATAAGAGAATATTGATGTATTCATAATACAACCATCATATATAATGGGTTAAGCAATGCATCACATATCAATAACTTTAAATAAAACATTAGAACCCTACATTCGGCTTCATAAATCTTCACCTCATTCTGGACTGAACTTTTGAAGCAGGACTTTCTTTAGCTGGATGGAGGCTGCCATGTTAGGCTTGTTTATTATATGTTTACTTATTACTAAATTTATTCCATAAAATGACTCATTAGTGCAACTCATTTGTTGTTTAATAATAATTCACGTCAGACTAATTTTATTGATGCATTTTGATATTGTATATAATCGTATGAATTATTCTTATTGACTTACCTGTACACTTCAGTGAGCTATGTTTATGTAATTGCGCAATGGATATATACTAGCTATGTAGTATGTGTCATGTGTGAACAAGATTGAAGATCATGCAGCAATAACTCTTTCCTTAATTTG
Source organism: Echinarachnius parma (assembly GCA_037951105.1). Lineage (NCBI taxonomy): Eukaryota > Metazoa > Echinodermata > Echinoidea > Clypeasteroida > Echinarachniidae > Echinarachnius > Echinarachnius parma. Next base: position 60,787 of record JBAMJV010000400.1, read on the forward strand.
GCTTCCTCTCAGATTTTATCTTTAAAAAATCGCTGTTTGCAGCTAGCTATACATGCACGGCCGGTAGCTGGGAAGTTGCTGCTGCTGCTACACACAATTTCGGTAAATATATTTCATAATCATATTCAAATCATAGTAATTTGTTAGTGTTACCATGTTTAGTTTTGTATTTTAATTTTTATATACCATTACCATAATTAAAGTGTGTCTTCTTTTGAAGTGATCCATTAACTTTGTCAAATTTACCCAAAAATAATTGGAGCTATCACATGTCACACTTCTCTTGTACCATATTTAGGTTATTATTTGGGTTTATTATGGTAACAGAAGAATGTAAATTATAATATCAACGCGAACAATAATTGTGAAATTTATACATTACATCATTGTGAAAATTACATAATAAATTCAAATATTAAAAATTGCATTCTCGCCCTTGTCTATCATTAATTCATGTTGTACAAAGAATATAATTTATAATGCTGCATCATGAAAAAAACCTTCATCATAATACTAGTTAATGTACTGCGATTGTACTGGTATTGACTAGTTGTGATTATAAGATTTCAGTGCATAATAAATGATATATTTTAAAATCTCTATCAATCTAAAACAAAAAAACAGCTATCAATCAATATAATAAAGTATAAATATAGACAATACGTGTTAAAGGTGCACCTGTAAAGTGTCAGATATTGCTCAAAATGCTGTACCAAAATCATTGTAAGATATGTCCGAATGATGTGTGAAAGTTTCATTGAAAAAGAACACTGCTTTCCTAGTTAAAAAAGCAAAAATATGCGTCGGCCGTTACAACGAATTACTGTATGATGTTTATGAGGTTTATGACCGTTCATTAAAACAGCTATCAATCAATATAATAAAGTATAAATATAGACAATACGTGTTAAAGTTGCACCTGTAAAGTGTCAGATATTGCTCAAAATGCTGTACCAAAATCATTGTAAGATATGTCCGAATGATGTGTGAAAGTTTCATTGTGGGGGTGATAAATAAACGGGTAGCGTGGGTAGAACGGATAACTATAACGGGAAATTATACTGGTAGAAAGTAACTCAGTCAAATCAGCAGCAAGTCAATCGGCAAACAACAGGAACATACATGTATACGGTAGAACGCAAGGAGAAACAAAATGACAAGTTGACACGCGAGTAGTCTGGTGGTGCACTGTTTAATTCAAGGCATACAGCCCAATATATACAAGAAATAACATGAGATAACAAAATATACAATATGCAAATTAACAGAAGGGAGGAACCAATATAACCAAGGGGGAAACCAATACAACCAATCACAAAAATAGATAACTCAAATGGACTAACCCTTTTATTCAAAAGAACCAATAAGAAAGATGGGGGTGGGGTTGGAATGTGATGATCAGTGAGATGGTTTGGAAAGGTGACCAGATACAATAGCGAAGACATGTGTGGAATCCACACATGTAGAGAAAGAGAGTTTAGATCTAGAGAGTAGAGTCAATTGGTCAGATGCCAGAGAGAAACAATAGGATAGAATTAGAAGCTAGGCATGAATGAAATGTAACATGTATTGATGAGATTGGGTGGTAACTCAAGCATGAACATAATAGGAAGGAACTTTGAACCAGATACCAAATGATAAAGGGCAAGTGGCATAGTAAGTGCCAAATAATAAAAGGGGGTAAAACTGTACAAAATAAATCCCTGCAATATGTCCGAATGATGTGTGAAAGTTTCATTGAAAAAGAACACTGCTTTCCTAGTTAAAAAAGCAAAAATATGCGTCAGCCGTTACAACGAATTACTGTATGATGTTTATGACCGTTCATTAGAGCTCTTGAGCTGAATGATAGATATTGTCATACTAAAGGGGCATTTGAAAAAATCTAACCCTATTTTATTCTTCTCTTACCATAAGCTCAACAACACAGTAGAAGAGAAATGAGGAAGCTCCAAGTGATTTTCGTGGAGTTAGACACTTTACAGGCCACTTTTAGCCCGAGATATTCAAATGTAACATACTACTAAGTTATTATAATTTGATAATCTTCAAGTAACAATAAAAATTATCTAACAGAAGGGTGTATAGTTCTACATTATACAATCCAACAATGATCTGAGCAAGATTCAGGATTCAGAAAATAATAAAGTATACATTCAAATATATCTTTATAATATTCAAGTATTATCAATACATATTTTTAAAAATTTAGCCCGTGATATTAAAATATGTGAATATTATACTATTATAATTTGTATGTTTAAATGAATCACAATACAATCCTAAGATTATATTGGCAATACAAAATTATCTAACAGAATGATGGACAATTCTACAGTGACCTGAACAAGATTATGGCTATTGGATTAAGGATACTAGGGGTAATTTAAAGTAAGCTACAAACTTATCAAACGTTATGAATTATGTTAACTCAAACACTGATAATCAATCCATACAGTACACACTTCTAGCTCATAATATTCAAATAATTATTGATACCATACTAAATATCATTTGTTTGTAATTTAATCTAATAACTATCCAATCGTATAAATATATTTGGTAATTAAAACTATATAATGGAAGGATGTGCAATTCTGCATAATCCGATCTAACAGTAATCCAAACATTTGGCAAGAATTTGGCAAATGTTAACTTTCCTGGATATATATGTGCGATACCCATAAATATGTTCAAACAAATTTAAACATCAGGTTTGGGAAATTTCCTTTTTCATAACATCTTATAAATGTAAATCTGTCATTCTTTTCCTTTTCTCTTGTCCTGGCAGCAACAGAGAAGTTATTGAGACCTTAATTTATTAAAGAGATGGACAATTTGGAGCGGGGCAGTGCTGCCATTGACTGGTGTGAAAATAATTATGCCATTGTTCCTGGGATAGCAGAGTTTTACAACACAGTAAGAATGTTTGATTGGTATTCAAGTATTTGCCCTAGATTTGTTTCCGAATGTTTAATCAAGTTATTTTTAATTTTTAATTCTCAAATTAACAAACATTCATTCAATACATACCTGCTCTGTAGACTGTTGATCTGCTTTGTCTGTAGTATTAACAAAAATCAGGGCTCTGGTGATTTACAGTTATACTGGCCAATTGACCTAGGCCTACATGTAGGTGCTGGTAAATTTTTGCTTTGGGCCAGCAAAAATATGCAAGTTGTTTTCTGGTTGCCCAAATATAAATTTAGATCAAGAAAATTTGCAACAACAGAAAGAGAAGGTATTGCATTGATCTATGAGACAGTTTGCAGATATGTCATTAGGATGGCAGATAATGTTTGCTTCAGGCCTTCACAGCCCAACTGGGCCTCTCACAAGGAAGTAAGTGTGGAACCCTGCATTATGATTCATTATTTTTGCCAGCAATTTTTAATACCTTTTGCTAAATACACTCAGTTATTACAGCTTACGTTTAGATTTAAACTTTTAAACGGTTGGATTTGGTATTCAATCACTAGTCCAGTTCACTGATTTGTGAAGTTATTGATTGACCAATTTCCTGTAAGAACACAATCTCAGGAAGTGCATGTAATTAAAATGTGGATACTTTCTTTGTTACAACTTACAACTTATAACATAGAACTTGATGGGTTTGCTTGTAGTTAAATCCAAGTTACAATTGTTTTTAAAGGAAGCTTTAGAACATTTGTGTATAAATTGCCCTCCATATTTGTATCCCATCTGCCCTCCGTACAGGTGAGCAACATTCTGTTCTTCGTGATCCCACCCCTGCTCCTCTACTTGTTCCGCCAGTATGCCCGCTACTACAACTGGCACATCAACATCATGTGGGTGTTGCTGATGGTAGTAGGGCTCTTCTCCTGCTACTTCCATGCAACCCTCAGTATGTTTGGCCAGCTGCTGGATGAGGTAGCAATTATCTGGGTTGTGCTCTGCGGGGTAGCACTCTGGTACCCCAGAAGATATTACCCCTCCAATATTAAAGGAAGCAGGTTAGTCACAAGATGTTAGGGATCAAAATTTGAAGTATGTGAAGTAGTTTAATGTGAAGTAGTTTAAAAAGATGAAACATTTTGTTTAATGTGAAGAAGTTTAAAAAGATGAAACATTTTGTTTAATGTGAAGTAGTTAAAAAAGATGAAACATTTTGTTTAATGTGAAGTAGTTTAAAAAGATGAAACATTTTGTTTAATGTGAAGTAGTTTAAAAAGATGAAACAGTTTGTCTCGTGTAGTATGAGTTGTTACCCAGCCGAAGTAAAAAGAAGGTTGTAATCAAAGGGTAAGTTCCATGAGAAGCACACAGAAGCATCAATGGTGATTTAATGAAAGGACAACAATTTAAAAAGCCCACCTGTGAAAGTTTAAGCAAAATTAGAATTTTCAATTCAAGAGTTGATTTTCCAAATTTGTGTTTAAATATCTATGCGGCCCTGTCTTAGAAAGCACTCTACCAGAATCTGTGATGCCACAACAAAACAACTCACCACTGACTCTGTTCATAGATTTGGACTTTTCTTTCATTATTCTTGGATATCAATAGATGAGTTGAGCAAGTTCTATCATAAATGGATGCACAATCAAATTTGCTATAACATACAGGGATGCAATTTTCATGAAAAGTTACATTTTGCTAATGTTTGCAAACATTCTATTGTGACATCACAGATTTAGCATAGAGGGCAGCAAATCTAAACTCTTGTTTGGATTATCCAAATCTGCTCAAACTTTCACTGTAGGTTTTTTATTTGTTTCCATTTACTAAAACTTGTTAAATGATTGGGAAAATTTCTCCTTTAAGATTAAGAATATTTGTTTTTCTTGAGCCTTGAGAGAGTGATTTGGTTTATGAAGGTTGTAAGAATGAAATTGCTTGCGTATGAGCTAAAATGTAGCTTTAAGATGGTTGGGCTTTTTTGAGTGGGGATGCTGGCGAAAGAGTTCCTCAGGTTTTTTTCTGTCTACAATATATATTTTAAATGAAGCAGGTTTGCATATAAACCCCTCACATAAAATTCTGCAATTCAAGTTTGAGAGTTTATAACCCTCTTGTCCCTATATTATCTTACATGAATTTGGTATCATTGAAAAGCTTGTTTATTCCTCTTTACATTGATACCCCATTTGTAATGGTTATGTAATTATGGAATGTGCATTACACCTAAATATGGGGCCAAGTCAAGATTTAATTTTTTGCAAAATGCATTGTTATTGTGCGACCATTGTAAACACAGGTAAATCTCCAAACAAATGAAGAATTCACATTGACAGTAACGTTGTATTTTGCGACTTCGCTTTTGACATGGCTCCATATTCAGGTGTACTGCACATTCCATAATTATATAATCATTACAAATGAGACATCCATGTAAACAGGAATAAACAAGCTTATCAATTATATCAAATTCGAGGAGGATCATTTCATAACAAAATAAATATCAACGCTCAAACTTGAATAGCAGAACTTGTTGTGAGGGGTTTAGTTAAATATTATGTGAAATTAAGCTGCAAAAAATAATGATGTATTGTGATCTTGGAATATTTGGTGTCTGTTTCAGAAAATGAAGAATTAGTATAAAATATTCTGGAACTAAAACATTTGATAATGATAATAATAAAAATAATAGGGGTGACTTTGAGCCCTTTCACACACGGGCCAAATTGTGATTGCAATCACGATTGGAATCATTTTTCACTCCAATCACAGAATTTTTTGTCTGTGTGAAAGCAAACTTATAGAATCACAAATCGCGAAACTCTAATCGTGGTCCTGAGGTGTTTTCTAATCACGATTCCCTCAAATCACGATGCAAATCTCTTGTGTGAACGTCTTGACCTCCAAAACACGATTTGATTGACATGCTGAAGCAGCTCTTTTGATGAAAAGTATTAAAGAAGTTAATAGAGATCGTTTCATTTCACAAATTCCATGTGGTAACTGATTACTTTTGTATTTGTGAACTGAACAGGAAGAAGTTCAAGATGATTGTCCTCCTGTGCACTCTTGTCACTACTGGGCTGGCTATGGTTAGACCTGCGGTCAACTCTTTTGTCATGATGGCATTCATCGGCCCATGCATCTGCATGCTAGTTCTGGAACTCAGAAGGTAAATATCATTGGCTTTGATGAGAGATCTGATAGAATTATATTTTTTAATTTACCAAATATAAGCCATTTTGTTTTTATAATTATGCAAAAAGTACATCTCAAAGTATAACAAGGATCACCACCAAACTACTTTGCTATTGTTGTTTAATCACGGATACAAATTGTGAATTGAAACCATGTTTTCTTTAATAAAATGTGCTTCATTATTAACTGGATATTTAATTTGAGGTTTGAGTGGCATGCATTTTTCATAAAGGTATGAATGTGAAAATGGGGCAAGTTTGTAATAACCCTGGTGTACTAGAGAGGCACAATACATGTGGTAGAGGCACAATCCATGTGTTAAAACATGGACAGATATTTGGCATTCACTGGGTCATCTTGAATCTCCTGTTCACTTGCCTTTTGACAAGGCTGTGCATATTTCTAATACCTTTATTCTTCTACTGTCATACTTTCTTTTCATGGCTCATTACCTCCTTGTGAGGAAACTGGGTCAGCTGTGTGCAAAACAAAAAATTAAAAAAAACTAAATATATTCTTGTAGGGGGCCTGTATTTGGCATACTGGCTTACTGACATAGATTTTCTTAATAATATAATACATGTATATATACCTCTCTCTCCCCGTCATTGGTGTATTAGTAATAATATCCTTTTTTATGTGCCCCCTTCTCTTATCAGGGCACAATGCCCCCGTGTAAGGAAGTTGGGGCGTACCTGTGCTTTCCTGTGGGGCACATCGGTGACGTGCTGGCTCAGCGACCGGTTCCTGTGTGACTTCTGGCAGTCCATGTCACTTCCCTACCTCCACTGTGCCTGGCATATCATGGTCTTCATCTCTGCATACACTGCCTGCGTCCTCTTTGCCTACTTCGATGCAATGAATGAGTGTCCTGAAATGGCGCCTGTGTTGAGGTACTGGCCCAAGGACTCGTGGGTCAATGCAGGGATCCCATACGTCTCTCTACGCTGTGCTGGCAGCAAGCCTATCGATGACTAAACACATTGTGAGAGAGTGTGCTGCTATGTAGATGAGGCTGTTCAAAACTATTCTTGCATCATTGCTATAATAAGTAGCATTATATTGTGCAAGTCTCAACTATACTGGAAACCGGCCTGTCAGGGACTGAACATGATATAATATGGAACGATTTTGAAGCAAAGAAATCAACAGTAGTCAGCTTTAATTACCACTGAAACTATAATTATGAATTGGGCTAGTGGAGGCTGTGGATAAAGGATGCTTGTATAAAGCATCTCAGAGCCAATTAATTTGTTATCTAGATCACATCCCGATAAAAGCACCATTTATTTTCTATTCCATGACAAACACATGCTTTTTTGCAAGTAGGATGTGATTATACATGTACTCTGAATCGCTTACAATTATTTAGTAGGGATAATAATTGTACAGTTTTCAATTATTTATTAATGTCTGTGTCAGTGTGTTGAAATATGTCATTAACACTGAAATAATGTTTTCTTGTGTGTTAATGAATTGTGGACAATACAGAGATATTGTGTGCTGAGATCCATGGATAATGCATGTTGTTCAACAAAAAAGGACCAAATTACATTATTTTATTCGCCCAAATTTTGTAATATGTGACCTGCTATAGCAAAACCCGGCACTTGTCGGTAAAAATCAAAATGTAGATTATCAAACCATTGAAAAAGCCTCATCACAAGCTTTCATTTGATGCTTTGTTCGAACTAATTGGTCAATAATTGACGAAGATATGATTCTTTCAATTTTACAATCATAGGTCTTTTACACACATTGTGTGAACTTAAAATGCCCATTTCTTCAAAACCTGAATTACCAGGGTTTTGCTATAGCGGGTCACATATTAAAGGGCAATGAAACTATGGCTTTCGGCTATTATTATCGTTTAGAGGGTGAACAGACATTTTATTTGATACATAACTTGGCAATTTTGGCCTCCTGGATCCCATGAAATCCTTACGTGAACATACCCACATTTTACTAATTCTTACGGCGGCAAAAGGTGATGGGAGCGGCCATGTTCTTGTAATTGCCCGACATGCTTTGCAAACTATGACGAGTGTGCTACGGGCAGAACAAAAAGCTTTTCACTGATTTACAGACTCGTCAAAGCATATACAAGTATTCAGACAATGGTTTCAATAGAAGTTATTGAAATGCATTAGTGCATATCACTGACCATAAGTCCGCACACACCTAATAATGGCGTCCTCCAGTGTTTGCATGAATAGTGGTAAACCCGATAGAGTTTTCACATATTTCTCCCAAAGCAGAAATCTGAGTCGGAGTTATGTTATATATAATAAAAAGGCATATTACGATATATCAAGTAGGATAAACTCTATTCTTGAGTTGCATTGCCCTTTAAGGAAATAATGACTGATTTTGAGTGCGATATGGCATGTCTATTTGCACGAATCGTCAGCCCCGTCAGTACTATTTGAACGAGCTACGAAGTAGCGAGTTCAAATAGTACTGATGGGGCTGACAATGAGTGCAAATAGACTGCCCTCGCACAAAATCAGTCATTATTTCCTTTATATAACACCTACCAGTACTTTACATACACAATAAAATATTTTCTCACCTTTAAGTTTAAACTACTCCAGGAGAAAAGATGCCGTCAAATAAAATAATGTGAATTGCTCTCAACTTTAGTCTTGGTGTTTACAGAATCACACTCAGTCAAGTCTCAAGACAATTCTCTACTAGTCCAGCGTCAATTAATTATTAGAAGGATATTCGTTGCCATCGTAAACGGTATACATACATTCATCGATCACAATTGAATAAATAATAATCCGGGATAATAATCCAATCAGTGGTAAAATTAGAACGCGTCAAGATGGTTGTATTTTGTGAAGAATTGCACACGCAGGCACAGCTAGAGCTACATCCAGGCCGGCTATATAATGTATACAAAATGTACGCAGCGCATACGACGCGTGTTTAACGCAATTAATTCGATTTTGTGCGCGCCTCGACAGTACTACGCGCTTATAGCGCGCTTGTTGACTAGGCGACTGAATAAACAAACGGGGGGGGGGGGGGGGGGGGGTATTCTCGCAACGCGATACATAAATAACGAGCGAGCATAGCAGCTCGCGCTGCATGCCATGTATTCATGTAACGTGTATGGTGAACCAGTTCATTACTCATTCAATTGATGACGTCACTGGCCGTGCATTAGTCGACTAATGTACGGTCTGATCATTTACTGAGTGCATATAGATCATTTTTTCTGAATATCATGTGACATGAAATTACCGTATTTGCTGGTGTATTAACCGCACCTTTTTTCAACAAAAAACAAAACAAAAAAAGGGGTGCGGTTAATACACGACCGTATAAACCACACTTTTTTTATATTTTAAAAAAAAAAAATTTTTTTTTTGGTAGGGGGTGCGGTTAATACACCGGAGCGGTTAATACACCGACAAATACGGTAACCAATCACAACTCGAGAACATTCTTAGGTGTTATATAAAGTAATTTAAGTATAAATGTAACTTTCTTGTTCAGTCTGTTCAACATGTTATTCAACAAAAAAGGACCAAATTACATTATTTTATTCGCCCAAGTTGTGTAATATAGTAATACATGTATAAATGTTAATTGTATAGATCTGCCAAATAATGTGTAAATATTCTCTGTCAAGATAACTATCTTGTTCGGTCTGTTTAGCACAATTAACAACATGGAAACCATTTTTAGAATTCCTAGGAATGTACTCTCAGGAGGATACTAAATCCTTTCATGAATCTCAATGCTGATGCATTTTGAAAAACAAAACTGGTTTATGTATCTCTTTTAATGCCATGGTCAGTAAATTTTGTGCTGTCCATGGAAGAATCTTGTTTTGGGTAAACTGAAGTAGTATATTAAACTGCCCAGTTTTAGCATCGCTGTATTGTATGAACATATTAAATGATTTGAGCACTGGATGATTATGAGAAATGTGCTACATGAGAAATGTCTATTATGATAAATTATTAATATGTAGTATTGTGACTATTTTGACTATTGGTATCACGAGACAATAGTAAGTTATTTGTTTATTGATGCATTTCATTGGTAGTGGACTAAGTAAAGGTCATCTCAAGTCTAAGATTTTATATACAGTACTCTCATAACACTTTGTTTATACAATATTTGAATGTTCTGAAAGGAAAAGAGTATAAATTATTTTCAAAGTTTTAATATAAATTATATAAAATATTACAATTTGATAACTAAATGTTCACAATTCAAAAAACTGATATAGTTTTTTTTTAAAGACTTTTGATGGTGTCAACTTCTGTATTGGCAGACCAGTGGTATTTTTTTAACCCTAGAAGTCAGACAATACAATATTTCTTGTAGATGGTGTTAGCTTTTGATGTACTCACATGTCAATATTTGCCATGACAAATAACAGATAACTGGGACAAGATAGTGAGCACGCACAAGTTTATAGAGTGGTGAAGTGTGATGTCATCTATGACGTCATAAACACCTTTTTTAGAATTTTCAAATTTGAACTTCATTTTCAGAAAGAGCATACAAAATAATGTCTAAATACTGAAAATCAAGTATTGGCTGAGATATGCCCATCCGAATGATTTTGTTTTCCAATAGGCAATCAGTGTTATAGTGCACTGGTTCATAACTTTATGAACCAGTGCACTATATTTGATTGCCCATTGAAGTAAAATTAATTTGGATGGGCATATCTCAGCCAATACTTAACATATTCAATTGGTTTTCGGTATTTAGACATTATTTTTCATGCTCTTTATGAAAATGAAGTTCAAATTTGAAAACTCAAAAAAAAAAGATTTTTATGACATCATTGCTTCTGTACTCTATTACTTTTTAGAGCATTTATTAAACTTAAAAGAAACCTATTTATTCTAAAATAGTTGGTAGACTTGAACTATAGAGTTATTATTTGTAGTTAATTGTCCTTTGGGATGACCTCTGTTGAGGAAAATTTGTGATTGCAGAGCTACACGATAAGTAATATAATATATTCAGAAGTACAGTACAATATTATTTGGAAGGAGAGTATACTGTAAAAAATCAGTGTGTGTATTGTACAAAGTTCAACCATATTATTAGAACATAATGATATGAAGAGTAGTTTCTAAATGTTGCTATTATTTAATGGCAATTTTGTTTTTACCTGTTTACTGGGTGCCTACACTGAACTGTTATTTTTAAAGAAATTCCAGCAAGTCTCATATTGGATTATTAAGACCAGAGAGCATATTATCGTATATACTAACTGACTATACTAATGGACCATTATGCAACTGATCAATATTAAGATTGAAAATAATTGCTGTGAATTGTTCTAACAGTAAATTTTCATTGCATTTTAGTGCAGCACTAGATGTTTGCTTTTGAATCAGGTGCTTAGATATTTTAGCATTTGTTTCAGTTTTGATGTTGGATGGCAGTTAGTAGAATGGTTCAGAGGTTCACTTTTTAGAGCACATCCAGGGGAAACTATTATACAACATTTGTGTGCATAATGTATATTGAGCAATTCCTATAAATTCTTGCCACTTTATCAATGGTTTAAACTTACATCATATTACATTTTAGAGAACATGCTTTTTCCTATATTGTGTTGATTTGGAGATCTGTATGGTTTATTTCTTTTCCTTTTAAAATGGAAAAGATTTTTGTTCTGATCAGAGGCATTATTTGTATTAATTTTTACTGCATAACACTCACAAAAATCATATTGTTTTGTACATTTAATGGAATGGATCAACTGGGGAAACTTATTTTCATATTTATGTTATGCTTGTAATGTAATGTAATGTAATTTGCAGATGATTGCCAACATATGTGTACAGTATTGGACTATTTTTTTTACTAACGGTCATTTTTAGTAAATATTTTGAATTTGTATATTTTATGAGTATTCCCTATTTCCTATTTGACTAATTCTGAATCATGAAATGTTATGTATTTTGTTTGCATCAGGAGAGATAATTAGAGATGCTTGTAATAAATTATTTGTTATTCCTATCAATTCTCTCCATTGTTTTGAAAATGTTATGTGCTATGTGCTATCAAATATACACGCTGGATGCAATGATGCTGGTTTGGATAAAATAATATTCTGAAAATTGGACACAAACACACACAATCTTGCATATACACATGGGAATAGTAAAACAAAAACAAAAAAAAATGTATTGCTATTGTTAAATATATAATATTTATATCAGTATATCCAAACATTGTACTAAGAATATTTTGAATGTTAAAGGGGTAGTTTAGTTTTGGTAGAGAGGGCGCTGCACATCACAATTTTTTTGTGAGATAATGAAAATCTGAGTGTCGAATTTGAGAGAACATGCAATTTTAATGGCAGAATAAACTTTATTTGGTCAAAATCGGTCCAGAAACGGCTGAAATATCAATAAATATATTTGATCTTATAATTATTTGGGGCCCAAATAATTAGATGATTTTGTCAAAATTTTTTTTAAATGCTTACACTTTTATTTTGTATGATTTTGTATGAAAAATGGTTGAAACCAATGCCTTTTTAAAAAGCACCCTCTTGTGTTTTAATGGCTCTTTTTGAATGATAACGGGCTTTTTACTTAGTCGTCGTAATTTTGTATACCTTTCGAGCATGGTGGAGTAATAACTATTAGTTAATAATGTTACTGTCCAGGTTTGGTAACTAAAGTTCAGCTTTACCAAAAATGTACTACCCCTTTAAATACCTCTTCCACTCTTCATTCCTCGCATAAATTATGCCAGAGATATCATCTAAAAGGTATTGCTCCAATCTGCACTAGTAGGCTACTTTAAACAATTTAACTGATGGCCTAGCAGTAGAGCCTGTTTGACCTATTTTACTTTGGCAGATTTCAAATTATGGAATATGTTTGTATGTGACAAGACAAAAATTTATATTTGCAATGAAAGTGGTAATAGATTTTTATTGCAAACATTTTGTGCCAGTTCCTAAAACTGAAGGCTTCACCTGGAAACTGTAACCAAACTCAATTGAATACATTTGTCTGGCTTTGTGTATGCATCTCAAGACCAGAAGATTCTTTCATCATGTGTAAACTAATGTTGAGGTGTAGTCAAGGCTCGCATTACTGATCAAACATTTTCTAGAGCTTTATGGCTAAGTCACATTTGACACGGCGGCCGTACGGTCTAAAATTTCTACGGCCAATTACAAAAATAGGGCCGCCGTCGAATTTCTACGGTCACATGCATTAGCAGTCACTTTTGCCACGGCCGCCGCACTGCATATCTTTAATTTGTGGAGACAGAAATTCTGCGGCTGCCGTACGGCCTTTAAAGTGATGACACACGGTTGCCTTAAGGCGTCCCTGCGGTTGCCGTAGGTTATTTGAACAAATATCAAGGCGCCCGCAAGGCGCCCGCAAGGCGACCGCAAGGCGGCCGCAGGGGGGCCATACGGCAACCGTGCGGACAGACTGACGCTACAGCTACACCCCTATAGAGTATAGGAGTGGTAGCCATGGCTACGGCGTGTATAATTGCTTCGGCGACCGTAGAAATGAAAAAGAGTTATAACTTTTAGTTATAACTCTACGGCGACCCCTACGGCCTGTAAACTATACGGTTACGCCGTACGGGGACCCTGCGGCCGCCGCACGTTTCTCTCGATTTCGGGGGCGTACGGCCACCGTACGCTCGCCGTAGAGCAAATGTGACTGTAGCATTACTTGACGATTTACTCTTTTTTGCTTGCAAAAATAATTCAGTTTTGGTAAAGGCATACAATGAACTGCAAACGATCAGAAAGTTTGGTTATTCCTCTTCAATATGACACCTAACAAGAATATTTTCTAAATTACTTTCATACCTGAAACAAATATTTTCTGAGTACCATTTTTGTTAGTATATTGGTATAGAAATGCATAATGTAGGACATTTAATTATTGCTCGTGGGCTAGTTTGTCCATGACATAAGAACATGGCCCAGTTGCAGAAAGAGATACAATCGATTGTAAGCTGCAATTAATTGTAAATTAGTTCATGTGTTCTAGATTCGCAAATCTGATTGGTTGAAACGTGTACATTTTCTGACTTACAATCAATTGTAACTTACAATCGATTGTATCTCTTTCTGCAACGGGACCTAGATTTATAACTGCATCCAAATAAAATAAGTCCAACATTGATAATGAAAATTAACAAAATTGAACCACTTTAATAAATGGCCAAACATATAGCCAGCCCTAGACAACAATGGCCAAATATATGCTGCTAATATTTTGTACATGTAAATGATTTTCATTGTACATTCACATAGAAAATTATTTAGATACTTTTTATTTCATATTTTTAAAACTGAAAATGAATGTGGCCATGGGCGTACAGGCACATTTTTTCCAGGGGGGCTTTAGCTCTTTTGCCCAAATACCATCTAGCCCATTTTTTTTTACCGAACATGGCAGTTTTCAAAACTCTAGGGACGCTGCTAAAGAGAGAGTATTATCCAGCAGATAAATGGGATCCAAGATGATATCCACATGACATTTTAGATCGAACAACGCTGTAAATTGCACTTTACAAGAAAAACAAATTATAATTAAGAAATCTTCTTGGCAATGCACAACATATGTTTAGCTAATTTATCAAAATTAAACAACCATGTTAAAATTATCCAAGTGAAGTTGCATGTACAAACCAAATTTCTTATTGATCTGCTATGATCTGCTACATAGCAAACATTGCGTAACTTGCAGTGCATGCATAGCAACTGGACCACGTACATTGTACTACAGGGGTGGGGTGTATTCCGTAAAATTTTGGTTAACAATCAAAGCATCATTCACGGTATGCTCAGCTGTTTTCTAGCTGTGTGAAGAATCAAAGTCACAGATGCGGGCTTGTGATATACTCGCAACTTGCAGATTGTGATTCAAATTGGCATTAAAAAACGACTGTCTTTTACATACAGAATGAATAAATTAGATAATAAAGGAGTACTGGATGAGCTTTGTAAAGTTTTAAACAACATGCTTTATATTTGCATGAATCAACCTCTATACAGCTGCCATCGTAAAAAATAAAAGCCAAATTCCCATTTCACCATCAGGACCAATTATCGAAATATACAAGTGTGTGACTAGAGGGATCATTTTTATTTATGAGTCCTTATCCTTACTAAGGGAATTTTCATGCGGGTTCAAAACCATCCAGAAAACTCACAATTTGTTTAAGAAATAGCCAGTACTCGTGTTCACCTTTCAATTGGACCAATATCTCGCAGTCAAACCTGTTTTAGTGGCCAACACAATTAAGTGATCCCCTACAGAGAAGTACAATGTTATTGAACCTGTCTATAGAGGTCAACAGTGGTCACATTTCTTGTTTCCATTGGGTGATCGCTATTCACAGCTTTGACTGCACATACAAAATGCTTAAAAACATGTCAAAGAACAGCACCAAAACTTGATAAACTGACATCTGCTATACATGCATGGTTATTCATGTCTGTCTTTTTATCAGACAGCATAGTACATGTTCCCATTCTCCAATACACATGTGAATGTCAAGAACACACAGTTTTGTCACATGTTCTGTCTCTCTACCATCCATGTGAGAGCTGATAATGTCAGAAATTCAATTTTGAAGATGCGGAACACACTTTGATGCTCCAATAATTAATGAACTTGTCTGAATGCCAATTTCAGCTACTATTCACAGTGCAGCTTTTTACATCTGAGCTCAGGCACATATTCAAATAGTCCCTCAAATTAACTTGCTAATTTGTGTCACGTGCTCTGCTGCTCTGCCTCTGTTACATCAATGCGAGTACCCAAGATCTGTGAGATTTCCTCAGTCAGGAGGTCATGTAACGCTTTGCCGTCATGGGCATAGATCCAGCGGCTACTGACCAAGTCATATCTCTTGGGACCACTGTTGTGAAAATAAAGAAAGAGACATTTAAATGAACTATAAACAAAAAAGAATACTAACTAGGTTCAAATGGGGGAATTTGACTATTATGATTAAAATTAGGGGTTTCTTACCTTTCTTTAGTCATGACCATTCAATGTGGAAAAATCTTCCTAGCACGATAAATTGTTCAAACTACTAAATATAAAATCATTAGTAAATTGCCATTCCATTTTTCCGACATTACACTTACAATGGAACATTTTTTTTCACTAGGCATAAATTATTGGAAAGAGCTTAGTTTTGTTCTTATGGACTTTGAAGTGAATATTAAATCATTTAATATATTGATTTGGAATTAATCTCGTCTTTTAAAATTGGAACATGTTTTAGATACGATATGCCATTTCATTCACTCAAACATGGTGAAATAATTTTGTTTTTTTTATATGAAATGTGTATTGCTTACAAAAAAACATCCAACATGAAAAAACATGTCAATCATCCCTTTCAACTCCTTGAAGACGATTTGATTTTCATATGCTGGTATACACACTCTCCAAGCAGTTTTTAAGCCCTTGCTAGCCTTTCAAAGCCATATTTACTGTTCAAATTCAACAATGTAAAGCTGTATATATATCAATAAAACTACCAACTTAATTTACCACATCCAAAACATAAACATGGTACAGGAAGATGATTAATTCTATTACACAAATTACAGTCAACCTCACATACATCAAATCGATTGGGACAGCGAATTTCAACTTTAAAAAAAAATATATATATTTATGGAAAATCAACCAGAATATCCCTTCCGCATAGAGGGCTCTACAAACCCACTTGCTTCCTTTCTACGGGCAAGTGAAAAACAGTGGCTGGCAATACAATGTGAAATCACTTCCCAAATGAGGGCAAGCAATCTACATTTTTGTAGATTCAAATTATTAGGATTAGTTAGATGAACTGCAAGCAAATTATTGACAGCAATGTGTTTCTCAATGTTTTTTTTAATTGTTATTCACAGATTTGTATTTATTGTTCTCAGTAACAGTGACAAATCAAATGCTTTTATAATCGTGATGTACCGAATTCAAGATTGACTGGGCAAATCAGAAAACAAATTTACTCAGCCAATAATTGACTAAAGGTAAGGTTGACTGTATTGGGACTATTGGTCAGTTAACATGAAGTCATAAGACATTTCCTTGCTCACCTGGTTGGAGAGGAAAGCCATATCTGCTTGTTTGGGCTCTGTTTGTTGATAACATATGTGCCATGATCTTTGCCAAATGACACAGTTAATACACCAGACTGTTGAAAAAACAAGAACAATATAGAAATTCTTTATAACTTGAATTCTTTCACTCATACAACATTTTTCCATTGACTGTGATCTACATTAAAAATGACCAAACACATCAAATGACGTTTGAACTTGGATCAATTAGACCTACCTGAAATGCATCTTAAAGGGAACCACCATGCAAAGAACAACATAGGCTTAAATGCGTTTTGGTATCACATTGTTCGATATCAGACACTTTACAAATGGGTGTGTAATTCATAAACAATACAATTTACCAAACCAAGTTTGGTGAGAATCCGTCAATCGGTTCTAGAGATAACGCGATCACGAGAACGGGACGTACGTACAACCCGAAAACATAATGCCTCCGGCTACTTCGTTGTAGAGGCATAAAAAGCTGCATATAGTGATCCCTCGCATATATCCCCAAGTTGATTTCTATCTCTCGGGTTTATGTCAGGTTTATAATAGCTTCTGACCACACGAGCATTGAAAACTAAAGGGTTTCAGGGACGAACACCGTATTAAGGTTTTCTATAGCTCAGGCGGTAGAGCGCCAGTCTAGTAATCCGGAGGTCTCGGGTTTGAAACCCGGAAGAATCCCATTTTCTTTGCTTTTTTTCTTTTCTGTTCAGTTTCTTTATTATATGTTTGAATTTCTTATACTATCCTTACCACAGATATTACAAGTAACTGTTTCAAAACATTGTTACTACAGAATTATCCTCAATAAAATAGTGGTTGAACGTTAGCCTATTATTGCTTCAAAAGTCCCGCCGAAACAAGCTGAAATGTTGTGACTTCAGTATCGGGAGCGAGGTGTCATTAGCAGATGATGTCCAGAAGATAAAGTACATATTTTATAGTGCCTTTTTAACATGACTCTGTTCAATCATCCTTGCTAATTTAGGAGAATAGTTGTAATTATTTGTTCCACTGCCTCACTCTAAAAAGCACATTGCTGTCTTTTGACACACATTTTCCCTGTAAAGCTCGATAAATAAAGTTAATTCAAATATATCATGTCGTCCATAGGAATGGCATGCAATACTGCAGGGAAATCCCTGCTCATGTGGTCAAAGTGTTAATGATGTTGCAACTTATATAAACCGAACACAAAAAGTAACTTGCCCCCTACGCAATTGCCCATAATTTCATAACCAAGAATCGTTTCAAGATTTCGTCTTGCCAAGATATCCCTATGGTAGTTAGGAAAACAATGTGTAAAAATAAGAGGTAACCATTAATCCATGGTTGAGTGAGCACACATTACAGACAAAATAGTCATATTTCAAAATTCGCAAAAGTATTATCATTACAAATTATTGAGAATTGGAAAATTAAAAAATGCACTTACCACATGTGCCATAAACAAATCAAAATGAATGGAATATCAAGCAGCATTGTTTCATAAACCATGATCAATGCATTCCGCCACATGTGCTGATTCACAACAATGTACAGGCACGCGCAATACCTTGTGACTTTTGAATTGGGCCATTTTGTCTTTAATCTGTGCTCATTCAGCCATAAAGTGATGAATATCTCTGATTTTCGCACATATTGAACATAACAACTGCGCCAATATTGTGGTAAGACGACATCTTGAAACAATTATCGGTTATGAAATTATGGGCAATTGCTTAGGGGGTAAGTTACTTTTTGTGTTCGGTTTAATATTTATCTATTAGCCCCTAGCTCTCTAGTGTTGCATTATTTTCCTATTTTGTAATATTCAATGAATGTATAAATATTTAAACAATATGACAAAGCTGTAAAATGTGTCTTTTAAAATGGCAACAACTGAAACGTAATTATCTCGGAATGACATTGAGTGCACACCGAAGGAGTTAGCGCCCTTCTCTTTCTCAACTGACAAATTTATATCAGGATCAAGCACAATTACAGATTGGATATGCTGGCTATACTTACACTGAATTCGACATCATATTCTGTCGGGCAAGTTTCTGTATCACCCAGCATATCAAAGAATTCTGACAAGTAATCCAGCGTCTCATCAGCCACCTTCTCATACTCATTTGGTGTCAGTTGTCTGTAGCAGGTTAAAAATGGAAAAATACTTCATTATTAAAAATATCCATACCATTCTCTCGTATATATGGATATCTTGCAAAATAACTAGATGGCTTACATTCAAAATTATGAAATAATAATACTGTCCTTGGAAGGTTCCCTGACATGCAAATTTGCATGTTGACTTAGACTGTTTATCTGTACTAGTGTACACATCAATTATTGGTAAACTGTTTGACTTCAATCTATTGCAGTTATTTGTCTTCAATTGAGGCTCCTTCACAGATGGGAACCAACTGGTATTCCAGGTTCCCACTAAAAGCCTATAGATGCTTTATGAAACATGCAATAGTATTTTTACCTATAGATTAAGATGCTGTTGCAATTTTAATACTTAGATTTTAAAGTGGACTATCGCGCAAAGAACAACACAGGCTAATATGTTTGGGTTCCGTTGTTTGATATAAAATAGAGATGTTCAACACTTTGCAAAGGGTTGTGTAATTCATAAGCAAAATATACACACATACATTTGGAGACAATATAACTATGGAAGACGCATACGTCCTAGTTGTTGTTGTTGTTTAATTCTTATGGCGATTAGTCAATAGTGACTATTGTCGCCAACTACCTTACGTTTTTTATTTAAAATTATATTTCAATGTATTTATATCATGAATATTTATATACAAGTATGCATTTATTTTGTTTATTTTCCTTTTTCCAAACATAATATTAATAATAGTTTTTTGAGGCATAAAGGCATAAAAAATCATCGAGGCTTGAGCCACAGGAGTTACATAGATATCCTAAATATAGCTTGAGGATACATACAATTGGGCGATCGCGCCACTGTTCAAATGTAAATTAGCAACGCTGATCCCTCCCCTCTCACATGATGCCATCTTACCAGCCCTCAAAGTACGTTTCTTAGGCATTCGGGGTACGCACCCCTCTGTTCCTAGACAATAGCCTAGTCTTTTTGCAGACCCATGAACACATTGTGATGAGTTTTCAAATTATGCATTTTGTCTGGAACCTATTTTTCTGAACTTGTTGGTGGTATGGACAACTAAAACTTACCTTTCATTGATAAGAATCTTATTTTTGGATTGGTTACTTTTAAAATTTGAAATATACCGTAAATCTCCGTGTATAAGACACACTTTTTTTTTTTTTGGACACCCTGTAGTCATGTTGAATGTGTATAACACATGGTTTAGGGCATGACAAGGGCTTGTTGTCAGTTATTCAGCAACATATACCTTTTTCTCACACACAAAATATTGGTTACAGATGTAAAAATTGCAAGTATATTGAGCAGTAATACTGCTGCTAATGAATATTCACACATTCGTGAGCAGCAGTACTAATTAAATATGCAATTTTCTAACCAGTGGTTATAAATTTTGCTCATAATTAAAATACTTAGATAGTAAATTTAGAAAATTGCATTATATTTAGTGAGTATTGGTGCTCATGAATATTCATGAATATGAATATGAATATTTATGAGCACCAGTGTTACTGCTCAATAAATGTGCAATTTGTGTACTAACCACTATTTTTATGTGAGAAAATGATGTTGATGAATGCTACATTCAACATTAAGCTATTGTCATGCCCTAGACCAGTGGTATAAGCATTCCAACAGCACTTCAGGGTCTTTAAAAAAAATACAGGGTGTCCAAAAAAAATAGATGTACAAGTATTCTAACAATGGTTTGAATGGGTGCTATTGAAATGCATTAGTGCATGTAGTCCGCGCAAACCTAATAATGGCGGCCTCCAGCGTTCGCGTGAAGAGTGGGATACCCGATAGAGTTTTCTCATATTTCTTCCATTTAAAAACAGAAATCTGAGTTGAAGTAATGTTACATATAATAAACAGGTATATTACGATATATAAAGTAGGATAAACCTTATTCTTGAGTTGCATTGCCCTTTAAATATATCCATGATTATTAGGACATTTGAAAAGTCAAAACACATTTCATTCTTCTGTTACCATAAGCCACACAACCAGGTACGAGAGAAGTAGGAAAGCGCCAAGTGGTTTTGGTTTAAATTGTAAAAGTTAATGGATCACTTTGATAACCTCTTCTAATAGGTATTTTTTCGACAAAGTTTAGGCATTATATCAATTTTGTTCTTAAATTATCGAATAAATGTGGGTCTCACAATATCTCAAATATATTTATTGATATTTCTGCTGTTTCTGAACCAATTTTGATCAAATAAAGTTTGTTTCATCTTTAAAATCACGTGCTCTCACAAATATTACACATGGTATGGTTTTTCATTGCCTCACAAATGAATAACTTGAAGCGCCCTCTACACCAAAACTAAACTGTCCCTATAATATTTGATTGCAATTTTAGTGCACCAAAGTTATTTGTGTTCCTTGGTAAACTTTGTATACAAACATATATACACAAACTATCTCTGCTTTTACCCTTTATCATACTTAAGTGGAACTCACTCATTTTCACCATCTGTGCTCATCTTCCTTGTGAGTACACATGTATTAATAATACTTTTATTGCAGGATGTTTGGCGGGATGAGAAGCTGCGTATTGCACACATGCATTGTCCAGACATTTTCTGATGGCAGGAAACTGAAGCTTTCCGATGATACATGTATGTTGGCCCCACGACTTTAACCTTCATGATAAATTGGGCAAGGAAGAAACAAGCAATGGTTAAATCAATATATGTGCGTTCATAGTTCTTCCTTAGCATTGCATCACAGGAAAAGACATTGTTCGCATTTTCCTGTGAACAATGTCTATTTAGTCAGCACTTCTGAGCAGGTAACCTCAACTAACTGAAGATACTTACTCACTAATTTATGATATCATTAATCTATTATATTAATACGGTAAGCTTCAACCCCCCAAATGTGTCCCACTCGAGATATCCTCACCCTGAGAATTCGGCGACTCCCCGACCGTCGGGATCGAAGGATATACGTTTTGCGGAGGACAATGAGGCATTCCCGAGTCACTCCCGCCCCGTGGTCGTCCACCAGATCGAAGAAAAGGGAAAGTCAGCAATGCGGCATTGTCTATTTAAGGCGCCGAGCATTGACTAACGATTTATCGCCGTAACATTATTTGTAAGAATATAAATTGGAGTAGATAAAACAAATAATATATTGAGAAACCATTTTAGATATAACACGTTGCGAAACTACCCAGGTTTTGATAAATATCAATATTTATATTACGCGGATGGTATGGTTATGATCGCTATTGCCGATTGGCATTGTGTTTGTAAGTGCATCGACGACAAAATGCGACAACTTCAATTTAGCTGCGCTCATAACACTCAGGCAGAAGGCTGTGCATTGTATTAAGCCAACGGAGTCTTCTTAATCACCCCCGCCGTAACGGAGTTTGTTTGCATAGCTCACTGACCATCGACAATGGTCACTCTGTTGCTCATTCGCTCCGTACACGATTATACATTCTCGCCATCTTGCGGTAAGATTATTGTATTATGCCAGCCGTGAATCAGTGGAAGCTACTACATTTGTACTATACCAGAGAAGACGTCTGGGGGCCGGGGGGGGGGGGGGGGGGGGGGGGTAGAATGGATGTGGGAGGTATCTGATCATTTATTATGAATACTTATAGACGGCTACTATTCCCTTCAAAGAAAAATCAGCATCGGGTTTCACAAGAATATGACAAAATATATACGCCGAAGAACTTAGTTTGGATATGAAAAGCTTAGGGGACACGGGGTTATGTTTCATGCAGGCAATTGTGGTCGAGGGAAGAGGGGGGGGGGGGGGGGGGGTGGGTGGGGGTGGAGCGGCGAAGCTACTTTATTAGCAAGTACACGAGCATAACTGTATCTAATTTAATATATTGACCGGATGTATCGTTGGACGGGGCCCGACGTGTTGTGGGGCGGGATTGAGTCGCCCGTGTTTATTTTGTCCTATTTAAAGGGATAGTTCAGTATTGGTTAAACTTAACTTTAGTAATCAAAACCTGCACCGTTACGGTACAAAATAATAGTTAAAATTTCACCATGCTCGAAAAGTATACACAATTACAAACGACTAAGTAAATCCTCTGTTATCATTCATAAAGAGTCACTGCAACTCAAGAGGGCGCTTTCTAAAAGAATGGTTGGTTTTGGCCATTTTCATACAAAATTGTGCATTTAAAGTTTTGTTAAAATAATGATTCAATAGAGATTATCATCAACAACTTTCCCCCGGTGTAAACATTTTGAATAAAAATATGTTTTTGGTGTAGATATTTCATCCGTTTCTGAGCCGATTTTGATCAAATAAAGGTTATATCTGTCATTAAAATTGTTTTTTCTTTCAAATTTGACAGTTAGTTCTTCCGTGTCTTACAAACAAATATCAGGGGCACTTCGGGAAATACCAATACTCATACTTTGGGAATCATAAAGTTTTAAAGTATCGCTATATCGTCATCGCCTTTCTCTCACAAAAAACCCGCGGATTTCCGCGGGTACAGCTAGTACAATATAATAACACAAAATTACAGATTTTCAACATATCCAATAATCCAAGAAATTTGTTTGCAGGATTAAAACTCAATGGCCGAATTCTCATCAGTGGAACAACTTTAGTGGATGTTAAATAGGAACAAAAACCATCAATAAACTAACTAGAAATAGCTGCACTCACGGAGTGCATTTACCTCTGCCATGCGCGAATGAGCAGTACAGACAGCTGACAAGAAAATGATCACAAAAATCTACTAAGAACATGGTCCAGTCAGCTGGACCATTTACACGCAATATATGCTAATATGCTGGAGATAAGGATACCGGCCATTCGTACACTGTTGCGTTGAACGCGTTCAACAAATCTTTAAGAAGTACAACTGCTTTAGGTAAAACAAAAATACAACAATTAGGAATTTAAAGGCGATTTTTCACCTCGTCGCACATCAATGGAAAGTTTTTGAACGACGAAGCTTTACAACGCCTAACTCTAGAGAACGCCAGCACGAAGCGCTGGCGTTCTAGACCCACCTAAAATACTGCTCCCAAATTATAAATTATGTGTGCACGATAATTGTGCTTAAAATGATACATGATACGGTACTTACCACCTTCTTCTTCTTCCTTCCTCCACTGATGTCGGAGATCCACGCGTCGAGCGTAAGTACACATGCACAGCAAACTAAAATTATACTATGATTGAATAATCACAAGGTGGCCAGTAATCGATCTCTCTTATTCTAAATGTTGAGTGTCGTGGACCTTTGGCAATGAATTTTATAAATGAAATTCAGCGTTACAATCAATAATGAGTCCCTCTCCTCCACTGTAAGGTGTACACGTGGTAGAAAGAGGACTGCAAGGCAGAACTCATGGGGTGTGGCAATGTCAAAAGCAGCGGAGAGGTGCGACAAACTTCCTTCTGAAAGCAAGTCGTGCAGAAATCGCCTCTGTACAGCCAGCGCCGGGCAGTAACCAACAAAGTGCGTTGTGTCCTCCGTGCCCCCGTTACACAGTGGGCAAGCGTCAGAGATAGCCTTCTTGATGGTGCAGAGCCGCTTCTGAGTGAGGTAAGTGTTGCAGGCCAACTAATTTCTTAGAATCAAAGCTTGACGCAGGTGGGGGCTGGAGACGACGTGTCTTGGGAAGAGACGATGAGTGGAGATGCTGCAAATCTCCTTCCAGAAGCAGAGAGATGACTTGCTCTGCACGGCGCGGTTCACATTGTCTTCATGAACCCTGTTGATCTGATACTTTACCAGTCTCTTCCAGCTCTGGTAATCCGGAGGAAAGTAGAGCAGTGTAGAGATATCAGGGAGGTTGAACTGCTCCAGGATGGCATTCCAGTAATTGACCATTGAAGTCTTGACGAGGACACAGAAAAGTAGCACTCTCCGTTCAAACCGGTCTATGGGAAGCGAGGCGACCTGACCAATCATAAAAATAGTGGCCTCGTGAACAGCTAGACTGACAGACTTTAAAGCGAGGAGAAGAAAGATAATCTCATCAGCCGCGCTTCTTGGAAGACCCAATATCTTCTTGAATAGGACTGCCTGGGACTGGTCAAGAAGCTTCAGGTTGTGCTTCGTAAGCTTGTATAGTGGTGCACCATACAACATCCTGGGTAGAGCGAAAGTGGTCCATAATATCGCACAGGTAGGTGGCAGGAGGCGGCTTGGGCCATGGTTGGCACCATTCAGAGCGAAGAAAGCATGATAGCCTGTGTCCATCATGCTGCGCGTTGGGTCTGGAGAGACGCTAGATTTCAGAATGCCAAGGTGGGGGTGCGAGTCTTTAACAGGAATGGTAAGGTCACCAAGCTTCCAAGTCCTCTCTGGAGCATTGTTGTAACGACTGTTGACCACCATGATTGCACTCTTCTGGGCGTTGAACTTGTACCTCCAAGCTTCAGCATATGTCGCAGTGACGTCCAGCATCTCTTGAAGCTCTGATGGTGAGTTTGACAAGAGAGCTAGACATCATCAGCAAGTAAAATGATGCCTGCGTAACAGCCATTTATCTTGCAGCCCAGACCAGCCTGACGAAGAGCTTCGATGAGCCCATTGACATGTGATGTAGAGCAGCGGAGAAAGCACACTTCCTTGCTTGACACCACGATGTTGAATTATCCCTTCACTTGCTTCACCTTGCCACAAGACCCGGCTCTCGCTACCTCGATAGAACTCTGCAATGATGTCGCAGACTGCCTGGTTGATCCCGAGATGACGAAGCTTGCCAAAAAGACCTTCCTGCCACACCACATCAAAGGCCTTCTGGGCATCCAATAGAGCAACTAGTGTTGGTTTCTTCAGACTGGCGTTGTAGTCCGTAATGCAGATGAGGGATAATGAAGTGAGCACGCAGGACTTCCCTTTCTGAAAACCGAACTGTAGTTCATCAGGGGTGTTGTTGGAACTAAGAGGACCTTCAATTTGGGGCTCGAGGAGAAGCTCCAAGACATTGGCAATGGTGGGTGAGATGGTAATCCCTCTGTAGTTTGTAGGATCCTGCCGGGGCTTACACTTACCCTTGTGTATCGGGATGATGAGACCCTGCTTTAGCATCGATGGGATGTGGCCGTGCATGATGCAACAGTAGATGAAGCAGCAACAGACGAGAGATGGGTCCTAGGTGGCGCACATGCTCTGGCAATATGTTGTCGTGGCCAGCAGCTTTTCCAGGCTTGAGGTTACCAATAGCACGATCCATATCAGCCGAGGTAAAGGGCTGAAACCACCACATCCTTGACTGGCGGTACGTGGCACGGAAGTTCTTCTTCGCAGCCAAATGTTGTCGTGGCCACAGTGGGTTGTCCGTCTTTGAACCCCCAGAGTCCTTCCACTGCCTCCAAATACTGAGTGCTAGACGGTAAGCCGTGTTGAATGAGCCTGCCTAGCCTGTCCAACACTTATCAACATAGTTCCCATGTTTTTGCAGGTTGTGTGGAAGTCTCAACGAAATGCGTAGCATGTCCTGACAAAGAGTGTGTAGAACAACCTCAATAAGGCCTGGATCCAAGTTCATTACGTTGAAAGTACTGAAGAGCACAAAAGTATGAGAGCACAAATATGTGATACAACTTTGCGGTGGATAAAAATGATGATTTTTCGCTCCATTTCTCATCAAAATGAGTGATTTATGCACCTCCTCGAATTCTCTCAGCGACTCCGAACAGATTTCGAACGAAAGATGATCGATCTTTGATCGATATCGATACACACATGAATATTAGTTACCACGCATGCGCATCGCGATCATCTTCTGTTCGGAGTCGCGCTACGACACGGAGAGAAGTCGAGGTGCATAAATCACTCATTTTGATGCGGAATGGAGCGAAAAATCATCATTTTTATCCACCGCAAAGTTGTATCACATATTTGTGCTCTCATCCGTGGTAAGTACCATATCATATGTCATTTTAAGCACAATTATCGTGCACACAATATTTATAATTTGGGGGCAGTATTACTATTAGGTGGGTCTAGAACGCCAGCACTTTGCACTGGCGTTCTCAGTAGAGTTATGCACGGCGTTGATTACATTTAGTGATTTACAGTTACGCTACGGTACAAACTACGGCGCTAGTTCACTATTGTACCCGCACTCCGGTGTCGGCACACTAGGCCGCTAGCTGCCCGTGACGCGCTCGTGAAGAGTACCCTTCGAAACAAAAATATAACGCACCCAAAATCAACTAAATCTTCGACAATTGTTAGTCCTAACCCTATATAACCCTAACTAAACCCCTAACCCTAACCCTAATTTGGTGGCTATAGGTCAGATTAATGGCTATAGGTCACGGCTATATCGTGTATTAGGCCCCACCACTGCTATACTGTATGTCTTATGTAGCCAAGTTATAGCCACTAAATCTGACCTATAGCCACTAAATCTGACCTATAGCCATTAATCTGACCTATAGCCATTAATCTGACCTATAGCCATTAATCTGACCTATAGCCACCAAATTAGGGTTAGGGTTAGGGGTTTAGTTAGGGTTATATAGGGTTAGGACTAACAATTGTCGAAGATTTAGTTGATTTCGGGTGCGTTATATTTTTGTTTCGAAGGGTACTCTTCACGAGCGCGTCACGGGCAGCTAGCGGCCTAGCGTGCCGACACCGGAGTGAACTATAGTGAACTAGCGCCCAAACTACAATTAATTCATTAAATTTAAATGAATATATTATAACAATACTACTATTTTAATTAAGCCTGAGTCATGTCGGATATATTCGGAACCGGGTCCCGATAAACTTTTACCGGTCGGAAACCAGTATCCCGATAAATTTTTACCGTCGAAACTCGGACGGATAAAATCACGCAATCGTGCAAGCATCGGAAAAAATGCACTGTTTGGGGCTTATATTGCTCTTTTTATATGCAAATAACATAACAAATACTGAGGCTTTTATGAATTTACATATCAATCTTTACGCGAAAATAGTTAGACTATCCAGAATTAACTCAGTTTTGCAAGAAAAGTATTTTTTCCGAAGTAAATTGGACCTAGAAATCGATCGTTGGTTCAGCATTACGCCACACGTTTCACAGAAACTTAGCCCGCCAGTCGGGGGGAAACATCACATATACGATCGCTTGTGACCCTCAAAAAGTGGCTATAAATTAGCCTTTTCGCAATCAACACCATCTTGGTAGTCTACTTACATGATCCCATGGCATTTGAAAGCTAAACAGAATACAAAATCACCCCCAAAACAATGAAAAAACTGTGCTGAATTATCTATACATTTCCAAGGAACATTCGTGACTAATCGTGAGGTTAACTGAAACCGGATGGCTAATATCGAAGGTTGTAGCTAGCATTGCAGCAAGTTTTCGAGCTGCTGTTTCATGCATATCGCTCGTATACTTTGCGTGCAGGTTACGGGTCTTTTTTCTTACGCGAGATCCTTCCGCGACGGAGCTATGTTAATTCATCCGCCATACGTTATACATGTAGCCGTTTTTTATCGATATTTTGCGTAATTGTTTTCATTGTTTTGGGGCTCATTTTTGTTTCTGTTCAGCTATCAAACGCCATGAAATCCTGTAAGTAGAATATCAAAACATTTTAAAATGTTGCAAATGACCAAAATACGTATTTTGAGCCACTTTTTGAATGCACTGGATCATACGAAGATCCATCAGACAACTCCCTTGGAGTATCGGACTAACTTTGTGTGCACATCCGCCAACAATATCGTTCAAATGACTAGCAATTTTGCACTTCCTGTTCAATTTCTGTCAAACGAAGTAACGAACCAAGAATTTCTCGAAAATAACCACTCTTTAAAGTAAATGATATAAATTGCCCTGTTTTTACTTGAATTCCGCTACATTAAGTGATAATCTTAATTTCTTTTTTAACATTTTATTTATTTATTTTTTATTTTTCGGGGCACCGTTACTGATATTACGAAACCGGGTCCCGATTGAAACGGTCGGTAACCGGTGTGATCGACCGAACCGACTCGGCCTTAATTTTAATAGTCAGACATGAGTAGACATGTAAATAAATAGGCATTACATTAGTCATATTACTATTTCATCATCTCATGTATGTAGGATCATTCATAGATGTGTAACTCTAGAGAACGTTAGCGCGAAGCGCTAGCTAGCGCTTCACGCTAGCGTTCTCTAGACTATACTAGAGTTAATAAAAAATAGATGTGCAACTATATTCTAGCCTATCTAGGACAGTCTAGAGTAAGACGTATGATTGAGTAACCCCCGCATCGGCACACTAACATATTTCTGACAGTTTAAGACTTAAAAATTGTACACATTTCTTGAAATTTTACTCACACATTGAGAAAATAGTGCAGACTCCGATGCGATGATCAGATTTGCGATGTATTAATTATATTTTGAGATAGCGCCTTCGAACGCGCGCGTCGGCACACTAACACATTTCTGACAGTTTAAGACTTTAAAATTGTACACATTTCTTGAAATTTTACTCACACATTGAGAAAATAGTGCAGACTCCGATGCGATGATCAGATTTGCGATGTATTAATTATATTTTGAGATAGCGCCTTCGAACGCGCGCGTGTTTTTTTGGCTTCACAAGTTCGAAGTGTTTTTAATACCGGCACCCCCCCCAACTCTCGTTGACAATGCACGCAACTCCAAATTTCTTGTGCGATGCTAATTTTATTGGCATCATTTAACAAATTTACTCGTAGCGGACGATCTACGCATTATTTCTCCTCAAAATATCGACCAGTTTAGTTTTTAAGGGTAGCGCCCATCATCACATGCGCGATTTTTCACAACACGCGCAAAAACAAATATTACGCGGTGTGCCGATATTAAAAACAGTGCCGATGATGATGTGTAGACTGAGTCTGTAGTACACCTACCATTACTAACTGTGATCAGCGCCGTGCGTTCGCACAGCGCCTGGATAGGTCAATGTGCTACTACCTCCATCGGCACTTGGCAGCCATAACATATTTCTGACAGTTTAAGACTTAAAAATTGTACACATTTCTTGAAATTTTACTCACACATTGAGAAAATAGTGCAGACTCCGATGCGATGATCAGATTTGCGATGTATTAATTATATTTTGAGATAGCGCCTTCGAACGCGCGCGTCGGCACACTAACACATTTCTGACAGTTTAAGACTTTAAAATTGTACACATTTCTTGAAATTTTACTCACACATTGAGAAAATAGTGCAGACTCCGATGCGATGATCAGATTTGCGATGTATTAATTATATTTTGAGATAGCGCCTTCGAACGCGCGCGTGTTTTTTTGGCTTCACAAGTTCGAAGTGTTTTTAATACCGGCACCCCCCCAACTCTCGTTGACAATGCACGCAACTCCAAATTTCTTGTGCGATGCTAATTTTATTGGCATCATTTAACAAATTTACTCGTAGCGGACGATCTACGCATTATTTCTCCTCAAAATATCGACCAGTTTAGTTTTTAAGGGTAGCGCCCATCATCACATGCGCGATTTTTCACAACACGCGCAAAAACAAATATTACGCGGTGTGCCGATATTAAAAACAGTGCCGATGATGATGTGTAGACTGAGTCTGTAGTACACCTACCATTACTAACTGTGATCAGCGCCGTGCGTTCGCACAGCGCCTGGATAGGTCAATGTGCTACTACCTCCATCGGCACTTGGCAGCCATTTGACATTGTGAATTTTGCAAGCCAGCGTAAATACACACATGTGGGCCTGCATGCCGGTGAACCTGCATGCCTACCCAGGCCGAGTGGACCATGTACTTTGTAGTGGGCCTGCTCTCATAAGGCAGCCCCACATGTGTGTTTTTACGTTGGGTTGCGAAGCACAGTCGGCTATTCGGATTTCTGTTCAGAGGAATCATACCCATTTGAAACACAACTTACCGTTGATAATGACATCTGGCCAGAGATACATTTTCTTAATCCCCATACTTGTACTCTTTTCATCATGGTTGCCATTTTCGTGGTGTTTTGATTGAGCTTAGTGGAGCCAGTCGACTTTATTTATCTTGACGGAGTAGCAGACTGCCCATCTTAAATTGAATAGCGCCATCTACAGCTCAGGTAGAGATAATACAGAGATTAGGTCATTTCTGTTTTTATTGCATTGCGGAATTGCAGTGCTGAGATAATCGTCATATCATGTCCATGATCATAATCAAGGTTGAAAACACTGAATAACTCTGCGTTCTTGTTTGCATAGCATGACTTGAAATTGTTCTTTTGCAGGAGAAGAGAACAATATGTTTCTACTAAATTCTAGCAACGCTTGTTATTACGCATTAACGGCCAGTCGGGTACCACTCTAGATGATTGGATCACCTCTGCAGTCAGTCAGTGCAGAAGCGGTACACTACCGGTAAGTTAATTTACCTCTTTTTTTTTTAAAGGAAGGAAATTGGAAATGTAATATCGAAGCTAGCCTTATTTGTTTGACTGAGTAATTGATGAGTCTATTAAAACACTGTATTTATACAGTGTACATCGCCATCGGCTATTAATTATTTGTATTTCATTTTTGGAGTATGGAAGAATTTAATTACAATTTTACATAATTTCTTCTTCTTCTTCCTTGGACTTGGTACTGTACTCTGTAGTGCAGACTTCATGACTGAAGATTTCGCACTGCGTGTGGTGCACATACTAGCTCTATACGCAAACAAAATAAACAAAACAAAAACAGAGACGCGACAGCACAAACAAAAACAAACACAAACAACGATGGGGGGGGGGGGGGGGGGTGGGCGTTTTAGATGCAGGCGGCCCTCACTGCTGCTGCTCTGAATGCATCGAGTGAAGGGAATAGTCTAGTGCCGTGGCCGTGGGTAGAAGCACACATAGGTCAATTAGCATTGCATATACGTACGCCATATTTGACAACATGTTCAAGCCCGTCCAAGAAGTTTGTGTTTTTATTTGGGTCTTGAACATGTTTGTTCATGTAAATTTTGAATAATTAATAAAGTTAAACTTACCAAATATGCTGTTTTTGTTGTGGTTTGGATTCCGCATGTGAGCTCTTTTTCTCTGGAAAAAATGAGTAGTTGCTGCAGTGTTGCACACCCTGAAACGTAGTCCGCATGTATACAAAGTATGAACCGTGATGAAGGGCCTATTTGCTCAAAATACAAATTTGCTAAATATCTCAATTTAAGACTAGGAATAGTTTACATTCGGATTTTATTAATTTGAGTCTGATCATCATCGTTCATATTTGTATCATTTCAAGTTTTGATGAATTTGATCACACTTGACTTAATGAAATCGGAAGGTAAACTATTCAAATTCTTAAAAGGAGAATCTTTAGTAAACGTGTATTTTGAGTAAATACGCCCTTCATATATCGATTATTACGTCCGAAGCGTGCACGCCCACCCCGCGCTATAATATCCCATCGCAAAGAAGATCGGTCTCTCATAGAATAACACGTGTTTCGTCTCGGCGGCGAGCGAGCTGCGCTACGCAGGCGGCGAAGCGAACACTCCGGGATTGAGAGCGCAAACGGACGCGTCTGAATACTCGTGCACTAGTATTCAAGAGCAAGCTTCCTGCGCGATTTCTTGTCGGTAGATGGCATCAGCTGGGTATGACGATGCTAACGCTTTTTCCTATATGTTGCGTGTAAATGGTCCAGTTAACTGGACCTATTTACTAGTAGATGTGGGTAGAAGGGGTGTTTGTGCACCCCGATGAGACAAATTTTAACATATCTAGGTCACTAAAATCTAAATGTAAAAAAATGCGTAGAAAACGATGGGCTATGTTAACAAGGCCAAAAAGTGTCCCATGTATTACTTTTATGCAAATTTATGCAAATTAGGGCGTCCATTGTGGAAAAATATAATCTTTCATATTTCATCTCTTATTCTTAATTCAGACAAATTAACAAATTCTAATATATCTATTTCTATGTTCTAAGGGTCAAGGATTGTAATAACATTTTTTTTGAAGTAACCAGTTGGCTACATAACGTCATAATATGCAAATTAGCTGAAAATTTGAATAAATGCTATATTTTCATTGCATATTATTATGATGATTATTCATATTTTTTCCCCCTAGACTGCAACCTGAATCAACATTTCACTATCATAAAAACTGGGAGATATTCAAATATGATGACAAAATTTGATTTGCTCAACTTACCGTTTTATGCAAATTTATGCAAATTATTGACGCCATTACATGTTTTACAGGAAGAATTGATTTTCACGATAACTCAACCAATATTGGGCAATTCCACGACATAAGGGACATGGATGCCAAAAATAAAAAATCATATTTGGTTTAAACAACTCATATTTTTTAATAATACACGAGTTGAAGTTTTAGGAACCATAATTTTTTTTTCAAAGACGGCCATTTTTTCTCTTCAAAATGGCCATCAAACTATAAAAGTAGAGATTTAGGTGATGAGAAAGATAAATTCACATACAATTTGTTATCAGTAAATATACTAAACCATTGCTTCAATTGATAAACTTTCACATGAAAAGAGTTACCAGAATAACACTTTACCAAATGGCATGAACAAAATTTGCTGGTTTGATTATTGAATTTGACAAACATCTTGATTAGCTCAGTTTACCATAATGGATGTAACGTCAGTTACCAAAAACAAGGATTTGTTCAATTTATTCCAGAAAGAAGGTGATATATCATATGGGATGCTACTTGAGATTTGTAATCTTTACCAACTCTCTTTCTATCAATACAACAAAAATTGGGATGCCCTCATACCGTTGGTAAAAATTGACTCTTCAAAGTGTGTAACGTCAGTTACCATGTAACGTCAGTTACCATGATTTAACATCAATTACCATAATGTAACATCAATTACCATAATGTAACACGATTTACCAAGGGAACAATGATAATTGAAAGATTCATAAACCTTCAGGAGGCACTTGCTAAATTGTTTAAGCCAGTTATTATCATGTAAATCAGTACAAAGTTCTTTCAAAAGACTAAACATTGTGATGTAGGGGGTGTAACGTCAGTTACCAAAATCATGGATTATAAAAATCTGATTTTAAGTTAAATTTGCCTTTGTTTCCCTGTAAGTTTTATCTCCCAGTATGGGCAAATCGGATGGAAAGCCCTTAATTTATCTGCTTTTGTTAATAAAGTGGTGTAAAAAAGGCAAAATCCTCTCTTTATTTCTGTGAAAGGGCAAAGGGGCTTACCCCTTAGATCCCCACACCCCATATCCATTCCAAATCATTGATAAATCACTGTTTTGAATCTTAATAGTTAATATATTTAATATTAAACATGCTGGTATGGTATGATTCTTGAGGAATCAACAAATTTGTTCTACAACCTAAACCTAATTTACATGTGTAACGTCAGTTACCACCCATAGGTAAAGCACATGTAAAACGTCAATTAGCCCCATAGGTCCCGATTTCCCATTGTTTGATCTTCTGCTAGGTTGATATCAGTATTTAACATTTCACTAGTATGATATCATTCTTGATGCAGTGTAAAAACAGTGATAAAATCAGTTTCATGTAAACCCCATCTAGACAAAGCACGTCAGTTACCAGCATGCTCACAATAAACTTTCCACAGAATTTTAAAAAACTGGACAAAGTTCTCCTTTTATTTGTATGTTCTTGATGGACCAATGAAATAATCCATACTACCCAGGGGGCAAAGGGGGTTTGTCAGCTTTTGCCTGTTGTAAAAGGTTGGCCACCAGAAATGGCTTCTAGGACCTTCTAGGATCACAACCTAGGTGGACAACCTCGCGGACAAGCTGCTCGAAGCCCACAAAATGAGTTTTAAGACAATCACCCCTACTGTAGCTATATGGTGGGTTTAGGCCTTAGGGGTCATGAAGTCCCGATCTCACATTTTTCATGATTATACCACGATGCTTGATGATATCTGCTTGTAAATTAATGGACGTCTTCCTTAGATTCCTGCGCATCTAATGATACCAAATTTGAGCATATTGCATATTTGGTTGTTGTGAAAAATGTTGTTAAAGCGTGATGCGTCACACACGGAAGTGACATTTTTAATGGAGCGTTTATGTATAAAAAACAAATATAGTACCAATAATTAAAAACAATGATATATTTTGATCAGTACAAACTAAATGTGCATCAAAATAACTTTAGATATATGTTTACCATGAAATCAACTGGTTAAAAACACTAAACAATAAAGAACATAAGCAATAAAAACAAAGAAATACATAAGAATTTGAATCTGTTCATGTAATTATTTCTTTAGATCTCTTCAAAATTACATTCACTGATACAAAAATACATCAAAACATAATAAATTAACTTTGTTAGTGTTCCATGAATCAGACACAATAAGAGTTGTGGAGTAGGGAGGGTGGGGGGGGGGGGGGGGGTGGGGGCATGACCAAGCCTTATTGTCAGTGGACTCCACAACAGTATTAAAATTATTCACATTTTAATATTATGATGGATTTAGTGTGGTCAGGAGACTAAATAAATAGTCTCTATTTGTAGTTGTCTTTAATATTTTTGAGCTCAGATTACAGGATACTATTACAGCCGTGGATTGTTGTGAAATGTTTACCCAACAATGCTTTCTATGACCTACGATAACAACCAGGTTGGACAATTTAACTGCTGAAAGTATGAAGTGAAAATTGAAAAGTGCCCTTTCTATACATGCATATTAACCCTACTTTCTGAGATACGCATACATATTTTGAATGAGAGAACCAGTTATAAAACAAAAGTCCATTATTGCAGATAATAATATCTACCAAGCCAAACGATTGTAGTTTCGGCAAAACATGGTATTATCGCTTTCTGTTAATGATCTTTTCAATTTCTGACTCGCCAACTGATATCACAGATTTCCGCGAATTTTCTATTCATTTCTTAAGTCACCAGCTGCTATCACTGATATCCGCGAATGTTCTATTCATTTTCTTAGTCACCAGCTGCTATCACTGATATCCGCGAATGTTATATTCATTTTCTAAGTCACCAGCTGCTATCACTGATATCCATGAATGTTCTATTCATTTTCTAAGTCACCAGCTGCTATCACTGATATCCGCGAATGTTCTATTCATTTTCTAAGTCACCAGCTGCTATCACTGATATCTGCGAATGAGTCACCAGCTGCAATCTCTGCTTTCCGCGAATGTTCTATTCATTTTCTGAGTCACTGCTGCTATCACTGCTTTCCATTATAGCAGTGCACTGCACCCTTCTGCACTTGGTTTCTAGGCCCTGACAACGGCAGCCTATGTTGCATGGAACCGCCTTCTTTGAGCAAGAACAGTTCTTCTGGCATCCCTTGACACATCCACACGATATTGTCTTTTCCATCGATTCAGGCCAGGCTTGCTGTGTAGATGGCACTGGAATTGGTTTCCCATCAGTCAAGGACCATCCGAACTCTGTACACGATGGAATGTTTGGCTTGGCGATGTGCGCATTCTTGTCAATGATGGTCGCATGAGCAGCTCTATTTAGGTGCAAGAGGAAAGCATCTTCTGTGGGAGGCAGCAGCTTCAGGAGAGTTGACTTGTTGTTCAAGAACTTGTAGGCTCTCAATTTTCCAAGATCAGAATCTTCAAATTGGTCGCTTTTGGTGGTGTACACATATATGGTCAGTTCTCGTGCCTGGGTGATGAGGTCGCCTGTTATGGCATTTGCTTGGTTGTCACCATAGTCTACCACTGCAGGTGTGTTTCGTTTCATGCTGCTCTTGAGCCATGCTTTCTTGCCGGTGAAGCATGGGTAACTAGAGGTATCTCTGCCACTCAGACTGCGCATGACACAGATTATTGCTAGTGGTGGACAACTCGACATTGTTGATTTCATAGGGAAGCATGAGTGCAGTAATAGTCCTCCATCTTTGTTCAAGGAAGACGGCAGTATGAGAAGTGGTACCAAGGCTAGCCTGGTGAAGGTCTTACAAGAGGAAACCAAAGTGACATGTGTTTCCGATTTGCCTCAGGATGACAACAAAACAGCAGTTGTTGTTGATGCAATGTGCGCCATACGGCGCTGGTCATTTCACAAAGGGGAAACATTTGAAGCAATCGCCGAACGGTACACAAATCTGTTGCTGAAAGATGTTCCTGTTGGTACCGAGATCATACACTTTTGTTGCGACAGATACAGTGGAGCCAGCCTGAAGTCTGCTGAGCAGGAATAGAGGTATACCCGATCCAAATTAGCCAAGGTATATGAAGTCAGTGGCCAGTACACAGCTCCTGATCCACAGGAGTTTTTCTCTGTATCAGCGAACAAGGCGAACCTTCTGAGCTTCCTGTGTGAAAGGTAGTGTGAGAATGAACAGCGTGAACCTTCTCTTGGCCAAACTCATTTGTACCTTGGTGGCGGATTCAAAGAAGAAACAAAAAGTGTGCTCCTCACAGGAGGATCTGTGCTGAAAGTTCCAGCACTTGAATCTACACAACAGGAGGCTGATACACGGGTCATACTCCACACACTCTACAGTCTCAAGAATGATGGAGTCGACAGAGTTGTCATACATGCCAATGACACTGACATCATAAACATGTGCATATACCATGGTGCAACAAATCTCACGGATCTCTCAGAGATGTGGGTGAGGACAGCCCATAATGCATACCTACCTATCCATGATATGATTGTAGCACTGGGGCCATCACAGAAAATGAATAGAACATTCGCAGATGTCAGTGATAGCAGCTGGTGACTTAGAAAATGAATATAACATTCGTGGATATCAGTGATAGCAGCTGGTGACTAAGAAATGAATAGAAAATTCACGGAAATCTGTGATATCAGTTGGCGATTCAGAAATTGAAAAGATCATTCACAGAAAGCGATAATACCATGTTTTGCCGAAACTACAATTTACATTGTATGTTTTGCATGCATTTGTTCGTTTGGCTTTGTAGATATTATTATCTGGAATAATGGACTTTTGTTTTATAACTGGTTCTCTCATTCAAAATATGTATGCGTATTTCAGAAAGTAGGGTTAGTATACATGTATAGAAAGGGCACTTTTCAATTTTCACTTCATACTTTCAGCAGTTAAATTGTCCAACCTGGTTGTTATCGTAGGTCATAGAAAGCATTGTTGGGTAAACATTTCACAACAATCCACGGCTATAATAGTATCCTGTAATCTGAGCTCAAAAATATTAAAGACAACTACAAATAGAGACTATTTATTTAGTCTCCTAACCACCCTAAATCCATCATAATACTAAAATGGTAATCATTTTAATACTGTTGTGGAGTCCACTGTCAATAAGGCTTGGTCATGCCCCCCCCCCCCCCCCCCACCCTCCCTACTCCACAACTCTTATTGTGTATGATTCATGGAACACTAACAAAGTTAATTTATTATGTTTTGATGCATTTTTGTATCAGTGAATGTAATTTTGAAGAGATCTAAAGAAATAATTACATGAACAGATTCAAATTCTTATGTATTTCTTTGTTTTTATTGCTTATGTTCTTTATTGTTTAGTGTTTTTAACCAGTTGATTTCATGGTAAACATATATCTAAAGTTATTTTGATGCACATTTAGTTTGTACTGATCAAAATATATCATTGTTTTTAATTATTTTATACATAAACGCTTCATTAAAAATGTCACTTCCATGTGTGACGCATCACGCTTTAACAACATTTTTTACAACAAGCAAATATGCAATATGCTCAAATTTGGTATCATATGATGCGCAGGAATCTAAGGAAGACGTCAATGAATTTACAAGCAGATATCATCAAGCATCGTGGTGTAATCATGAAAAATGTGAGATCGGGACTTCATGACCCCTAAGGCCTAAACCAACCATATAGCTACAGTAGGGGTGATTTTCTTAAAACTCATTCTGTGGGCTTCGAGCAGCTTGTCCGCGAGGTTGTCCACCTAGATTGTGTTCCTAGAAGGTCCTAGAAGCCATTTCTGGCCACCAACCTTTTACAACAGGCAAAAGCTGATATCCGAAAAAAATGGGTGTTTGCCCCCTGGGTATACCCCAAAAATCATTCTAACAAGTTAAGGACATGAAATATTTCAAACTGATTCCAACACATGATTTTTCATGTGTTAAGCCTATGGGAAGTGTAACCGTAACGTCAGTTACCGACATACCTTCAGTAAAGTTATCATAGCATAAAGGGAAATGGTGCTAATTATTCTATATTTTGTACATCTGTTCCTGGGTATCCAGGGATGATGTCACATCAAACTCATCATTCTAGCAGGTCTGGGACATGAGATATTACACTTTGATTCAAGACCATGATTTTGCATGTCTTTTTTGCGTAACGTCAGTTACCGACACATTTTTGCTCGCTGTTCGATAAAAAATGCAGTTTGGGTGAAAAAATTCATACTTATTTCTTCACTCTTATCAACTATATACCTGTATCAAATTATAACCCCCAGGTATCTTTATTTACATAACTACAAATGAAAACAAAGTTGTAAAAATCCTACATTGTAACGTCAGTTACCGTGGAATTGCCCATTGCAGATAATTTAGTGTTAAATGCGTCAACACGTTGTTTTGAGGGTAACAAATCATGATAAACTTAGTCTTGAGGTAATCAGAGGATAATATGCAAATTAGGGCCAAAATTAGCATAAAATCCAAATTATGCATAAGGCCAAATAAAAAAAAAACAACATGTTTAGCGTCCTGCTCTATTGAAAAAAGGAAGGAGGAGGCCCTTTTTTTTTTTTTTTTTTTTTTTTTTAAATGGCCGACTTTTTTCAAAATGGCCGACTGACCCATTTATCCAAAATAACGAATGAGTCTATATTAAAAGTACGATCTTTTTTTTTTTTTTTTTTTTTTTTTTTTTTTTTTTCAGATTTTTCACACACAAAAAAAAAAAAAAAAAAAAGCAGGCGGCCTCCAAAAAGGAAGCGGGCGGGGACGCTAAACATGTTTTTTTTTTTATTTGGCCTAAAATTACTATTGTAAGACTAACTTCCTATTAAAATCAAATTCGTATTAATGTGCACACCATGAACTGATATTTGAAGACAATCAATTATGCTCATAACATTTTTACTTGTCCTTCTTATTGATTTATGCAAATTTATGCAAAATTTGGTCGCAATTTCATATGTAGATATATTACAGTATAAACCTATAAACTATAAATGCGGGCACAATCAAATAGTATATGGCTCTGGTTTTTTTAAAGGTGCCAAAAGGCTTAATGGCACTTTGAGGGCATATATTTTTAAAAACATACAGAACTGAAAACTTATTTTTGTGTTTTCTTATAGTATCCACCTAGATTGATCTCCCATACCTTAACGAAACTATATTGATTTATATTTGTATGTACGTCAGATGACCCTAAAGGGTTAATTGTTTACGGAAATTTGTCAACCAAAAAAGGGTTCAATTGTGTTCTGGTATAAAAAAAATTAATGGAGGCTTTCCAGTTTTTATTTTTTGCTGATTATGAACAAGTGTGAGTTGAACTTTCAGAAAATAAACAGTGCTGCAAATTAAAAGTAATATCCTGACTGCACAATGCCACCCAAAATGGTGTTTTGGGCGTTACATCTTCCGTAAACAATTTAACCCCTCATTACCCCTACCAGTATCATAATTTAATGATATGATTTCAGCATGAAAACTAAACTTTTAGTTAACTTATCATATTGCCTAAAAAGGAAACAAGACTTATTTCTTAAGCCAACAAGTTAACAAAAAAAAATCATGAAATGCACACATGGTGTCATTTTCCGTAAACAATTTTGTAACGTCCGAAACAATCTTTATTAGGATATAATTAGAAAAAGGGGAATAACACAAGCTACTTTTTATTTCACTTTTGAAGAGACTTGATGTACCCTCCCAACACAGAAAAAAAATAATGTAATAGCTCATTGCGTTATGATTATATATTCAAAATTAACTTTCCGTTAACATTTGTAACATCCAAAACAAATGTAACGTCCGAAACAAAAAAATTAACTTATAAGCTCATAAGTCACAGGAAAGGGCACATTATATGAATCAATCATCATAATATAAGATAGTATTCATTTTGAAACAAATTTACACATGAATTGGGTAATTAATTGCCAAAACAAATGTTTGAGATCAACCAATGTAAACAAATGTGTTTCGGACGTTACATGGGGTAATTGTTAACACAAAATTGATATTTTAGTGCATTTATTTTCAAAATGATAATATATGGTTATTATTATTCATTTAGATCATTATGAACATTTACCACATTGGGAATGAATACCTTGGACTTGCCCAGAGAGAGATGGGAGAAGACAGTTCAAGGAGCTGATTTCACCCACGCTTGCTGACTGGCCTGGAATACACCCTACCATCTTACCGACACAAATTTCCACTAACCAAAGCAGTTGCTAACTATATCGCAGAACAACTTCTTCCCAGGAGGAGCTCTCTACTGCCATCAAACAACGCAAACGACTTTCTTCTGCCAACCAGTGATAGAGAGTTCAGTTGACCTCGATGTCTATGAAAAGGACTTTCTATGGCTCAGTTGTCTGTCAACATTTCTTATATTGAATGTATGATTGTTATATTGTTATCTTTGAACACATAATAAAGTTATTCATTCATTCATTCAAGTAAAGGCACCCATGCTCTTAAATATGTACATCAGTGACATACAAAAGACTGCATCACAACATTATTGATACACAAACGACCTTGTCCTCCTCTACTCAGACAGGTGCTGGTCGAACGTAGATGATGCCCTGACAAGGGGTATGGCCCTGATAGCAACTTACCCTGAAAACTTGTACAGCTGAGTGCTGCAAAAATGGCTGCAGTCACCCGCAATGTGAGCAGTGAGGAAGCAAACCGCCAGTTTATAGTCTGTGTAATCCGTCCTCCCCAACCATGCCTACCATCAACCACTCTCCAGCATGCCTCGGGATAAAAACTACACACACAGTTAAAGTAAAAACACTCTTGAATAAATACGTGCCAAAACTTCTTCATGGACCAACCTCCTCTGTCCCCTTGCAGGCTCTACTTGGGGTGAGAACACATCCACACTCCTGAACAGGAGTTGGCATTTTCAATGCATCACTGAGGCCTTAGACGTTCTCCAGCCTGCACATGTGCCTCACCTGAGCGAACTGCAACTCAAATCAATTACGAGTGCCGCGTTATTTGCCCATCCCGTTATCTAAACCCTATCCTAAACAACTTAGACCCACATTTGATTCACTAGCAGCCAAATTTGTAAAATATAAGTCATTATATACAACACAGTGCTTTTATGCTAATGTTGGCCCTAATTTGCATATGACGTCACAAATTTAGAGAATCATCTGATGGTCACTTCAAGTTAAAGGTTATCATGATTTTTGACCGTCAAGTTATGATTCTTGACACTGCAAATATTGTGTGTAGACTATTTAAATGCACAGTTGGCCGCATTTATAGTTTGGTTTATGCTTTGAAATTGCAACAAAATTTTGCATAAATTTGCATAAATCAATAAGAAGGACTTGTAAGTTAAAATGTTGTAAGCAGAATTGAGTGTCTTCAAATATGTGTTCATGGTGTGGAGACATTAATACAAATTCGATTTTAGTAGGAAGTTTGTCTTATAATGGTAATTTTATGCATAATTTTGATTTTATGCTAATTTTGGCCCTAATTTGCATATTATCCTCTGATCACCTCAAGACTAAGTTAATCATGATTTGTTACCCTCAAAACAACGTGTTGACGCATTTAGCACTAAATTATCTGCAATATTTGTTGAGTTATCGTGAAAATCAATTCTTCCTGTAAAACATGTAATGGCGTCAATAATTTGCATAAATTTGCATAAAACGGTAAGTAGAGCAAATCAAATTTTGTCATCATATTTGAATATCTCCCACACAGTTTTTATGATAGTGAAATGTTGATTCAGGTTGCAGTCTAGGGGTACAAAATATGAATAATCATCACAATATATGCAATGAAAATATAGCATTTATTCAAATTTTCAGCTAATTTGCATATTATGACGTTATGTAGCTATAAACTGGATACTTCAAAAATGGTTTTATTACAATCCTTGACCCTTAGAACATAGGAATAGAGACATTATTTGTTAATTTGTCTGAATTAAGAGATGAAATATGAAAGATTATATTTTTCCACAATGGACTCCCTAATTTGCATAAATTTGCATAAAAGTGATACATGGGACACTTTTTGGCCTTGTTAACATAGCTAATCATTTTCTACGCATTTTTTTACATTTAGTGCCCTATGTTAAAATTTGTCTCATCGGGGTGCACGAACACCCCTTCTACCCACTAGACTAGAAGGCTGCTGGGTCAATTTTTAACGCGTCCCAGTCCTTGATAGTGCGAGGGAAGGAGGATGAAGAGCACACTTCAGAGCTGCATTGTGGAGTGAAAAATCTACTACCATGTCCTCTGGTGCTTGTTGTTAGTGTGGTAAGGTGGTCATTCCAGGGTACGTCTACTAGCCCAAATCGGATCTTGTACAGCATCGCTAGTCGGCCCTGTAGTCTTCTGTTCTGTAAGGATTGCCATTTGAGCCTGTTCATTAGGTCTGTGACACTTGCTCTGCGGTCGAAGGTGT
Source organism: Echinarachnius parma (assembly GCA_037951105.1). Taxonomy (NCBI): domain Eukaryota; kingdom Metazoa; phylum Echinodermata; class Echinoidea; order Clypeasteroida; family Echinarachniidae; genus Echinarachnius; species Echinarachnius parma. Next base: position 104,700 of record JBAMJV010000400.1, read on the forward strand.
TCGTGACGAACCTGGCGCTGTTCCGTTGCACCTGCTCTACTTTTCTTATGTTTCTTTGTGTGTGGGGGTCCCATACAGAGGCTGCATACTCCGTTATTGGTCTCACGCATGTCTTGAGGTCGCCTCTTTGATCTTCCGGTTGGAGTTGCTGAAGTTGCGCTGGAGAAAAGCTCTGGTAGAGTTAATGGAAACATAAAAATGATAAGTCATAATATTAAAATTAATATTATTGGTAAACTATAGCATGTAGACGGAGACATCTAGTTGTCCATTGTTGTTGTGTAGGCATGCAAGTGATTAAGGCATTATCGTGAAATAAGGCTCCGGGGGACAGTTCGAACCGGACACCTGACATTGTGACAAGTCAAATTGCGGGCGATATGATCTATGATGCGCGTCACTTGTCTGCTTCCACAAACTAACAAATATTACATTTCGAGTAACAATCGCTTTGATTCGCGCTATTCCGAGAATATTGGGTTTATTTCGTCAGAAAGACAATTTGTAACATTTTCCATTCCTTAAACTCCTCTGACTGACGAAATAAACCCAAATAATTATTTCGTCAGAATAATACATCTAAGAATCGTCCAAACAAGATAAACTGCATCAAGTAAAATTTCATGAAAATCAATAATTCAACTCTCTTTACTTACTCGTGAAATTAGGCTCCGCCCTGTACAAACCTATGGAGCGCCTTCCATAGAGTTGTACAGGGCGGAGCCCACACAAGCGAGCTGAGCTATGCTGCCCTGTACGGGAACAATGTGGGACCATACAAAATATGTTCAGTAAAATCAACGGACTAGAATGACCAGTTTTTGTACTCCTTTGTCACATCTGGAGCCGAATTAAAGTTAAAACTACATGTTTAACTTACCAATGTGTTCTTATTGCTACGGTCCTCTTGTCATTTACTTGGAAAGTCGTTTTTTAGCTCCAAAAATGCCCGAGCGTCAGTCTCCAGTGGCGTTCGTTCAAAATGGCGTATAGGCCCTCTATTGACCAAATTACGCACAGTATACAAGCCAGTTGTATTATGGTTACACGACGCTTGCAGTGCGTATCCAAGTAGACAACCTTTTATCAAGACTATTCGCTTTCTCTGATCACTAGTTGGTGTATGTCAAACTATCAAATCTACACTTTAGGTTGCACTCTGATAGTTCGATGATTATAGCTAAGTCACGGTTTTGTGAATATAATGATAATGCCTTGTACAAGGCTAGGGGATTTCTTGTAGTGAGCACATACGTACGGTATTGTCATGTAAAATCATCCGCTATTGCGTATCGTACGCTATATACGTGTTCAGCCTGTTTCATGACAACATTTCAGTCAAAAATTAAAAAACTACTAGTTGATATTTAGGTTGTATGCGTGAGTCGATAGAGAGTGGCATTTTCTCTCTGTTTGTAGTTCAAATTGTGTCCCATAAACTATACCACTCTGTGCAGTAAATGGTCCTATCAGGACCTTTAGAAATATGTATGTGTGGGTGTGTACATTGTGAATAAAGATTGTAAATGCGTGTTCATCACACAACGTAAAACTATTTATATTTAGCTACAAGGAAGCATGGTTGACGAAAATAAAACAAGAAAGAAAGTGAATTCCCTTTTCGTAATTTTAATTGATGAAATAAATACAAGTGTGGTTCAGCATAAAATGCATTGATCAGAATAAATTGACATGAATAAATGTATTGAATATTGCACAAAGTCACATGATATAAATTAACCAATATATACGATGATCAGTTACGATGACAATAATAAATGTATGACATGACATAAATAAATGCGGGTGAATAAATTCTTACTGAGAATGAGATGTTGGTTGAGTCCGAAAAGATGTCTGATGTTGAGAGACGGTGTACGAAAAAGGGGCCCACGTGATGGTGAATGCGGACGACTTTGATGCTGTGGCTGAAGAGCCGTGTGAAGTACGTCGACGCGGAACGCGACTTCGAAGACGATGTTGAAGCTCGCGGATGACGCTAATTGAAGATAGTGGTGAAGCTCGCGGTCGAGAAGAGAAGCGATGATGAGAAGGGGCGCATGGCAAGGAGACGGTGAGTCGCTCAACTGTGGTGATGGCCCATGATGAAGATGAAGAGAAAACACGAACTCAAAGCCGGAGTTGAAGTGGAGCAGTGAGTCGCTCGTTGAAGATGAGCCGACTTTGAGGATTGTTCAGACAGCTACGGTGGATCGAGCTGGTGTGGAAGTAGTAAGCCGAACTACCAGGGCGATGTGGCTGGTAGCTCGCAGCGGAGAATCAGGCCATGTAGGTGATGATTTTTGCTTTCCACTGAGGGACTACCAGCCCGCTGGAGACGGCAGGATGTGTCATACAAAGTGTGTAGGACACGGTGAAGAAACTCGAAACCGTGGCGAGAGAGCTGGAAATATAGCGTGGTGACTCAACGGAGATGTTAGCCAGAGTGATTAAAATGGATAAAAATAAGCGAAAAACATGTGCGATTTGATGTGCGCTATGGTGCGTGATTGGTTGAAAGTGCACACGTGGTAATGAATAAATGAATATAAATGAGTAAATGATGGAAAAATACTGGGAAATACGAAACTGGTTATAACAGGTTTAACAGCTTTAAATAATGAAGGTTGGGGTCAAGAGACATGTAAGAGCGAAGTATGGGTCGCTACAGACCATTCACAAAACATTGTAGATGTGGCGGAGCCTTCATTCACGAGTAAGTAAGAGAGTTGTAAGTTCAACTCTCTTTACTTACTCGTGAATGAAGGATCCGCCCTGTACAACTGTACAGGGCGGAGCCTAATTTCACAAGTAAGTATAGATGATGGACATTGATTTTCAAATAGTTTATTTCGTCTGGACGGTTCTTAGATGTATTATTCTGACGAAATAAACCCAATCTCATAAATATTTGGGTTTATTTCGTCAGAGGAGTTTAGGAATATAATCATGAAGTTTAATAACAGAATAACAAATGAGTCGCATTTGTGTAAGATTACATGTATATTATTCCTAAACTCCTCTGACGAAATAAACCCAAATAACTATGAGATTGGGTTTATTTCGTCAGAATAATACATCTAAGAACCATCCAGAAGAAATAAACTGCGTCAAGTAATTATGAAAATCAATGTTCGCGCTCTACGACCACCTACAGAAGCCCCCAAACTTGCACTTTTGTGTGCACGATATTTTGGGGAAATATATTATGATACGATCATACGATACTTACCATCTACTCTGTCACAAATACCGTAAATGTTTGAATAGAAGCGGTATGGTACATGGCTCTGTACGTTGTCTTTAAAATAGCGTCAGCTGAGTCCAAAAGTAGGAAGTTTCCCGAGACGTTGAATGCAATTTAAATGTGAACGATAATGAATATTGATGAGATGAATAATGACTACTAAAATAATGTAAGTTGGTTTACAGGAAGCTTGCGATTGAAATAAACGATTGTATCAAAAAGGGTATTATATAAGAGATTACTGATTCGAATCCCGTACTAGAATGCTGTTCTAAGCCACCACTATTAACAAAGGCTAATAATATGAATGGGGAGTCTTGTATCAGGACTATTATCTTTATTGCATGATTGTGGAAATACTTGTAATTAGCTTTTCGCATTCGGACTTCCCTTGATCTGAATGTTTATGAAGAAAATAGATGGTAGCAAGAGTATACAGGGTGGCCCAGAAAGGATGCAACACCAACGATCGTTAATTTCATCAACACCATCGACCAAATGTCATTGTTTTTTGTTTGATTATGTAGAACATTCTTTTTCCAACAAAATGATACCATGAGCATTGATTTTGGGTAAGGCGTTTAGATCCTAGGGCCATATTTCTGAGGCAATGTCATTTCCTAAATGTGCTACTTTTTCGTCTCCAGCGATCCTCGGAACACTGAGACATTCTCGCCCCACGGCCTGCCGTAGAATTAGCTGTACATAAGAATGGCTCACATTGTCTTCCTTACAAAGGAAGTGCAGTCATGCGGTTCTTCTGTACAGCTAATTCTACGGCAGGCCATGGGGCGAGAATGTCTCAGTGTTCCGATTAATAATGCCTGGCATATCTTAATGGTTCAGAACGTTTAATAAACAAATGTCTGAATGATTGATATATGTCTCAACAATTACGTTCTTCTGAACTAGGTCTAGGTGGTAGTACAATGTCAGATTTCTAAAAGAAAACCCCATGTAGAGTGTACACACATTACAATTCTGTACTGTTCAGCATGCGTAGGATAGTACCGGAATTATACATTGATTGAAGATTTGTCTTTTGAGGGAGATTGGAAGATTCTCATCTCTGTGTTCATGTAGAAACCTATTTAATGTTTTCTTATTCTTCGTTCTCTGTGTAATTTGTCTTTATCACTATCAGTTATCAAGCAACATGGCCTATGGATCCCATACTCTCCACCGGTCATATTCTGGTAAGTTTCAAATAACAATTAAGTGCATACATTTTAATACAAATCACATTGCATTTCCCTTTTCAATCAATATTTCAAGTTTAAATGGTCATTACTTTTTTGGTTACCCGACGTTTAACCGTTTGACTACAGCCTTAGTATGTATATACCTTATTTCATGGAAATTTGTATCCTTGCCATACATGTTTCTGAGTGAATAAATATATCCAAGGTCTGCGTAACAGTTTGGGTTAAATGTTAACAAAAATTAACAAATATGTGTACTCATGGTAACTAGGATAAACCACAGACCATATGAGTGCACTTCTGTCATGTACATTTGCCATGAGATTTTTGTCCGAAGAGCATTTAGTATCGATCCTGAGATGGGTTTTCTAATTGCTGGTTCACTTGGATCTCTTATGCACATGGGGCCTATAACTTATATAATGTAAATATATAAGCCTCCTAGTTCTCAAATGATGTATCATTTCTAACATTGTAATTATCCAATGCACTTTTCTCTTAGTGAGTCATCACACAATTCTAAATGAAAGGGGTGATGTGTTTTGTGCATATTTTATCATCCCAGTTTCCAGTGTGGAGGGAATTGAGTTGCGGCTGAACGACAAGCTGAAGCCCACAGTCAAAGTGACATTACCTCTACAATACAAGCACATAGATCCTACCACATTGAAGAAAGAACCTGATGTAAGGATGCTAAAGTTTGTTTTCCTTTTCACTTTTCCTTTCCTTTTTTGTTTGAAATCAAAATAAGATATCTTGAATATGATTTTTATATTACCCAATGCTAGAAAGTAACCTTTTTGCCTTGTGGCCCAGTCAGGCAAGTAAAAACAAGATTTGTCTACTTTAAGTGGCCCCAAACTTAAATCTGGTGGCCCCAAACAAAGAAAAACATAACAAATTCTGTAGAATTGAGGAACAATAAAGTTAAGTGCCCCCAAGCTAATTTGTAGTGGCCCCGGGTCAATGGGCATGGATGCTAATTTTGAGCACTGTATCACCAATTGCAAATCATAATGAACAAAGTCAGTTAAATCACCCCGCCCCCAAAATTAATTAAATAACAATGATAAATGTATGAATTGTTTTGTTCTTCTATTTTCAGTATGATTTTAAAGTAGAAAAGAACTTCTTGGACTGGTTGGATGGTGTGAGGAGAGCAGAAGTAGAGAGGGAGACACAGAGGAGACAACAGCAGCTTGGTGCAGAGGCAGCTGAGGCTGCACTCCAGCAGGAAGAGACAGTGCCTGAGGGCAGAGCACCCACTAGTGATAGTGCAGCTGCAGGGGGCAGTATACCCAGGAATCCGCTGGTACCACAGGTAGCAGCAAATCTCAGCAATGAGATACTGAAGCCAGTGCCTCACACAAACAGTATTCCTAAGCCGGCAAACACAGCCGCATTCTCAGACTCCAACAACTGGGCAGACTTTGAGGGCCGTGCGCTTGATCCGTTTGAGCTAACGGAGCTGGAAACTATAAATGACATGGAAGAGCTGAGGAATGTACTTGCCAATTCAGCTCCACTTGCACCAACAGCTATTACGCAAGACCAAGTCCAGTCCAGTCCATCTCCTATGGACTCACAATCCGAGGAATCACCATGCCAAGTTGACCATTGTGATGTGACGATGGATGATACTGACATTAATCCCCAGGTGAATTTGGAACCTAATCTGAATCAGGTATCTTTTAGACCAAGTCAAATAGACAGCTTGGCATCCACAGAAGACATTCCTCCAAGGTATCAACCCAGGGAGCAAGCAGACATTCCCCAGCCAAATAGGACTCCAGAAAACTCTTCATCCCCTTCTCATTTGCCTCCACTGCGGAATGATCCTCTAGTTGCACGAAGCCCTCTCCCACCCATCGGTCCCTCAAGGGAGAACTCTGATGCCAGTCTTGGTTCTCAGAACTCTGTGAGCATGGGACCCATGCACACTGATCAACAAAGAAAGACACCTCCACCTAGCTATAGCATGATAGACCCTTCAACAGTACCGTCAAGCAGCTCTTCAATTCCACTGGAACCTCCACCAAATTATCCCAGGGTGAGTACAGAACATTTCTAATTCAAGGAAAGCAAAATCCATGTCAATATTAAAATAAAAGAAACATTGGTTAAAAACATGCTTAGAAATTGGAACAAAATCTGTTAAGGAATTAGGAAAATAATTATGAAAATCTGTATGATCCTTTATGTATTGAATATCAAATTGGCAATGCAATCTTTTTTGGAGATTAAAAATTGCGATCGTAACTTGCAAGTGGTGGGGAGAAAAAGTGTGCAGCATTGATTTGACTGAAATTAGTGATCAATCATGATAGGATTGAGAGTGGATGATCGCTAATTTCAAGGCTAATACACCGGCAAATACGGTACTGTATGAGCTGTTATGTGAGGGTTTTATTTTCGTGAATTTTCGGAATCTAAATACAGTCATGAACCCAACAACATGCAACAATATTACTAATTATATTCACGATCTTGCCAACAGGCATTCACATGCCCTTGGTTGGCCAGTCCCTTGGCAGACAATTCAAGTAGTGGTCTAGGAGCTTGCTCAAGCAAGCAAGCAAGCAGCCAATTACCTCTCCGCCATTGTCTGTACGTATGTCCTGTTCCCCTTATGACGATATCTCAAGAACCGCTTGATGGATTTCCACCAAACTTGGTACATGTATGTATCTTGAGCCAATGAACTGATAATATTTGGGGGGCATGAGGTCAAAGGTCACAGGGCTCTTAATATTTTTTTTAAATAGCTTGTGATCGTGTTATCTCAAGAACCGATTAACGAATTACCATCAAACTTGGTACATGTATGTAATTGGAGCTAACGAATTACCATCAAACTTGGTACATGTATGTAATTGGAGCTAATAAAAAAACAATCTTAAACATATTTAGCATACATGTATGTAAATTAAACAAATACAAATATATATTAAAGGGGTAGTACAGTTATAATGGTAATGCTGAGCTTTAGTAACCAAACCTGCACAATAACATTGCAAACTAATATTTATAACTCCACCATGCTCGAAAGGTATAGAAAATTACAAACGACTAAGTAAAAAGCCTGTTATAATTCAAAAAGAGCGATTAAAACACGAGAGGGCGCTCTCTAAAAAGACATTGGTTTCAACCATGTTTCATACATAATGTTGTTTTGTTGAAATAATGATTAAATAGAGAGAGCATCAATAACTATTTTGAAACCTCTTTTGAAAATGTTTGAAAAAGTGTAAGCATTTTTTACATTAAAAAAAAACTCATCGAATAAATCTGGGCCCCAGATTTATTCCGATCGGATATATTTATTGATATTTCAGCCGTTTCTGAACCGATTTTGATCAAATAAAGTTTATTCTGCCATTAAAATTGTATTCTCTTTCAAAAAAAACATATTTTGTGCAGCGCCCTCTAAACCAAAACTGAACTACCCCTTTAAACATTTTCAACTGTATGGTGCGTGCACTTCGGATATCCGGATAGTAAAACAAGTCATATTCAAATACTAACAGCTGTTCAGCTACATGTATTTGAAATATTTGAATATTCAAATATTTGTCCCAGGCCTAATGTTGATGCTTGAATGGATTTACGCATTTGCTACATTTTAGAAGATATTTTGAATAGCATAAAGGCGATTTACTTTGCCAGTGCTGCTTTTGAATGTACAGTTTATCAGCACCCTGACAAGCCAGCCCACTGTATGACAAACGCATAATCAACAACTCAAACAACAACAATTTCTGTTAATCTCTCATTCACAAACAAATTGGAGTACGTATTCAATTTAAAATGCATTTTACCTTAAAGCTATGTCAGTAGTACTTATATACTTCTAACTTCTTCAAAGTTTGCAATTCAGTGGACACACAAAAAAAACATTAATCTGTATAATGACATTTTTTCTACAATATTTTCGTAAAAACTGTAATATTAGAGTGAAATAGAACACAGCTTGTGAATGAAGACGAGCAGGAATTAAACTTGTAACAAAAAAATATGTATCTTAAATATCAGGGCTCAACACTTACACAGGTCCACTGGCTGAGAACAAGTACATTTCACTTTGGACCAGCTGATATGTATGAAAGTCATTTGTTGGTGGCCCGATCAGTCAAGCATTATTCAACTGACATTGACGAAATTAGAAAAATGTAATATTATTTCATGTCATGCTTCTGATTTAAAGTCGTGAACAGTGTACTCACGAATAACATTTGGGGGCCAGATTTGTTTCTTCATGTATTTTAAAAAAATACATTGGGGATTGTTGTATATTGTTATTAAAATTAGTTACAATATCGTTACAAATACAATAAGTATTTAACTAGGAATTAAAAAAGGCTAATCTGTTGCAGGAAATACAAATACAATAGCTTGAACTTTGACCATTGTTATCTCTCAAATATTGCCCATGTACATGTAAAACTAAGAGTGTAGAGTGCATCCATGTGATAAGGACATAGTTCAAATACAACCTCAGTTTGTGTATAAATGTAGGCTGCGCTCATGACTCAGATATGGCATGCATACCCTTAATTTACTGGTATGAACTTATTCTCAGCATATGTTGTATATTTATAAAAGCCTGGATTCTTCTATTTCCTCTCATTCATGACAGTGCTTAAGCCATTATGACCTTGTCAACCACGACTAGATTCATGTGTGTTGAAGTATTATAAATGCCTAATATAAATGCACTGTACTGTACAAAATGTATGAAACATCGAAATGCTTTGATTTAAGGCTGTACTTAAAACGGTTACACGACTGTTAAAGGCCAAGTTGAGTTTTGGTAATTTCCAAAGTGCCCCCCCAACATCGATTGTAACGGATTTGGTTGATTTCAATTCCATATGAAAGATCATCGAAAAAAACATGGGAAATAATAATAATTTCCATTCAAATGCTCTAATTGTTGTGAAATTTGCTTTCAAAATATCATATAAAAGTGGTTGACGCCCGGGTATCACTTTTTAGAACCGCTAGTGCGAGGCACTAGCGTTCTATGTTCTCCTAATAAAAGACTGAAACCAAATATTTGTGTGCACGCTAATTGTGCTTAAAACTATACATATGATACGGTACTTACCAGCAATTTACTCTCCAATATGTGATCCAACTACCGGGTGGATTAAGATTATGATTTTTCCTTCCATTCCGCAAAAAATCAGTGATATATGCGCCTCATGGACCAGTCTCTCCGTGTGTTAGCGCGACTGTGAACGAAAGGCGAACGAATGCGAATGGGGCTTGCGAGTTGCGTCAACGGCAGTGTTGGAGTCACACTTCTATGGTTGCGATACATAATATACACGTACTACTGTATAGTATTACCGCACACAGTGACTGCACTACAGTCCCGTATTACCGCACACTGCACTATACAGTCCCGTATTAGGACCTACAACGCTAGTGCTTCGCGCCGAGTTAATTTGACACTTCGAGTTGTAACGGCTCTTTTTGAATGATAACAGGGGTTTTACTTTGTCGTTTGTAATTGTGTATACTTTTCGACCATGGTGAAGTTATAACTATTAGTTTGTATCGTAATCGTGCAGGTTTTGGTTACTAAAGTTAAGTTTGACCAATACTCAACTATCCCTTTAACCGACCGGCATCGGCAAAAATGTTTTCGTTTTCAAAAAAGAAAAGAAAAAAAGAACCCTGCCAATCTATTGCTAAAGTAAAGGTATTTTACATGTATCACAAATAAACAAAACAAATAAACAAATGGTAAGAGGATTAATGAATAGATTAGACCTGGTAGAGCCAAATTTAGAAGAATCATTTGTGATGAGATATCTGAAGGCTTTCATCTTGACATCGATTTGTAGACTAACATGGCACTGCCCTGCTGATTCCAATTGAAAAAACGGACAGATATCGGATGGTATATATCAGAGAAAAAAAAACAATCTATTTTTTTTTTTTAGAAGAATCATTTGTGATGAGATATCCGAAGGCTTTCATCTTGACATCGATTTGTAGACTAACATGGCACTGCCCTGCTGATTCCAATTTAAAAAACGGACAGATATTGGATGGTATATATCCGAGAAAAAAAAAAACCCCAAAAAACAATCAAATTTTTTTTTTTTTTTTTTCGGTTACCCGTTCGGTTAACCGGTTTTTGCCGTCAGTTAACCGGTTTTCCAAATAACCGACTTACTACAGCCTTACTTTGATTATTTAAAGCTACATGTAATATGATTCCTGAAATAACTACCTCAAATGTATGAAAATAGACAGTTCTTTCTGAAATCATACCTTAGTGTTGCACAACGCACTTAATCTATCATTTGAATTGCAGCCTGCATTTTTTCTTCTTTTTTTCCTTTATTAATTTTTCTAACCTTGTCATCTAGTTGCACCTTTTGTGTTTTTGTTATTGATTTAATATTTCATTGTGTTTACTGACTACTGTTGCATGATAATGTAAAGTTGTCAATAGTTTGTTTGTAATAACGAGTATGTTTGCAGTGAATTTTTCCTTGTCATTCTTTCTTTCTGTAGGATGAACTAGAAGCTAACTTCTTCTCTGCGGTGAGTTGTGCTTGTATGATGTATTGTCAACATTGTCTGCAAAATTAATGTTATCACTTTCATTGTGTGTGAATTGCTTCAAAATCCAACAACAATGGAATAGCATGCCTAATTTCAGTGGATTGAGAACAAATTAAACAATTATACCAAGATCAGCAATTTTGCTTTTAGTGACACCATATTGGGATTCAAATTTGTCAAATTCTAACAAAATTGTGACCTGAAAATTTGCCTCTTTCATTTGTCATAGTCAATACCATTACAAAAAAGTGCATTCCTTGGCTAAAAGACAAATTAATGTAAAGAATTGTCATTTACCATGTCTTTTCATCACTAATTATGACAACTGAAATTAAGAGGAGAATAGTTCCATAGCCACAATTTTGTAGAAATTTGACAAATTTGAAACCCAACATTTTGTCACCAAATTTGCTCTAGAACAAAAATTATAATTTCAAACTTGCAGATCTTAGTATCAAGATTCCCTATCTAGGTGAAACCAATTGTTTTGTTTACATGATTGGGGGGGCACACTAATTATTTGGGGGCACATGCCCCACCCCCCTCAGCATTACACCACTGCTTTGAACAATGAGGTGTATTTATACCATAGCACACATAAATGTATCACAATCATGGCTTCAGTCTCTTTTTTTTAATCACTGTGATGAAATATTGTCCTGGTACAGGTGTTAAAGAAATACCTTTGCACAGTGTGCACTTTGAAATGGGGCCCAAGGGGGTATTATTTGACATTTGTGTACACTTTTACTATATCATGAATACCTTTCCAACCATTGAAGCTACCCCCTACAAACCATACATTGTTGGAAAGCTTTAATAGAATATGGGGAATCAAACACAAATAAATTAAAGACCTTTGGACTTAAAAACAAGAGCAATCATATATACACTCACGGTGGCCCGATGGCCCGGGGCCAGTAAAAACAGCTGCCGGGCCAGCATATTCTAAAAATAAGTAATCTGGCTGGCCCGATCGGGCCGCTAAATATTTCTGTTCACCTACGAGTGAAAATGTCATTCATGTTTTGTATAACATCGCACATGTTTTTACTGCATTCGCGCTACCAAAATCGGGAAAACTATAATACAAAAAGTCGGGAGCGCATATCAAAACACTCTCTCCCACTCTCTCTCTTCAATAATTATCTACTTCTAAACAACATGCTGTTAATAGTAAATATATAATCCATAGCGGATATAGTATCGGAAATAATATCGCTAATGATATTCGTTTGTCTCGCAATGTCAAACTAGGAATCTAAATGATCATGACGTTTCGTATGCTACTGCAATACTTTGTCAAATGATAATATCGAATGTAGACACTCGGCTTTTATGCTCTACCGTGGCTCCCAACATCACAATCTCGCATGAGCGATTGCGTTCCTGATAGGTCAACAACGGAACACGCCGATTGGCCGGTGCACACGGGCAAACAACCAATCAACGGGACACTGGATCGGCCCACCTAACGAAACAGCGTACGATACGTCGCCACGACACTCCCCGACCAACCGGCCCCCAACGGTTGATGCCAAACCCACGGTAGAACCTAGCCACCTTCTCGCTACAACGCTCATATCTACGTATCAATTTCAGGGCAGGGTGCCCGTATGTGTCTACATTCGATATTATCATTTGACAAAGTATTGCAGTAGCATACAAAACGTCATGATCGTTTAGATTCCTAGTTTGACATTGCGAGACAAACGAATATCATTAGCGATATTATTTCCGATACTATATCCGCAATGGATTATATATTTACTATTATTGATTGAACATACGGGCACCCTGCCCTGAAATTGATACGTAGATATGAGCGTTGTAGCGAGAAGGTGGCTAGGTTCTACCGTGGGTTTGGCATCAACCGTTGGGGGCCGGTTGGTCGGGGTAGTGTCGTGGCGACGTATCGTACGCTGTTTCGTTAGGTGGGCCGATCCAGTGTCCCGTTGATTGGTTGTTTGCCCGTGTGCACCGGCCAATCGGCGTGTTCCGTTGTTGACCTATCAGGAACGCAATCGCTCATGCGAGATTGTGATGTTGGGAGCCACGGTAGAGCATAAAAGCCGAGTGTCTACATTCGATATTATCATTTGACAAAGTATTGCAGTAGCATACGAAACGTCATGATCGTTTAGATTCCTAGTTTGACATTGCGAGACAAACGAATATCATTAGCGATATTATTTCCGATACTATATCCGCAATGGATTATATATTTACTATTATTGATTGAACATACGGGCACCCTGCCCTGAAATTGATACGTAGATATGAGCGTTGTAGCGAGAAGGTGGCTAGGTTCTACCGTGGGTTTGGCATCAACCGTTGGGGGCCGGTTGGTCGGGGTAGTGTCGTGGCGACGTATCGTACGCTGTTTCGTTAGGTGGGCCGATCCAGTGTCCCGTTGATTGGTTGTTTGCCCGTGTGCACCGGCCAATCGGCGTGTTCCGTTGTTGACCTATCAGGAACGCAATCGCTCATGCGAGATTGTGATGTTGGGAGCCACGGTAGAGCATAAAAGCCGAGTGTCTACATTCGATATTATCATTTGACAAAGTATTGCAGTAGCATACGAAACGTCATGATCGTTTAGATTCCTAGTTTGACATTGCGAGACAAACGAATATCATTAGCGATATTATTTCCGATACTATATCCGCAATGGATTATATATTTACTATTATTGATTGAACATACGGGCACCCTGCCCTGAAATTGATACGTAGATATGAGCGTTGTAGCGAGAAGGTGGCTAGGTTCTACCGTGGGTTTGGCATCAACCGTTGGGGGCCGGTTGGTCGGGGTAGTGTCGTGGCGACGTATCGTACGCTGTTTCGTTAGGTGGGCCGATCCAGTGTCCCGTTGATTGGTTGTTTGCCCGTGTGCACCGGCCAATCAACGTGTTCCGTTGTTGACCTATCAGGAACGCAATCGCTCATGCGAGATTGTGATGTTGGGAGCCACGGTAGAGCATAAAAGCCGAGTGTCTACATTCGATATTATCATTTGACAAAGTATTGCAGTAGCATACGAAACGTCATGATCGTTTAGATTCCTAGTTTGACATTGCGAGACAAACGAATATCATTAGCGATATTATTTCCGATACTATATCCGCAATGGATTATATATTTACTATTATTGATTGAACATACGGGCACCCTGCCCTGAAATTGATACGTAGATATGAGCGTTGTAGCGAGAAGGTGGCTAGGTTCTACCGTGGGTTTGGCATCAACCGTTGGGGGCCGGTTGGTCGGGGTAGTGTCGTGGCGACGTATCGTACGCTGTTTCGTTAGGTGGGCCGATCCAGTGTCCCGTTGATTGGTTGTTTGCCCGTGTGCACCGGCCAATCGGCGTGTTCCGTTGTTGACCTATCAGGAACGCAATCGCTCATGCGAGATTGTGATGTTGGGAGCCACGGTAGAGCATAAAAGCCGAGTGTCTACATTCGATATTATCATTTGACAAAGTATTGCAGTAGCATACGAAACGTCATGATCGTTTAGATTCCTAGTTTGACATTGCGAGACAAACGAATATCATTAGCGATATTATTTCCAATACCCTATCCGCAATAGATTATATATTTACTATTATTGATTGAACATACGGGCACCCTGCCCTGAAATTGATACGTAGATATGAGCGTTGTAGCGAGAAGGTGGCTAGGTTCTACCGTGGGTTTGGCATCAACCGTTGGGGGCCGGTTGGTCGGGGTAGTGTCGTGGCGACGTATCGTACGCTGTTTCGTTAGGTGGACCGATCCAGTGTCCCGTTGATTGGTTGTTTGCCCGTGTGCACCGGCCAATCGGCGTGTTCCGTTGTTGACCTATCAGGAACGCAATCGCTCATGCGAGATTGTGATGTTGGGAGCCACGGTAGAGCATAAAATCCGAGTGTCTACATTCGATATTATCATTTGACAAAGTATTGCAGTAGCATACGAAACGTCATGATCGTTTAGATTCCTAGTTTGACATTGCGAGACAAACGAATATCATTAGCGATATTATTTCCAAAACATGCTGTTAGTTTTAGCAAACACACACCTCCCCTAGCTGGGAGTCTTTGCAACACGTAGAATAGAGGGAGGGTGTGCGTAACACCTATCAGCGAAGCCCTTTCAACACAATGCCCAGCTAAAAAGGGATCGCGAATGAACTGACAGCCGTCAAGAAAAGGATAGAAAAATCACATTTGGGGGAAATGAATGGACACCAAAATGATATATATCCATACCAAATATATCAAGCTTATATTTCATAGGTATGTTTGCATTTCATAATGTCTTTTTGTGACATTTCACATCGCGATTCTGAACATTTTCGGCAAATTAAATCCACGGAACGAGGCTCCCGCTGGCAAGGTGCTATGCTAGAGTTGTGGCCGGCGAGTGGACTAGCTGTGGTGTGCACTGCCATTGCACTGTGTCTGTGCCATGGTGATTGAATTTGAGTTTGAACTTCGATTGAAATCACTTATCCAGTTTTGATTTCAACATCCATAACTTATTCCTATCACACCTTTCTTTGCAATAAGTACATCCTTTTATTTCGCTCTATTTGTTTAGCTTTGTTTATCCTGTGAATTTATTTGTATTATCAGATTTCAATCCATATTCATGATATTGTCTTGTTCTTTTTCTCAGCGTAGATTATCAACTTCTAACAATTTTTTTGTTTCTGGTTATTTTGTTGTCTTTGTCGCTGTGTATTGCTTGCTGTCTTATCTCATTATGATGCTAATTCCTCTGAGATATTTACTTTCCATCATCATTATCATCATGATCATATCATTCAAGTGAATTTGTTATTTTTATTCTCATCGTAGATTTGGGAGTAGCTCAATTTATCATAATTTATCATAAACTAGTTCTAAAGACTTTTTCTGGCTATTGTATTGTCTTTCTCTAATCCACTCTTTGCTTGCTTTTCCCTTTTGCCTCTTTCTTTTCTTATAATGATGTTGATTCCTTTTAGATTTTGACTTTCTATTTAATCTTCCTTCATAATTGTCTTGTCAAAATATCAAACTTTCAAATGTAAAAATGGTAAAAAGTAATCCGGAAAAATACGAAAACAGACAGTTCGCATTTATGTAACACTAACAGACTTGAATTAAGTTGTAAAGAAGTGCCTTCGTGAATGCTTGGACGTGTAGATTGTACGACTCTTTGGGAAAGGGAATTCAAATTTTCTATGTATATTTCTTTAAATTCTTATATGAAGAAATAAACAGACATAGACACAAGTCATAGATCATAGTATTTGTTTAATTTTATTTCAAGTATATTTCATTTACCTCACAAAGAAGCAAATTTAGATAAATGTTCTGAGTTCATGACTTACATAAATCAACATACACAAAACTGTAAACATAAAGGAAGAGAGAAAGAAAAGTAGGCTTCCACAATAAGTTCATTATTACACAAATGTGCTAAAAAATGACAAATTTTACAAAGACTTTGCAAGTGGTTAAATTAGACTAAAATATTTAAAAACTTCATATTTGCATGAAAACATAATATTGACCCCCTTTTTAAGATAGTAAATGTTTTAATGTTTTTCTTTGTTCTTTCGGGCCAGTAAAATTATTTTCGGGCCAGTAAAATTTGAAAATTGAAGAATCTACTGGCCCAATAGGGCCAGTAAAAAAAAAAGTGAGTGTGGAGCCTTGATATATAGACAAATCACAATTTAGACTTTTAGCAAGTCAACATTTAAAACGCATCTCCTCAGAGGTATAGGTATAATTTGCAAAAAATTAGAAAATTAATGTTAAATGTACATGTTTTGGTTTACAATAGGGTAACCTCTAAAAAGCCATCATTAATCTGTTTATCTACAAACAGAGAATGCGTCCTCCAAATTTCATTGAATTTGAGTAAATACTTTTCAAGTCTTTGCAATTTTAGTCTAAAAATCAGATTTTTGACAAATATCTTGAAAGGACATACAATATTGATATTTGTTAGATGAAAGTGACATGGATAAAAATAGGACTCTAGCTGAAGAAATAGCAGTAGTTGGTTCAATGGAAGTTTAGGACATGTTAATCACATGAAAACTGCCATGTTTATTTTTCTACATGACAATAGATGTTGCTTCTTCACTCTGACAAAAGGGGAACACAATTTGGATGGTAACATTTTTTATTTGGGACATACAGTATTTGGACTATTTATGAAAAATAAAGTTAAAAATCTCATATTCAAGTTGGAAAATAATCACTTCCGGCCCAAATAATATATAACATTGATTACAAAATCCTTAATTATTCAGTTTAATAGCTACCCCTACCCCACAAAGTACATGTATGTATTTTCTTAAAGCTTAGAATCAATGGATTATTGTAAGATAAATAATGTATAACATTGATTACAAAATCATTAATTATTCAGTTTAATAGCTACCCCTACCCCACAAAGTATGTATTTTCTTAAAGCTTAGATCAATGGATTATTGTAAGATAAACATCTCAATTTTGATGGGAAAAAAAACAATACCCCACTTAATAGGAGTTGGGTTTGTGTGTAAATCTGTTCATGATAGGGAACTACGAACAATAAGACCAGTAGAATGTTCACATTGCACCACTTTTTTGTCTTTTTGTTGCATGTCCTGGTATATCGCTACAGCCAACAATCCAATACCAACCATGATACAGAAATAAATGCCTGATCATGTACCCATCTTTAGAATTTATTGCATTTATTAATTGTGAATCTTTATGTTACGGGGCCCTGTACTAGTGTTTGACATGTACATGTAAACCTATCCTAACCCTGAACGTGCACAGCTCTGTAGTCTGTATGTACCTGAATATCTCTTATTACTTTGCTAGCTACTGTAAACCTAATTATGCATGTCCGGACTACTACCCCCTGGACAACCACCCCCCGGACGATTACCCCCCAGACAACTACCCCCCTAGGACAATTACCCCCCCCCCCCCGGACAACTACCACCCGGACAATTACCCCCAAGACAATTACCCCCCAAGACAATTACCCCCCCAAGACAATTACCCCCCAAGACAACTACCCCCCAAGATGACTACCCACCGGATGATTACCCCCCGGACGATTACCCCCCAGACAATTACCCCCCGGACAACTACCCCCCGGAATATTACCCCCCAAGACAACTACCCCCCAGATGATTACCCCCCGGACGATTACCCCCCAAAACAATAACCCCCCGGACAACTACCCCCCGGATGATTACCCCCCGGACGATTACCCCCCAGACAATTACCCACCGGACAACTACCCCCCCGGACAACTACCCCCCGGATGATTACCCCCCGGACGATTACCCCCCAAAACAATAACCCCCCGGACAACTACCCCCCGGATGATTACCCCCCGGACGATTACCCCCCAGACAATTACCCACCGGACAACTACCCCCCCGGACAACTACCCCCCGGATGATTACCCCCCGGACGATTACCCCCCAGACAATTACCCCCCGGACAACTACCCCCCGGACAACTACCCCCCGGAATATTACCCCCCAAGACAACTACCCCCCCCCCAGATAATTACCCCCCAGAACGATTACCCCCCAGACAACTACCCCCCTGGAATTTCCCCCCCCCCCCCCTCCCCCAAAGACAATTACCCCCCAAGACAAAATATGTGATCGCTCAGGCCGGTAGCCTGGATTTTTCAAGGCGGTGGGTTTGGGCTTTGGGGGTGCGTATATTCAAAAACGGGACCAAGACAACTGGTTGAGTCGTGTAAGTGTGCGTGTGTGTGTGTGTGTGTGTGTGTGTGGGGGGGGGGGGGGGTCCGTCGCTGATTTAGACCACTGTTTTAGTTTTGTAAGCAGGGAGTTGGGGTCGTCAAATTTCAAATGGGCCGATAAATAGTGGACCTTTCTGAATGGGGGGGGGGGGGTCACGGTGTATGCATCCAATGCACCCCATGCTACGGGACTGACAATACACGAATATACTGCAGACAACGTACGATATCGCAATCCGAAATGTAGGTAAAAACATTGTGCGGCATCCGGTGCATTTATGACCTAGGCGTATCACATGTTTTTTCGGTCAATTTCGTAAGCTTTTCATTCGTTTCAATAAGCGTGTCATTCAATTTCTCGAAATTAAGCTGAAGGCTTGTAATTTTGGTTCAAAATTGCATTATGTTCATACGATTTAGCTCTTCGATCAAGTGATTTACCACTTTTAGCATTCAATTAAAAAAACACGATATTTGCATTTATTGTGTTTGCAAAATCAAATTGATATTATCATGTTAGATTCCCAGTTTCCTACGACCTAGTTAACGGTAACCGCAAACGCGCGATTACCAGGAATGAGTTATATTTATCCGCCATGTGGCATAATGTATGTTTTTATTCAATAAAGCTCAGTTGCAAGTTATACTCTGAATGAAGTAGACGTGAGTTTTATTTCTCTCGACATAATACAAGTACATAAAAGCATTCAATTGCACCAACGGATTTCCCGGAGGGCGGTTTTACGTAATCACAAATTTACTCGAAATCGAATGCAAACAAAATGTTTCTGAATAATCAATATATGAATTTTAATGCTAAAAACGATTTTGAACTGCTAAATACAACTGCGGTAACAAAATTGGCAAAATTGAACGCACACAATGCACCCGGTGGACGGGGAGGGGGGGGGGGAACATGCCTCCCCCCCCCCCCCCCCCATACATTTGAAAGTTGAGGTGATGGGCACTCCTACTTTTTAATATGCATACATTTTGTATGTTTGATTCCATTGCTTGAACTACGTATCATATAATATTACTGTCTAGGATATGCACCAAATCACTCCACTACCAGTTGTGCCCCTCCCCCCCCCCCCCACATGCCTCCCCCCCCCCCCCCACATACATTTGGAAGTGGAGGTGATTGTCACTCCCACTTTTTAATATGTTTGATTCCATAGCTTGAACTACGTATCATAAAATATTACTGTCTAGGATATGCACCAAATCGCTCCACTACCAGTTGTGCCCCTCTCCCCCCCCCCCCCCCCCCCCATCAGTTGACCCTCGCTACGCCACTGGTCTTAAGGGAAGATGTCTTGGGCTAATTGTCTTGGGGGTAATTGTCTTGGAGTTTAATTGTCCAGGGGGTAATCGTCCGGGGGGGGGGGGGTAATTATCCGGGGGGGGGTAGTTGTATTGGGGGGTAATATTCCGGGGGGTAATTGTCTGGGGTGTAATCGTCCGGGGGTAATCATCCGGGGGGGGGGGGTAGTTGTCTTGGGGGGTAATAATCCGGGGGGGGGGGGGGGGGGGGGTAGTTGTCCGGGGGGTAGTTGTCCGGGGGGTAGTTGACCGTTGACCGGGGGTAATTGTCTGGGGGGTAATCGTCCGGGGGGTAGTTGTCTTGGGGGGTAATAATCCGGGGGGGGTAGTTGTCCGGGGGGTAATTGTCTGGGGGGTAATTATCCGGGGGGGGGGGGGGGTAGTTGTCTTGGGGGGTAATTGTCTTGGGAGGTAATTGTCTTGGGGGGTAGTTGTCTTGGGGGTAGTTGTCTTGGGGGGTAGTTGTCTTGGGGGTAATTGTCTTGGGGGGTAATTGTCTTGGGGGGTAATTGTCCTAGGGGGGTAATTGTCCGGGTGGTAGTTATCCGGGGGGGGAGGGGGGTAATTATCCGGGGGTAGTTGTCTTGGGGGGTAATTGTCAACAATACTAATCAATTAGTTTGGCCAATAAAGTTATTTTCGATAATTTTCCCAAAACGAGCATACACAACTCGTCAATGGCCTCCAAAATATTGTGCTTGGAAAAAATACTTTTTCTGATAAATAAGTTTCTCTCTTTAATTTGTAATTTGTTTTTGTATACAGAGTCTGAGTCCCCTACACCCCACTCCCTCCTCCTCCTTCGAGACTGTCTAGCACCATCAGTGTAGAACCCCCGGACCCCGTGTACGAGGCTCTCAGTGTGGAGGAGAAGAACTTTGTCAACACTATTGTGAGCATGGGTTTCCCCAAGAGCAGAACGGCCAGGGCAGTCAAGAATGTGGGCAATGATGATAGACAGGTAATTCTAGCATTTAATTGATACAAATGCACACTAAGAATCATTGTAGTGCATGTTTGATTGTGCTGCTTGAGTATAAGAAGGGCACTAATGTGGAGAAGACCTTTGTCAACACCATCAACAATAGTGTTTATCTGGGCTGATGGCAGAATGGGGAGGATAGTCATTAGTCAAGGACGTGGACTGGTACACTCTCTCTTGTGTCATCTGTTGAATGCCAGGGGTGACATTTTGGGGGTTATAGACTTATAGTAGTAATCTGAGTGTGAAGAAGAACCTTTTCAACATGGTCAGTAGGGCCTGGGATGAATTACTTTTTTGCTATTCGAATATTGAACCGGAAAGGTATTCAGATAAACCGGATATCCCAATATTTTGCAAATACAATTTTTTTCTTTTCTTTTTTACGCTGCACCTTAGTTACAGTCAGAATTTACACAAAAAATGTAATGAAGCTCTGATACATGTATATACTCTTACTAATATACATTGATGTGGATTGTTTTAAAGGGAACGTTGAGTTTTGGTATAGAGGGCGCTACACAAACAAAATTGTGAGATAATGAAAAACTGAGTGTCAAATTTGAAAGAGCATACAATTTTAATGACATAAACTTTATTTGATCAAAATTGGTTCAGAAATGGCTGAAATATCCATAAACATAACCATTTGTAATAATTGTGGGGCTCGCTACAAAAATAGACAACATTACAAATTATATCCGCAATATCAACGGTAAAGTTACCCGAAATGTGGTGGTATACTTTGATACAATCTTTAGCAAATTATGACAAAATTGGTAACTCCACCACGTGTGCCCTCATAGACCCCCGTTTATGGAGCACACGCAGTACATAAACAGACACAAAACGTGAGAGAATGTAATTTACCTTGTTTACTTCGCAAATCTTGGTTAATCAATTGACCTAACAAACGAGATTCCTTCACTTAAAAAAAAAGGGACCAGTTTGTATGGGCCAAGAAATCGAATTTTTTTAATACATCCTTGTCATGCTTGTCCGAGCTTTGCCGTATTCACGATCGTTACGGTAAAGCAGTTCACAAAGGGTAATTGTGCGCGATCAACAGAGTACAAAGGTCATGCATGTGCGTAAAGCGAGCACACAACCATAGTTACTTCAATGACGTCTCAACCGAGCAGACGAGTTCATTTTGTAAACACAAAAACAGGTTCTTTTGAAAAACAAATGCAGACTTATTTGAGGTTATTCATTTTGAATTTTTGTGGGATCAACCTTTGAGGGTATACAGAACAACATTTTTTTTTTTTTTATTCGTCAATAAAGTCTTCTTTTAAGAGTGAGAAGAGTTTATTAGGAATTGGATAATAAGAAAATTGTTATCAAACATTTCTACATAAAAGACCTAGATTTGCCGAGTTGGTGCAAGGAGTTCTGCATGTCGTAAATGAGACATCTATTGTTAATTCAGACAGAGAAGAAACAGACTAAGAATCAATGAAATAAAATCAAATGAGAAAATAGAATTGGGCTTTGCAGGTATTGAACCAGAGCCCTCCATGTTGCTAGACTGGAGCTATTAATCCCTGAAAAGTTGTTACTGCCTAGAAACCATTTTAAATGTTCTTACTTGTCAAAAGCTATACATGTTGGAAACTGAAACAAATCTCAAAGAAAAGAAAGTGCAAGGAATCGCATGAAGTGATTTATGTTATGTATAAAGTACATTCAAACACACAGGAAACCGTCCAGTAATATATTAAATCAATTATTCATATTAAGAAATGTTTTGCTTTATCTGCTAGGTTGTTGAGCTGCTGTGTGCAGTTGATTCCCTGTGTGGACAAGGGTACCAAGAGGAGAAGGTGGAGGTAGCTCTCAGCCTACAGGATAATGACCAGGAAAAGGTACAGTAGCAACTAGCAATGAGTATTAAAAGTTTGACTTGTTATCTCACTGACATGGAGACATAAGAAAGGCTGTCTGTCTGTGCATCCATCCGCATGCTTTACTCTCAATAACTTGAAACCACTTTGAGGTACAAACACCAAATTCTTACCAATGGTGTATCTATTGATTGATTGTGGGTTAAGAGAATCCATCATTAAAGTGAAATTGTTTGCAATAATATGCAAATTTGTTAATGCTTTTCCTGGGTTTTTTTAAGCATTTGTATGGACATTCAAATGTTTTACGTTTAGATCATATTATTTACAATTACCACAATTATTTACAGTAATGAGTAATTGAAAGTCATAGGAATAATATTCTAAATTTCTGAGGTTTTACATGTAAAAGAGTTTTGAATCTTTCCAAACAAAATTGTGTGTGTTTTTGTGTGTGATATGTGACCTTATAGTGAGTGACCTTATAGAGACATATGTGATATGCTCATTATAAATACATGATTTTATTATTATTATTATTATCAAAACAATTTCAGAAAAATGCTGGAAAGTACAATCCTCCTTTTACTAAGGTAGCTAAGGTGCCCTCATACTTCAATTTGCTTGTTGCATGTCCATGATTTATTGTGTAACTTGTCATTTGCCTTTGATATAGATTCTGCTCAGGCCACATTTGACTCACATAATTTATGTCTTAGCTTTTTTTTGAAATTCTAATCACAGCTACATTTAATAGATACCTTTTAGATTTGTGATATTATTTGTAGTGCAGTTTTGATTGTAGTAAAGCTTGATTGAAATGTTTCATCTTTTATGACAAGTATTTTTCTGCCATTTGATTGTATTTTGCTCTTGTCCAGGCCAAAACCTTCCTGAGTCTGTGGCAGCGATTCGAGGAACTGGGCTTCAAATCAGAAGACATCAAACGGGAACTCATTGTACATGGTAACAATGAAGAGAAGGTTCTTGACACACTGACCCGGTGACATTATCACCACTCCTTGTATGTAGTCACCGACAAGTCACAGGAATTCCAGCTCTCAGATGGACTTTCAGGCTTTTTCACAGGAATGCCAGTTGTCATATTATAGCCAGAGGTCAGGCCCCCTTCTGGTGAAATTCCTAGCTCACTATGGCTTTTATAAGCTAAAACATTGAATGAATATTCATAATTATTGCATACTTCATAAAACATGTGACCTTCAGTTAATCATAGGTAAGCATTTTGTTTTTAATGAATTTCCCTATGGAAAGGTGGAATATTTCAAGATAAAATGGTGTGCCAGATATTGTCTAGATAGGGCACATAATGTACTAACCTATGGAAGTGCTGTCAGCATAATAGTAACAAGCTGAAAGGGAAATGTAATTAACATAACATGTGCCATCAAATGTATAAACAAAATGCTTATAATATTATTCTTAGAGTTATGATTAAATTGATTACTTGATAAATATTTTTTTTAATACAGGTTTTCTATCTAGGAAAAAAAAATCTAAAACTATTCTTGATTCTAATTTTAATTACTTAATCACCAGAAGGCTTTAGGCTTTATCTGCAACTTTCTAGTTCAATAAAAACAGAAATGAATGTGCAAAATGTTGCATGTAAACACAGTGTGGCAAGATAGGTAGAGCATGTGCCTTCCAATCGTGAGGTCCCATCACGTTTTTCCTTCAACAAGAACATTTATCCACATTTGCTGATCTGAACACATGATGACACACGCGGTACCCCGGGGTACCGCGTTGTGTAGCGCCATCTTGCGTCCAACCGTACCGCAGCTATTGCGTTGTGCATGCAGTGCAGCGCGCGATTGTATGCACGCTATACCCACAGTACAGCCCTAAAAATTAAATAAATAATTAAACAAAATGGCGGATTTTCGTCTGGTACCCCGGGGTACCGTTTATGTCATCACATGTATATAAATGGGTAGCTGGAAGGATTGGAGCGTGGTTCCTTAGCACTGTGTTCACCTATGAGGTGTCTGGCTTGAATGCTCCCCAGGGAGTGGAATTTGTGCACTTTGTGTGCTGGATTGATTGGAGTGTGTATCAGTTGAATTAAAGTAGCCAATATTCATTTTAGGGTGCCCTGAAGAATACTGACATTTTTGTTAGTGATACCAGATATATATTTTTTAATATTTTGTTTACGAGTTTATTCATGAGTGTGTATTGAGTAAAAATGTACTGTAACTTCTTTTAATGCTTCCATTTTAGTTAAATGTAGCTATCAAAGACGGGTGAAATTTGTTCAGGTTCACAGGGTTTGGTCTAGACTTGGGAGAGAAAATTTATATTGATTTGATTTGATTTGATTTGGTTCATTTTATTTTCAACATAATCACATAATACAAAATTATTATACAAATAATTACAGAAAGAATTACATTAATTGAATACTGTAAATAAACATGTATAACATATAGATTCATTAATATGAAAAAACAATTTATAATATTAATGGATATAATATATAATAAGCATCTTTCAAAACAGTAGAATCAACATTTTAATATTAACATCGGTGATTATGTACGGGACCACCATAGTAAGCGGAGCTTGAGGAAATGATTGGAACAGTTTCATTCAGTATGTTAGAATTCAGACTATTAAAATGTATCCAGAGCCAAGAGTCTGCTTGATTTCTTTATAGAACTTAATTAATTGAGGTGAAGGAACTATTTCTTTATTCCCTTGGGTCACAATATGTATATTATATTGCATAATATTTTTAAATATTAGAATTTATGAACACATTTTATTTTTACCCAAAATTGTGTAACTAGCTGGTTTGTTGCTTACATTGTTTGCATAAGCATGTTGAAAAGCATGCACTGTCAGTAAGTAGAGGGAATCGAAAATCAGTTTGTACATTTTAGTACATGTATATCTGCCTCTTTATTTTTGTACCCAAAATAACACATTGAGTTCTTATTTTCAATTGTTCATGATTGTATTGCATTTCTCTATTTCCAATATACAGTAAACAAAATTTTATTTGAATCTTAAGGGATAGTTGAGTTTTGGTAGAGAGGGCGCTAGACTACTTATTTTTTTGTGAGGTAATAAAAAACTGAGTGTAAAATTTGAAAGAGCATAATATTTAAATAATAAAATCATCTTTGTTTGATCAAAATCGGTTCAGAGACGGCTGAAATATCCATAAATATAACAATTTGTAATAAACCTGGGTCCCCAGGTTTATTAGAGAATTTTGAACGAGCAGTTAAAATTTTTTTTAAATGCTTCCTCAATTCCAAAAGTTACAAAATAGGTATTTAAATAGTTGTTGGTTATTTCTCTATCTAATCACTAGTTCAACAAAGCATCACATGCACAATATTTAATTCAAAGTGGTTGAAACCGATGAGTGTTTAGAGAGCGCCCTCTTACGTTTTAACGGCTCTTTTTGAATGATAACATGATCTTTACTACGTCATTTGTAATTTTGTGTTCCTTTCTAGTTATAACTATTAGTTTGTAATGTAATGATGCAGGTTTTGGTTACTAAAATTCAGTTTCACCAAAACTGTACTCTCCTTACCAGAACTCAACTATCCCTTTAATGCCAAATTTCATTTGTTTTTTCTCAGTGTATTCTACAATCTGCGTCTTTTCTTTAAGACCTTAAAGGGACTTAGTAACATTGTCCAAATCCTCAAAATAAAATTTTAATTCTAGCGGTTCCCTTATACCTTGTTGTATTCGTATTAACAATAAAATCACGGGACAGGTTTCGGTTTTTCAAATTTCCCTTTCGTTACAAAGATATGTATGATTGAAGTATTCAGATAAGAAAAACTCCGGGCGAGTTTTTCTTCCGTGTATAAAGTGAGTGCAGTGAGTTACTGAATACTTTGCATTTTCGCTCATTACTTGGCCATACAATGTCCATTTGACTTGAAATTTTCACACAATACCCTGTGGACATATGAGATAACAACAATATACATTGCATCAACCATTCATCACTTTTTGCACATGTCAACAAAGTTACTAGATCCCTTTTAATATTACTTTTGATTATGTTCACTACACATTAAAACATAATTTCATGCTAATATATCCAACATTTGCCCTGTGAGGAGCAAATAAGCAAATCAACAAATAGGCTTCGCCTCTATTTGTTATCTCACTCAGCTTG
Organism: Echinarachnius parma; assembly: GCA_037951105.1. Taxonomy (NCBI): domain Eukaryota; kingdom Metazoa; phylum Echinodermata; class Echinoidea; order Clypeasteroida; family Echinarachniidae; genus Echinarachnius; species Echinarachnius parma. The sequence continues at coordinate 131,822 of JBAMJV010000400.1, forward strand.
CAGGGTTTGTGCACAAACAAACGAAACGAGAGCTAACAAAAAGAGGCGGAGCGTAGTTGTAGAGCGTAGTTTGGTAGCCTCCATGCTGTACGTGATGAATGGGATTAGCCGGTACTACAAGTGACTTTGGGTGATGCTCCTTCCTTGCTCACAAGGCAAATGTTACAAATATTTACATGACATTTTTTTTCATGTATAGAGAACATAATCAAAAGTAGACCATCACAGGGGAACTTTTTCCTTTAAAGAACGGAAAATCAAATGTATTGCTGAGAAATATGAGAATTTATATGTATAAAGCTCTGGTACTGTGTTATAATTCTATTTTCATTTGCTGTATGTTGGTCATATTCTTATTGATGTTTTAAAAGAGTACTATGTGAACTGTATATTTATGAAGTTGATATCAGAGTATTGCATTTAGAATACTTTATAATTTATATTGGGCAAGTGATAATGCAAATCAAGTGTGTGTGTGTTGATATTAAAGCAGGAAGACCTTTGTCTGCTTTGATATGGTGGAAACCAGGGCCCATATTCATTTTTTTTAAAGCCTGCTAAGTCTTATTTTAAAAGGCTCAACTAGCTAACCATAATTGGGGACCAAGAAAATATTTATTGCTCACTAAACCGTATCATTTGACTTAGCATGGAACCAAACTAGTGGGGTTTCTATATACATGTTTATATTAATGTACATGTATATATATCTCCAATCTCTGTGGCTTCTAAATTCATTATTGCGCTCTAAAATCCCGATCAAGGGAAAACTGTTTGATGAGTCAAACACGTATATGTTTGTATGCTCGGTGAGCGACATTTATACATGTATATGCGATAGTCATACTCATAGAGTTGTATCAGCTCTGTGGCGATTATACGCTCATCAAAAAGACTTGGAGCACAAGTGATTACTGTATACAGGATCCTATGCACGCACACACAGCGTACACGCTTGGCCACTAGTTATAAAATAACCTTGGTCAAGCATCAAAAACACAAATGTTTAATTCTCTGTGCCCCCTCTATACAAACTGGAACACAGAATCACTTTGATCAGTAGACAAATAATAGTCATTTACACCTGTGATATGGTTCTCTGCATTGCGTTTCAACCTTTCCAACTCTACCTAGCATCTTGTTAGTTTGTTTTGTCCCTTCATTTTGATTTTATGGATTTGCCCAAGCTTACCATCATCCCTCAATTGAACAAATTGATCACAATTCATAGATGTTGGATTGAGATGGGAAACCTCTGGCCCTTGTCTTGTCAGTTTCAATGATTAGGGTGATTCCTTGTTGCAAATTGTTGTATTGTTGATAGGGTAAAATTGATTTTTATATTTGGATGTCATACTATCTCATCAATTATTTTGTGACCATATGCTTGGAAACAACCCAACAGTTCTCTGAAGGAGGTGAATATTTCCAACATTTACAAATATTTTGTTTGAAGGGGTGTCTTTCATCCTGATTAAGTGATGCATTAATGCATTCTAAACTGATCTTCGAGTCATGAGAAAACATGACACAAACAGAAATGATATATCTTTCTCAGATGTGGTTTCTCATTGCAGTCTCTGCACCTGAAGTTTTCTTTGCTTTATTTTAACTTTTTATGACATGTCAACAATATTTATTCTGATGTAGAAAAAAAGTCATTTTCATTTGTAAGTTGTTCTTTACCAATCATATAAAGCGTGAATGCAGTTCATACACTTTGCAAAGAATTACCATGTGTCTGAGCCCTAATAAGATAAACTAATTATAATTCATAAAACAACTCGAGCAATGGGAAAACATTTTAATGCATAAAATCACTTCAAAGATGACCATTTACAAACACATGTTGATAGGGTCCATCTGCAAAGTATGTACGCAAATTATTGTCAGAAACTGACCCCCCTCCAACCCTGTACGCACCTTTTACGCATGTGGTTGAATATATCGTACGCATAAGCGTGAACCCCCCCCCCCCCCCCCCCCCCCCCCCCCCTCTCGTACTTTGTAGATGGCCCCATATGGCATTGTCGTAGATGTACTTCATTATGCACTGCAAATGACCGAGACGATGTGTTATGAATGAATGAAGTAATGCATATACGACTTAATGCTCCCCGGGGAGTTAAGAAAGTAATGATATCATTGTGTGGGTTTGAAATGTACCAGATGACCATGGATAATAATAATAATTTGCGCTATATGAATGCAAGCTATTATTATTATTATTATTAAATGAAGTTTGGTAGCTAATTTTTAGGGGCCCCCAATTTCGAGTATTGGGTTAGTGCTTGGGATTGGGGTTTGTTGGGTCAACTTGTAGAAATGCAAGTTTTTAGGCATTAGCATAGCTAAGATATATGCCAACTTTGTTTTATATCAATCTCAATATTTTCTTATTTAACAAGTTCTTTTATAACAAATCAGTACTTTGTAATGCAATATAGCTTTAATAAAGTTTAATGTCCCATAATCACAGAAATATAATATGACTTGAAAATCAGTAAAAGACTTTCAGTTGAAAGTATTGTCTCATGTTAACATTAACTTACATTATGTTATTGCAATATTGTATCTAACTTGTGTTAACCTAACCCTTCACCTACATGTACAGTATGTACAATGTATGTGTAATTCAACCATTGATATTTACCAGATACATGTACATTAAAAGAGGATTGTATAATGTATTACAAATCTATCATTTCATTAGTACCAACTTGTCCATAGCCTTGTTTCTGGGATAAGTGTATGCATTGCATTGGAACCTCTTTATTACAAGAACATTGGGACCATGCAAATCACCCTGTCATCAGGGCTGGGACCAACAAAATTACCTCGTTTATAAAAGGGTTTTGTTTTGTTATATCGGAGCTCTTTATAACGAGGTTTCACTGTATTTTATGTTTATGAGTGTTTGTGTGTATGTGTGTATACAGTACATCTTGTTCATGTACTAATTGTATAAGCAGGACAGTCTTGATTGATATGATAATTTTGAATTTGTATCCATTTGGACATACTGTTCAGTGAGTAAAATATCAACTAAGTTGGGATAAGAAATATGATTTCTTGCTATCAAATAAACTAAATGATTATTGAAAAACTACCGGTATTTAGTTACGATTTCATCATGCCTGAATGGTAGAAATAATTTGTAATTTGTCTCATGTAGAATTTGTTTTCATTCAAAAAGCAAAAAAATGTATATTTTCCAGCTATCTTCTGCTACAATATGAATTTATCCATGACATACATCCAAACAAGAAATTAATTATAATTTGGATAGCTAAGTGAACCAATTATAACCCCTCAAAAAGTCATGTAATTCAAGTTTGAGCATTGATATCTATCTAGTTATTAAAATCCCACTTGACTTTGATATAATTGACAAGCCTGTTTATCCCCTTTACATAATCATTACAAATGAGGCATCAGTGTAATTATGGAATGTGCAATTAGACCTGAATATCTACCATGTCTAAAGCAAAATGTTGCAAAATACAATGTTATTGTGAACATTTCAATCTTGACTTGGCACCATATTCAGTTTTAATTCCATAATTAATAACAATTACAAATGGGCCATCAATGTAAAGGGTAAAGAACATGCCTTTCAATTAGAACAAATAAATGTATCTGGGGATAAGAGAGATGTGAATGCTCAAACTTGAATTGCAGAATTTTTTTAAAGGGGATTATATTATTTTACATGAATTTGGTATCATTAAAAAGCCTGTTTATTTCCCTTTACATTAATGCCCCATTTTAATGATTATGTAATCATGGAATGTTCATTAGACCTGTATATGCATTGTTATTGTATGACTGCATCAACACCATTTAAAATATTCAAACAGAATTCACATCGACAATATTCATATTCAGGTGTACTGCACAGTTTATGATTACAAAATCATTACAAATGGGAAATAAACAGGCTTTTTAATGATACCAAATTCATGTAAAATAATATAATCCCCTTAAACAAACCAGAACGTCAATGACGTAGCGCTCATCCGGCATCTCACAACATCAAATATCGCAAATTTCATGTGGTACACTTTTCAACTGGTCAAAAACTGCCCTGGAAGGGACATACATTTTTTTTTTTTTTTTAATTAGAGCAAAACAAATATAAATTTGACGCCCCAGAAGGGACACGGAAAAAAAAAAAATAATAATAATAATAATAAATAAATAAATAAATAAATTTAAAAATGTAAAAAAAATAACCAAATTTTTTTTTTTTTTTTATAAAATAAAAAAAAATATATATTAATTAATTAATTAATTAATTAATTTAAAAAATTAAAATAAAAAATAAAAAATTACCATAATTAATTAATGGAGAAAAATTTCAAAATTCTGTGTAGAAGCTTAGTGTACCAAAGTTAGCTCTACCAGATAAAGCAAACCAAAGAAAAATCGGTCGAGAAATGAAGGAGAAGAAGCGTTTTTTGTGATTTTTGGAATAAATTTGCATAAATTACCATAATTAATTAATGGAGACAAATTTCAAAATTCTGTGTAGAAGTTTAGTGTACCAAAGTTAGCTCTACCAGATAAAGCAAACCAAATCAAAATCGGTCGAGAAATGAAGAAGCATTTTTTGTGATATTTGGAATAAATTTGCATAAATTACCAGAATTAATTAATGGAGAAAAATTTCAAAATTCTGTGTACAAGTTTAGTGTACCAAAGTTAGCTCTACCAGATAAAGCAAACCAAATCAAAATCGGTCGAGAAATGAAGGAGAAGCATTTTTTGTGATTTTTTGAATAAATTTGCATAAATTACCATAATTAATTAATGGAGAAAAATTTCAAAATTCTGTGTAGAAGTTTTAAATCCCCCTCCTAGCCCTATCTTATGAAACAATCAGAATCAAAATCGGTTGAAAAATAACGAAGAAAAAGCATTTTGAAAACTGTGGACGGACGGACGGACGGACGCCACGCCATGGCATAAGCTCATCGGGCCCTTCGGGCCGGATGAGCTAAAAATGGGTTCTTGTGAATATTCACAATTGTGTGCACTGCGGAAGAAAATATGAGACGAAGGTGTGTATTTTCTATGTGCATATGTTTTCCACAATTTCCTCAATTACTCATTTGCATCTTTTTCATCTCATTCACACCTGGATGGTGTTTCACAACAAAAATAGGTTGGACTTTAATATGGAAAGCCATTTGTAGCCTTGAAATGAAAACGTATTCAAGAGCAAAATGCATATTTCAGACTTTAAATTAATTTTACATCAAGAATATTAAATCTGTAATGATGTATTTAAAAAAAAAGAATGTGTCAGTTGTACATAGCAAATAATGGCTTTCCATCATTCTAAGTCTAACTTAGAATATAAGTTCAACTTATGATCTTTGTAAAACATCCCCTGATGTATTTACAAAGTAATTAATTAAAAAGGAAAGAAAAGTTTTGGTCAAACCTAACTGGCGGCTGTGACTAACACTTGTCTAAAATAATAGAGAGAAACCATATTCCTTGGGACCTAGACAATTACCCTTTCATGTCAGGGCAAAGAGAGGTTTGTTCTGTATAATGAGGTTCAATCATAGTTAAACAACCATGCTTGAATGGTAGAAAAACTAAATGGCTAAGTTTAATAGAGATCATGATATGTAATTGAAATGCCTTGGTATATTTTCACAAATGTTTAGATTATAAAAATAACTGAATAGGCAATGCCCTCTATGTACATGTATATTCTTTCTTTTTGGCTTTCCAAGGGGTTTCTCGATCAAACTTATTTTGATTATTTTGTTTTTCATTTACAGTACTGCACCTAATTCTGTGTAGCTTGACCAGAACTTTACTATCCATTAACAAAATAGTCACAAATACTGATGTTACATATTTGTATCAATTTAATATTTTCCTTCAAAATTGTCTAAAAGAGTCATAACATTGGATATACCTTCAGTCAACACTTTACAAATGTACAAAGATCACATATTTATCTTACTCGGCTTAATTTTGTACCTCTATTTTCACCAAGAGGTTTGTTACTCTCCAATATGGAAAGCCATCCAACAATAGATCACACAAGCTGCTTCAGTCACAACTTGCTCTCATGATTTACAAACTTTCTACAACATAATAGACAACACAGTCGCTTCTTATAACACATCTGTATTAAACAAACATGACAATATGACAAATATCCAAGTAGTTTGTAATGTTAACTCTATTGAAATTAATGGACACATTATCTTGACGTATGTTATGTATCAGTAACAACATTTGTAATATCGGCTAACAAATTACATAATTTGATTGTACTATTAAAGTCCTGAAGTAAAACTAACATAAATTGTTCATTAATACATGTAATCATAATCCAAAAAAATATCAAGGTGAAACAGTAATTTTGTTTTACTTCCATTATAAACAAGATGTCATAAATATCAGACAATCAATAAACATTGTGATATGCATCAATGAATAAATTAATAATTTCCATGATGGGAATAGTGAAGGGGCATATTAAACAAAGCAACCTCGACTGAGAGAAAATGTTTTGTTTGGGTTAATTAGAAGGAGTGAAAACCTTTGTTTCCCTCTCCAAGTCATATTTTAGCAAGAAACAACCTGAACATTGTTGAGGGCACTTCATGTGTGGGGTTGATTTTGTGTGTATCCAATGAACAAAGTAATAGTTTTAAGTGCCATCAATCATATAAGGCATACATGTACTTCTATATTATCAATACTATTATTAAGACCTATAGAAATATTAGAATTGAAAACTTACCGTTTGTTTTATTTAATTAATTCTTTGTGGGTCATTCAAAAAGTGAATGTATTCTTTAATTACATATGTTTTGCTAAACGTGCCAGGCATGTATCAGTCAGTAAATAACCAGTGTTCATCGGTTGAAACTGATAGTTTAGTTTCAAACAATCATACAAACATATATATGAATGGAAGAATTCACACATGCTGTTAATACATTTTGTTGATTCATGCTTAATCTTGTTATGCTATACAATCAAAGTAGGCACAGCATCTTAATAAAGCGTGACACCACTTTAGAAGCAGGAGAAAATGGTTCATATGTTATTTCCTCATTTCATATATATCCTGTGCATTTGTCTCTGTTGGGTTTGTTTCCTAGAAAGAAAGAAAAAATCACTGTATACGAGCAGACAAACATAGCAGTAAACTGGACAAAAAAGTGCCTAAACAGACAGTTATATCTGTGCACTATTGATGATGAAAAGTCACACAATGCCATTTGCCTATAAAGGAAAGATCATCCTTAAAAGCTCCTCCCCCTTCTATTTACCATATCTCTGCCAGTGCATCTGCACATGATGCCCATGGGCCATAGAGCTGCTATATTAACATGTAGAGTTAATCCTTTCAATGTGCAGCACAATATATCTTCAATTAATGAACACCTGTCCTGTACAAGTATATCTATCTACAGTTAATATACAAGTACAAAGTCACATTTGCAAATCAAACTCTGGACCATGAGCATTCTCAGTTAGTATGCACAGTTTCCAAACAAATAACTGTAATACTTCCAATGTACAGCTCTCATGCATGCTTTCCAACATCAATAATACATGTATCTATCATTTCTTTCTCAAAGCATCCATTTTCTATGACCCTTACAACAAAGTGAGTGTGTGCCAACAACAAAAAAGAGGACCCTCCGAAAGTATAGCATTATGTTAATAAAATGTACAAACAATGAAAATACTAATATGTTTCTATAACTTCACTGATAACAAAAAAATATCAAACAGTTATCGTAAGTTATAGGGTGCAATGAAATAGACCCAAATGGTAAACAGGTCTCGTTATTATTTAGACATCTCCCGGGGTTAGTTATTCTGCTAGATAATCCATATGACATAGAATTATTCTTTGGCATTTGGACCACCAAAATGCATGGAACAGGTTTTGGTTTTCCGCATTTATCTTTTGTAACAAAGATATTTATGATTGAATTGTTCAGATTTGAAAGTCTCCCTGGGAGACTTTCAATTGTGCACAAAGTGAGCGTAATGAGTAAGCAAATATCACTTCACTTTTTTTGCTCATGACATTCATTTACCATGGAATTTTCACACATCACCGAGTGGAAATATCAGGTCACAGAACTAGACATTTTGTCACTTTTTGTCCATGTCAACAAAGTTACTATATCCCTTTAAAGTGAAAGTTCGCCCTGGAATTCTGTTGTTTGCAAAAGAAACAGATGACTGAGAAGAACCATCAATTGAAATAGGCAAACTTGGTGTGAAAAATAAGGAAGTTATGACTTGCTTGAACTTGATGAATAAACAGGCATTTTGTTCATACTTGCCACCAACTCTTACTTTATTCATGAGCCACGCTGCCTAATTGTACTCCAACATTTATAAACATCTTTTTTAAATTAATGACTGGAGGGTTCTAGTGGTTAGAAAATGGCTGCATATTCAATAATAGCACATTCCTCACATCATTATTGTAAGAACAAGTGAGACATTTTGTTTTTCTCCAGACAAAAGTTAGGAATTAGTAAAAATTACTTGTACCAAACACTCGGCAGCAATTTAAAAAAAAAACATTCCTCTTAGTGCATGAAGTTCAAGTGGTTGTAACATTTTTGCTAATTCACCTCACATTTTCAATAAAAGTTCCTCTCATTCCTCTAGATTCATTGCAACCAAGTTATTTCAAGGGTGGAATTCCCCTTCAAGAATAATCTTGAGATGTCACAGGCTAGAGTTTTTTGCGTTTTATCACAATTGTTTGTCCAAGTCAAGGCCTCTGATTCTGTTTGTAACTACGTAGCACATGTAGGCATTCAAATATTTAATGTAACTGTGATAAAAACTTCTTATGCTATGGCAATAAGGGTTAGATTAGACATGGCCAAGATATCTAGGCCAGAAAGCCTTGTGGTTCAAATCTTTTTGCATCCCCTTTGGTTGTAAAGTGGCCAAATGAAGGTAGACCTAGGCTTCTCTACTCCCTTCTCATCCCCTCAACTGGCTTTTGATGGTCCAAGTCCAGTCGCTCTGATTCTCTAAGACTTGTCTCTGTAAATATGGAAGGAATTTAGGAGAAATATGAAAGTGAGTTTATACTTATAAAAGAAATTTAAATAATGAACTTAAATGATGTATACATGCGCCATGTTAAGGTTAACGATTTTGACAAGTCTTGTCTGTTTTTAGTTTAACACTTGTACATACCTGTATTTATGTAAGAATAGTGCATTGACAAATCAGTCACTTCTTGCCCTCCCGTGCGCACAGCATATTGCAGAGTAAGCAATATAATGTACCTCTATTATTTTATTATAACAAATAACTGAGCTATTTCAAGCTAGCGTTTTGTAGCAGTTAACTAGCTAATTCTGTGCATTATTTTTGTTCACATTGATAGATTCAACCAAGAATCAGCCCATTGTCAATAAAGAAACAGCATATGGTAACCTTCTTATTTTGTTTAAATATACTTTTTAGTGAAATGCAGTGGACCATTCGATTGGCCCTCTAGAGCTACAATAATGCTCAGGTGGGCTATTGTTAAAATATGCATCTTATTATACCATAATTGTGCAATCATGTGAAACAAGATACATTATAAAGGTAAATATACCTTTTATTTTACCGTAAACCGGGGTGACTTTGGCCACTTTTTGAGATTGATGTTTCTTCATCAAGCCTCACTTTTTTGAACAAATTCTTATTCTTATAGGGTAATGTATAGGGTCATAAATTAGTTCTATAGAGTGAGACTTTATGAAAATATATCCTTCTCAAAAAGTGGCCAAAGTCACCCTGGTATGTGTCCAACAGTGCATTTAGAAACTACTCTTCTACTACCAATGAAAAATATACACCCTTCTACCACATCATAGCCGTAATCATATGAAATACCAGTTGTAATTATGATGAATTGGAGGAGTTCTCAGATGATCTGTGGCGGTTTCCCAAAACTGTTTAGGGATTTGCAAGATATGTTACCTTCTGACTGGGAATGGGGCGGTTGCTGCACTGGCACTAGCAGCTGCTGCTGCTGCAGCTTGTTGGCTGGCTAGAACTGACAAAACAAAACAGACAGAATACAATTATATTGTTTGAATTACTGGCAAAACAGAACTTTAACAAAAATTACAAACAAGAACACTTTACATTATTATACTGGATACAGATAAGCTAACATCACTGTTAGTACATAATATTTTAAGTGTAAACTTGTGTATATTCTACTCAAAATCATGCCCTATTTATATACTATAACAAAAATACAAGTCATTATTATGATTAATGTTATTATCTTATTATTATACAAACAAAATAAAAGGCAAATAAAAGCAATACCAAATGTCTTCAAGTTGCTTTCATCGAGTTTCCTTCCTTAATATCTATTCAAGTTCCATTAAATTAAGTGCGCGCATACAGTAAATACATGTATGTGCAAGTTTATACATCATCAGCAGACCTATTAACGCATCTTAAATAGTATTCCACACTTTTTTAAACACAGGTTTCTTTGGAAAAATTGGCTTGTATGTACAATATAACTAGTAACTAGTCTAAAATGTAAAGTTTGTTCTCACCATAAGGGTCATGGTATGGAGGCAGTACTGGATATCCCACTCCTACATGGGTGTGTTGGTGTGTGTGCATGTGTTGATGCACAGTGGGTTGTGATGATGTGGACGATGAAGATGATGATGTTGTCTCTGGTGTTTTCCTGGCTGCAGGAGATGAAGACCTGGACCGTGGACCCGGTGTTGAGCTGCCTTTCTCTGGACTGCGAGGCCTTGAGGTGGAGCCATGCTTCTGTGATGGTGGTGGACTGAAATACTGGTTTGTGTGTTGCTGGAGGACATCTAGCGCCCTCGCTGGTTCATCAGGTGACTTGCTACCCTTGGTAGATAGAGAAAGACTGTGTGGTGAGGGGGACCCCTCCTTCCTGTCTGCCTCAAAGCCTGGCTTTTCACTGGGCGGCTTCCAAGTAGGCCCCACTGAGCTGGTGGGAGGGTAGTGTAGGTCTGGGTGCAGGAATGCAGGGTACATCATGGTCTGGAAAGGGGGTGGGTGTGTAGGGTCAAAGGGGATTGCTCCATATGGGTATGGAGATTGGAGGTAAGAATAACCCTCTACATGTTTCCGTGGATCAACCCCTTTACCATCAAATTTTGGCCCCTTAGCTAAAGGAGATTTGTTGTCCCTTTTTTCAGCATCAGCATTTTTTCTACCAGACTGTTCTTTGGAAGGGGTACTGACATTGCGAGCTGTTGGTGTTGGAGTCCTGCTTTTACTCACATGATCTGTATCAACTGATTCCCTTTTTGTCAACTCAGCACTGTCCTTTCTTTGGTTTTCCTGTTCAGAAGTTTTTCTCTGCTCATCCACCTGTCGATGTTGCTCCATCAACTTTTGCTGATACAGGTAATACTGCCTCATTTCTTCTCGCTGTCTTTCCGCCAGCATTATGTCAGGTGTCCTGGCAGTTCCAGGTGGAACACCTTCCTTTTTTTGAAAGTCCAAGTGGCGCGATTTGGTAATCTGTTCCTTTTCCCTCACCTTATCTCTTCCATCAGGTCTGGGAGCCTGTGGAGGAGTGATTGGTTCAGTCTGTAAGTTTACCATAGGTCTACGCTTATCAGAACTATCTGTTTTACTGTCACTTGTCCCATCTGAACTGTCTTGTATTCTGAGCTTTTCTGGTCCTGTTCTCTGCTCTTCCATAAGTTTTTCCTGTTGCTGTCTGTACTGCGGGTCTGTTGTCATTAAATGCATGTGATAATTAGGGTCCATGTTAACATAACCATGGAGGTATGGGTGGTGGCTACCCGAATACATAGGCACTGCAGTGGGCAGGGACTGATTCAGTGACGGGTGTTTCTGAGACCCTTGGTCCTTGCTATCAGATTTGTTTCTATCATCCCTATCTTGAATGGGTTTCCCTTGGACAATACTTCCCCCTATTATTGCTTTTCTATCAACAGGGTGAAACATAGGCATGTGCTGTTCTAAACCTGGGTTGTCGTCAGTCCCTCTTCGAGCAGGATTCATTGAAGCCTTCACAAGTCCCCCATGAAATGGAAATGACTCTGCACTCTTTGTCTGCTTGCTCTGTTCATCAGCACCATCTTCTGAGATGTCAGAGTATGCGGGCGAGACATTGCCAGTCCGGTGACCACTGGGAGGTGATAGCAGCAGACTGTTTTTTAGCCCCTCTTTACCTAACGCAGTGTGAACTGAAAGGTTTGAGGAAGCCCTATCCTGGCTAGCAGTGTCCAACATGCCCACAGAAAGCTTCACACTCGTTGATAGTGACAACGGTTGCTGCTGAGGATGTGTCTGCGGGAGCTGAGGTTGAAGCTGCTGAGACACTTGCTGCGCTGGATGTGGAGGTTGTTGCAGTGGTAACACAAGTTGTTTAGAAGGTCTACTACTACTTGGAACTGTCACACTACTGGTTGGAATCAGTTTAGGGATTTGTGGCATTGCTATACCAGTCACAAGGGTAGTACTAGCTGATTTTTCCAGTGAACTTGCTTGTTCCTTTGTTATCCTATCTGTGGAAGCATCACTCTTACTGCCATCCTGCTTTCTGGGTTCTGGAGTCAAAACTTTGCTCGAGTCCTTGCTCTCTAGTTCAACAATACCAGATGCTGTCAAGGCTTGCTTAAGAATATTTGTCTCAGGCACAGCAGGAAGCAAAAGGCTTTTAGGCCTTTGGTCAGGTTGCTGCTCTTTAGTTTGTTTAGAACCATCCAGTGGTGATCCAGCTAGTTTTTCCCTATCCTTCTCTTTATCATTCTTCACCTTTTTCTTTGGTTTGAGTTTCTTGTCTTTGTCTTTTGCCACAGACGGGCTGCCACTAGCCTCCTGTGAAGAAGCAGTGGTAGTTGGAACTGGTTTGGGCTGGATGGGCTTTAAGGAGGGACTCGCAGCCATGACCTGTGGTTTTGTCATGGCTGTGTTCATAGTCGGAACACTGATTGCGCATGTGACCGCAACAGAGTTCTGCACCAAGGAGGTTGGGATGGCTATGAGTTGTGGGGGAGGGGCAGGTGTTGATGATGACGCAGAAGGAGGAGCTGGAGCTATGGGACGTATTGTCTTCCCTGTTTTCACTACCACCTTATCATGCTTGGGCTTCTTATGTTTATCAGACTTTGATTTGTCCTTTTCTGTCTTTTTAGAGCCCTTATCATCTGTTCCTTGTTCATTGTTAGAAATGGTACTACTTTGTACTGACTTTGGTCCTTTGGTATGGTCCGATACTTTGGCAAATATTGTAGGACTAGTGGGCTCTGATTTGATGGAAGAGGTCTCAGGGGTCGGTCGTATAACACTCACATTGACATGTTTGTCATTTGGGTTCCCAAATTGTGTTTCTTCTGTCCTTTGCTCATCAATTTCACCTGTGAAGTTAAAGTCAAATATAGACATATCCTTATCAGAGTTGGGGGCAAGCTGCTTCTTAATACTCTTGCCTGCTTTGTCTGCTGCAGTATCACTCTTTGGTGCTTTCGCTGGACTGGATTTACCCTCCTTTGGCTTAGGAATGCCAAGACACTTCATTCCGGCTGTAAATTTGTCAAATTGGTTTTTTAGAGCCTTTGGGCTCTTTGTGATTTCCCTGCCTTTGATATTGTCCCCTTTCTTCTGGCTGGCACCACCATCCACTGAACTGTCAACACTGCCCTCAGGGCTAGCAACCTGGGAGGAATGGGAAAAACTCTCATCTTCACTCGCTTCTCTAGATTTCCCACTCATTGCATTCTTGTCAACATCCATCCTCTCATCCTCGTTAGATGAATCTATCTTGTCCTTGTAGTCCTTTCCGTCCTTTGGCTGGACAGATGGCACATCATCGGAAGTGTTTGACTTGCTGTCATCATCTCCATCCTCCTGCTGTTCCCTCCAGTTTCCATCCTTATCAAGGCTGTTGTGGTGCGTGTGTGACAGGTGGTATTGCAGTCCATTCTTGTGCTTGTACTTCTTGTTGCAGTTTGGTTCAGGGCATTCAATGAGTACTGGTGTGTTTCTACCCTCACTAGCAGAGGATGAGTTCTGCCGGGAACTAGTCTTTTGCCGCTTGCTGCTCTGTGGAGAGTCCTCTAAATCCCCCTCTTTTGTCTTTCTCTTCCCTGCATTCTTCCCGACCATGCATGGAGGTGTGCGAGTACCACTGGAAGCATTGCTGCCACGGCGTCCCTTGGTTGAGTTACGCAGCTTGCTGTGGATGGAGGATCTTGTCTCGGTGTAGTTGCTGAGGTCACCACTGCTGCTGTTGCTGTTCCTACCCCGCTTAGGACGTCCAGAACCTCTGCCCTCAAGGTCACTGGTAGGAGAGTCACAAAACCTGTTGATACACACACAAAAACAGGAAATGGTTATGGTTGACATATTTATATTTCAATAAAGCTGTTCGACTGTGCAGTCCAAAAACAAGCCACCATTTTACATGGTAAAATTTAATGATACCTACATGTACCACACATACCAAGTTTGATGGTAATTCTTCAATTGGTTCTTGAGGTATTACGATTATGAACTATGATATTACAATGAGCCCTGAGCTCATTCATACATGTTACATGCATGGTTCAAACATATACCAAATTTGATGGTAATCCATCAATCAGTGATCACAAGCTATTTTTGCATAAATATATAATGAGCCAATGACCTTTGACCTTTGACCTCACGACCCTAAAATCTACAAAGATTATTGGCTCTTAAAGATACATACATGTACTAAGTTTGATGTTAATCTATCAATCGGTTATTAAAATAATGCACATACATGTACATGTATTATGAGCCCTGTGACCTTTCTCACTGATTAAACAACCTGCAATTAATTTAGTTCAAATTGTCAATCAAATATTCATACACTGTAAAATGATAATTATATAAGCATAACATATAAGTTTCCTAAACTTGATTTTATTTGGTTTAGATTGATTTGCATGCTGCTCCCTTCCCTGAATGTTAGTGTGAGCATACCTTGGAGCTGCCCAGTCATGGCGGGTGCAGTCCATCAGGGTTCCCACATATGTCTTGTTCCTCCATGTCACATTCACCACTAGCACTCCTGTGGAATAAATCAGGGGGTTCAATTGCTGTCAGGTTAAATCATTCATATAAATACTTATATACTTTTAACCCTATTAAGGCCGGGGGGGGGGCCATAATGGCCCCCCCCCTCCGGAATTTTTGTTATTGCTCCAAAACGCTGCAAGATGACGCGCCGCTGCTTGGTGACTTTTTTCTTTCGGGTCTTGCGCACGTTTTAAAACAAAAATTTCGAAAATCGGACCCTCCGTTACAAAGTCACGTGACCTTTTGTCTATGCATGTCAGCCCGAAAATCGCTAAATTTCGTGATTTGTGTACAAAACATATGGAAATATCAATTTTCATAAAAATGAGGTGTATTATTAGATATTTGGTGTTGTTTACATTTTATATGTTGGTTTTGGGGTTCAAAACAGTTAAATTATAGTTAGAAATAAAATAAACAACAAAAACAATAAAATACATAAGTTAAAAAAACAAAGAAATACATAAGAAATTAATAAAACAATAGAAAACAAAAGGAAGAACTGGGCTCTTCCAATTTTTTTTGTTGTAGTATCATTCCAAATGCTCTAAAGAATATATGTAGTGAAAACCAGAGTTTAATTATGAAGAATATATGATTTATGGGTAAAAATATGAATTTCATGACTTATTTGCATAAATTACCATAAATATGCAAATTAATGAATTTTTCAAAATTTTTAAAAATTACCATTGTATTCTATACACTTCACTTATCACGCGTGCACATTTTTACGGCGATCGGCCGCTCTGCGGCCGAGATCTTAGGGGGGGGCCATAATGGCCCCCCCCCCCCCCCCCCCCCCCCCCGGCCTGCTGAAGACCTCAAATAGCCCGGCCTTAATAGGGTTAACAGACTTGCCTTGTGGGTGTTTGTAAAAACTGACCCTGTGCCCAAGGGCACAACTTAAATAAGTGAAAGTAAAAGTCATCAAAATTAAGCTACAATAATGTGTGTGGACCTTGCTTGACAATAACCAAATAACTGCCTTTAATTTTGTAATTGTTGTACATATGCAAAGATTCTCTTTGTTAGCTGCAACTACAAGAGCAACAACTAACCATTATTTATTTTGTTCTGCACCAACAATGACCTCTTTTAGAAAACCTGACTCATGTATTAAAAGGAATTAATTGGTGGTTTTATCACGTAGTAATCCTTAATGTGAACATTGTTTGTGTACATGATAATGTTGCCCTTTATTGGGAAGCATACAAAATACTCAAATTTATCATTCCATATTAACATTATAATCATAATCATAGTTTTATCAAACTATTAATAAATGTGTACTTAATTAAACTTAACTTATAACAAGTATCACTATAACATATGAGCATAACTCAGCATACCTTGATCTGTTTCATGCCAAACGATTCCCTCAAGGTTGACAGATGTGCCTGGCTCACATGGTCCAATATTCTCAGGCTCTGTGGAAAGACCTATATCCATGGTGTCAACACCCACTGATTGCCGAACAGCCTGAGGGCAAATCAAATGGAAACACCATCAATGTTCTGTAATCAACACATTTTAGTACTAAAATTAAAGGGATAGTTGAGTTTTGGTATAGAGGACGCTACACAAAATAATTTTTTTGTGAGATAATGAAAAACAGCATATAATTATAAAATATAAAGGGAAAGTTTCCCCATCATCTATTTACCTTTGATTAATTTCTCTACACATTAAAACATAATTTCATGCAAATATGTCCAATGTTTTCCCTCTGAACAAAGGAGGGGCATCATTCAAAGTAAATCGATGTATGGGCTAATCCCATTCATTGCGTATAGCGTGGAGGCTGCCATTATATTTTTTGAAACCCGGATTTTGAATTGTTCGCGCCTAAATGCTACGTCAAACCCGAACAAACAAGCTCCGCCTCTTTTTGTTAGCTCTCGCAGCTCGCGGGGTTTGTGCACAAACACAAGGCAAAACGTGAGCCAACAAAAAGAGTAGTTCGGGTTTGACGTCACATTTTAGAGCGATCCGAGTTTCATAAACATCAATGGCAGCCTCCATGTTGTTCACGATGAATGGGATTATCCCGTACAGCGAGTGATTTTGAATGATGCTCATCCCTTGCTCAAAAGGCCAATGTTGGTCGTATTTGCATGAAATTGTGTTTTAACATTTAGAGAACATAATCAAAGGTGATTATATGTTGGGGGAAATGTCCCTTTAATGACAGAATAAACTTGATTTGATCAAAATCGGTTCAGAAATGGCTGAAATATCCATAAACATAACCATTTGTAATAATTATGGGGCCCAACAATTATTCGATAATTTTGAACCAGCCGTTAAATTTTTTTTCTCAAATGCTTCCTCTTTTCAAAATTTACAAAAGAGGTTTTTAAATAGCTGTTGATTATCTCTCTTTCTAATCACTATTTCAACAAAACATCACATGCACAATTATTTCATTTAAAATTGTTGATACCAATGAGTTTTTAGAGAGCGCCCTCTTGAGTTTTAACAGCTCTTTTTTTAATGATTACAGGCTTTTCACTTAGTCATTAGTAATTTTTTATTCATTTTGGGCATTAAGGAGTTATAAATATTAGTTTGTAATGTGATGGTGCAGGTTTTGGTTACTAAAATTCAGTTTGACCAAAACTGTACTCTCTTTACCAAAACTCAACTATCCCTTTAAAATGGTGAGAACTATATTCTCTAGCTCCTTGGAAACAACAATGTACATTTTGTCAAAAGTCACAGATTAACACGCAGCCTGGAAGGAAATAATACCGCTTTCATACTGCACTACTTTTCATCGGATGCGTCCGGACGCATCCGATGAAACGGGCACTATGAATGTTACAGAGGAGAAATAGCCGATGCAAAGAAGAGAAATAGGCGATTACATTCTCCTGCTCAAGACCAGGAGAAATTCTCTTTCTATCGGTGTGACTCCGATGAAACGGGCACTATGAATTGGTTCGGGAGAAAAACGGGAGAAAACACCGATGAAAATGGTCAAAGGCGTTATCTTGTTCCAGCTAAAGCTAGTGTACGCGCGCTTTTTCGGAACCTTGCTGCGCTAGCAGCTAGCTGTGTTGTTTGTTGACATTTTGTTGATACATGTGCATTATGCACATGTGCGCTGCGTGAACATGCTGCATGCCGGGGCGCGGGCTTGATAAATTGATTTGTTTTATTTGTATTTTGCATAAATAATCAGCTTTGTAAAAAATCCAAATTAATATATATCGTTATGATAATATAGTACAAATTATATATTTATCTGAACAAATAATGAACAGAACAATATTTAAAAATTATCACTTACAAATTTAATGAAAGTACAATGGATTTTTGTTCATCACGATATCGATATCGCTGACGTTGTTTCTTTTTTCACTGAATTTGCACATGTCAACCCTCGCATTATTTCGCTTAAAGCCATTGATATAAAAATAAGCGTGTATATCGATGCTCAAAGCACGCGCCCAGCAGCTACCGTAGCAAGCGATTACGCAATAATTCTTCACTTCCTGCCACAGCGAGTGAATTTCCCTGGTGCAGTTTGAATGTCACAGCGCGAAAGCGGCGATTTCATCGCTGTTTACATAAGGGAAATTCTATCAATATTTTCATCAGTGTGATGCACTATGAAAGCGGTATAAGAGAGAAAAACAGCAGTAAACATATTTCAAAGAATGTCACATTTTTTCCTGCCCCTTCATTTGATCTTTGATCTGTGTTAGGCCACAGTATGATCATGTTATAATAATGCTCATGATCACAAACAAAATTCCCGTATATTCTTTTGTACAACATCAACTTATATACATGGACCTAAAGACTACATAAGTGCATACAACTTAAAAGACAGATAATGAAAGGAGTGTTTTGTTAATAAAAAATTATTAGAGGAAATTATTATTTCAGTACTTCATATGGCATAAAAAAAAATACACCCATGGATAGACTTGTTACAGTTACAAATAATCTAGTGATCATATGTCTGACAAAAAGAGAAGTGTACTAGCAAGAAAACCTGAAAGCAACTGTTCTTCTCTCGAAATGGTTGTTTGTTTACTCAAAAGACTGGAAATAAAAGGTCAGTGCAGAAGTCAGCTCAAGAATGCCTACGCTCAATCTCTCTACATCAGCAAGCCATTTCTTCCCTTCCTCACATCCCCTGGAGATCACACTGCCTGCTAGAGTTGAAAGCAGACCCACTTTTCACTATTCTTGACAATAAGGTTCTAAAATATTTAAGCATTTCTGCAATATTGTTCCCGAGTGTTTTAGATTTTTAAATGAAAAAGAGTTTTACCAAATAGGGTTTCTCCATGATTTTTAGTTTGTTTCAGCTCCATGTCAAAGTACATTTCATTTGGATTTTCAAATGAGTGCAGTTAGTCTATTATAAACATTACTTGAATTATTGTGTTATAGTGACTGTTAGATCCATTAATATTATTTAGTGTGGATCTCTACAGAGGAAGGTAGTATTACCAATGAGGTACCACACTGTGTCACTAGTATATTACTGCTCCACAAACTGCATACATGTATGTGCATTGTATCAGGCCTTCTGAATGACAAGATTTGTAAGAATGTTTTGTAGCGATTAAAAATGAGCAAAGAAAATGGGATTCCAACGGAATGTTTTGTAGTGTGAAACAAAATTGCATTTGTACTACTTGGTATAAATATTGATATATAGGTCATTTGGTCTACATTGTTATATTTACATTACTCAACACAAGAACATGAGCTGAACAACTCTAACATACTGTACACCCTACCACTCCCCTGCTCAAAAGGCACAAACAAGGGAATTAATAAAGCTCAGAAAACATGGACACATGGACACATTAAGGCATCCAACATGAACATTAAATGTTCATCATGTCAATTGAAAAATCTTGGTTCTTTTCTCCCAAATTATTTAATTCAACTTGTGTTGATAGTAGTCTGCAACTACAGACTATCAAGTAGTCATGGTCAAACATATTATTGCAGATGATTCATCATATTGTAAACACATTTGTCTATATTACTGGCACAAAGGAATTTCAATAGTTATGCCTCAGGATATATTTCCTAATTGATCGGAATACTTGTATGTGTTGTTGATCAAATTAATCAACAATCACCATAACATTTTGATTTATCCCAAGTGTACATGTATACTTACAAGTGCTAACATTAATTAAAACCACTCCCACTGGCCAAATTATCATAGGACAGGAGTGATACTACTAATCACAGCAGCATTATTTTCTTCGTGAATACAGATTCTGTGGAGTATTATTCCTTCCTGTGCAGTGCAGACAAACAAGTCAGGCATAGTCAAGGAATCAATTACCACCAGCCTACAGCCAAATATGTTCTGCAAAAAAACGTACTGTGATCATGGGTCATGTCTCATTCACATTAGAAATGAAATGTGCACTGATAAACATGTAGCATGTACACCACAAGTGAAAATACAGCAACAAAGAAACAAAGAAAGGCTGAAAAGATAAAGAATAAGAGCACTTAGAGTGAGAGCAGTGATTGTCTTTCTGCCCTCCCTTTTCATCCTTTTCCCTCTTTCAAAGAAGTCAGTCTGTCAGTCTGTCCTTCTCACTTACTTGTGATAATTGATGAGTTAGAATTCTACATTTTCACAGTAGGGAGACTAAAGAATAGAGTCATATCACATAACTAAGGTCATGGGCATACAAGTGTAAGTCTGCCAGTGGGCTGTTTCTCTCTCTCTTTCACACTCGATCACATTTCCTGTTTTCCCATGACAAAAACTATATATATTTTATATTTTTATAAGGTGATATTTGCCTGTATATTTAACACAAGCAACTTGCAAGTATGCTACAGCACCCAGCCCCCCCCCCCCCCCCAAATACACAATTTATACATGTCTATGATCATAATTATGATCCTCGCTTCATAGCTGTAATCTATTTTCAGCACCAAGTTATCTGTATTTCAGATTCTACATGAATTTGGGCAAGTTCAGTTGCACTACAAATTTCATTACACATAGCAAAGAATCCCTGCGTGATGTGATATACAACTACATGTACGTGTATATTGCAAATCATAATTTCAGAACGTATTACTACTATTCAGTACTTAGGGAGGGGATGCATGACCTGCTTTTGAGTAAAATAGGACAATATTTTTACCATAACACCTTTTTTTTTTAAACAGCAATGGTCCAGGCAAATTACAATTTCATTAATGGTGGAAGTGCATAGCAATGTCACACTGTGGGCGAACTACCGTATAGAAATGCCACTTGGAATTCATCATCAAATTAAGCTATACGTCCACCCTAGTCTCGTTGTAAATGTTTCCTCTCATTTCCTTGAACTGCCGATACCCATGCCCATATTGGCAACATCTGGGTTGTGTGAGAGCAAGTCAAAAGCAAATGTGTTATCAAAACAAAAAAAAAGACAATGCATTATCTCCATGAGAATGCCAATATAAGCTGAAGTTCAGCTTATATTTTGTGCAATTAATGAGTAGTTCATTCAAACTACAAAAAATAAGAAATACAGAATTAAAATGTGTGTACATATTGTATGATAGTGCTTAACCATAACATCAATCACCTCATGAAACATTTGCATATATCCATACAAATGCCAAAAATTGACAAAATAAAGTAAGCATTAAATCCAAATAACACAAACAAAAATAAAAATATGCTTTTATCACCAACCATGTGAAAGAATATATCATAGCTTATGATATTATAAAGATTCGGACACAAACTGCGTTTAAATTGAAATTGAGTATTTTGGCAATAAAATGTTCAAAATGCAAGACATTTACGCACAGATTAAATAAAACCGCATTGCTTGCTGCATGCAAAACCTATGGCAAATGCTGCCACCTGGCTCTGCATGTGAACGAGCGTATAGATGTGGCCGGTGTTGCGGAGGCATAAAAACCCTGATGAATAATGCACACTTATTAGGTGTCACTGCCATCTTTGTTACACACTTCCGGAGTAACTTCACATGTGGTTGGCACCATTCCCCTTGTATATTGCTTGGGACTGCCAATTATTTGTGACAAGCTAATTCACCCCTATCATAGCCTGCTAGCAAACAAAGATGAGACAGCAAATAAAGAAACAGATGTGGTTTGATCAAATGTCTAACTCTAAAGTACTTTGCCATGAAAATGCCTTGAATAGTTGCTATGCACATAATGTGACCATTACAGTCATGTGGCTCAGTGGTAGAGCATCCGTCTCATGGTAATGGTAATGGGTTCAAAACCTGACTGGGTCATGACAAAGATTTTTTTGTAATGGTACCTTCTGCCTACGAGCTAGGTGCCCTGCAAATATAATAGAGAGGGGAAATTTAAACAGACACAGTTAACTTGCGCCCTTCTGTAGTTTTCTCTACTACAGTTTAGTAGACAAGTGGCCTAGACTAGCTACATAATTCAACATATTATATTTTATTATATTATATTTGGGTGCTGACTGCCTGTGCTTTAGCAGTATTCCAGGATAGAGACCATCTTCACCTGGTCTTACTTCTTTGATAAGAGCAATTTACTGTCACTTGGCAACTCTAATCAATAATTAATTTACTCATAAACAAGCTCCACAAAGAATGGAACTTCATTTCTATGATATAAGCACTACTTACAGACAAAAATCATAATATGTTCCACTATGCATTGAAAACATGTGTATGAAAACCCATACCTTTTTATGGTAAAATTCCACACAATTATTCATGAAATTCATGTTTTCTTCAAAGTCAAGACAAACAATTTTGGTAGGCATTCCTAGCTAATCCCATTACCCCCTTTGATATTTATTGAACTTTTGTTTCTTTAAAATATAATTAAAGGGATAGTTGAGTTTTGCTAGACTACTTTTTTGTGTGTGAGGTAATGAAAAACTGAGTGTAAAATTTGAAAGAGCATAATATTTAAATAATAAAATCATCTTTGTTTGATCAAAATCGGTTCAGAGACGGCTGAAATATCCATAAATATAACAATTTGTAATAAACCTGGGGCCCCAGGTTTATTAGAGAATTTTGAACCAGCTGTTAACAATTCAAAAAAATGCTTCCTCTTTTCAAAAAGTTACAAAATAGGTATTTAAATAGTTGTTGGTTATTTCTCTATCTAATCACTATTTCAGCAAAGCATCACATGCACAATATTTTATTCAAAATGGTTGAAACCGATGAGTGTTTAGAGAGCGCCCTCTTACGTTTTAACAGCTCTTTTTGAATGATAACATGATCTTTACTACGTCATTTACTCATTTGTAATTTTGTGTTCCTTTCTAGTTATAACTATTAGTTTGTAATGTAATGATGCAGGTTTTGGTTACTAAAATTCAGTTTCACCAAAACTGTACCAAAAACTCAACTATCCCTTTAACTCGAGGACCTGTGCACTGCATGCACACAACACTCTGTAGGCATACGGGTACAGTAATCACGTACCATACTAATAGTGTTCTGGCATCTAGGCAGTACTACCGCTTAGCCATATGGAATTTACCAGGGCTACATTCGCCTCGAAAAATACATATTTGGGCTCAAAATGTCCAAAAAAATCAACTTGAGTTTGATGCAATTTGATAGTAAAGGTAGTAGCAATCATCACGTGAAAGGTGAGGGTCATACCTCAAGGCATGGTGATTTGCATAGCTGGACAGACAAACAAACAGACAGACACAACCTCCTCTTTTAGTAGTATAGAAGTGACAAATTAATGTAAACAATCTCAAAAACTGAACAAAAAGTGTTTGGTCAAATAATTTTTCCAAGGCTGTATATATATAATTGAGCTGTTTTTCACCATTCATGCACTTCCCTACATATTAAAAACTCATTTGTTTAAGTTAGCCTTTCGCGATAGTTAATTTTGTTAATATATATGTATGTTTAGATTTAGTTTTGTTAATTTTGTTAATTTGTATGTAAATATGTTAAGCGCTTAGAGGCTCTTTGCAATATGCGCTATATAAATGTCTATTATTATTATTATTATATCCTGTTTTTATACCAATCTCTAAATTTCTCCTATGACCCACTTCCCTTTAAACAAAGGGGCAGCTTCCAAGTTGAGACCAATCAATCCTCTTTATTGTCATTTCAGGGTGTGGATGGAATGAATATTTGATTGAGATTCTGGTCAATGGAGGTATAACTTGTCGAGGATCAGTGGGACTGCCACACTGCAGCAATGAACGATCAATAATTCCTGCCACTATGAAATATGATGCTCCCCATTGCCACAGCCATATCACCACTTACATGCATAGAGTTCACATCCATACAAAATTGAACTGCCAGCTTACACCACTGCCAAGTCTCAACAAGAAAACATTACATCAAAGATGACAGGTTAAAATAACAGCACCTCATGAATTATGTATGCGAATGTTAATATTTTACTACAGTGATAAATATCATCCATTAAAAACCTGCCAAAGAAAAGGATGAGGCCATCATGTAAATGTTTTGGTCCAATTAACATAATGCAGTTTAAATTGTGTAACTGTATGAGAATTGAGAATGAGATAAACAGACATACTTCTAAAAATAATAACCCTATGAGAATGAGATAAACAGACATACTTCTAAAAATAATAACCCTGACAATTTTGTTGGTCATTAATGCATTCCCAAATAAGAGCTCTCAGTTTGGTTGTAATTTTTTCTATTTAAACACGTTCATCATTCAAATTATTATTCAAAATGTCATTTTTGTTGCACTTTTTCAACTATGTCACTTTTTAATGAATGATCATGTGACTGGATTAATTCTTCCAATCACATTGCTGAAGTTAAATAGTCCTTTAATTATAGCACATTCTGTGTATTGAATTATCACATGACCTCAGGAATTGATGCAATCACACTCATAGCTGTAAAGTGGTCTATAATGCATTAATTGTGTAAAGAGCTTTTGAGGCCCATTGTAAATATAAAAAGACACATGCCTCCATAAATAATGAAATATGCCAAGGACAGGAATAGCCAATGTGAACAGACCAAGGAGAACTCCTTGAACAGACTAATCAGTAAACAGTCACATGGTGCAGGCACACAGAGGGGCAGGAATGCATGCATTTGCAAATGCAATTTACATCTGTGCCTGAAATGCCAACCATGCACTCCTTGCCT
The DNA here is from genome assembly GCA_037951105.1 of Echinarachnius parma. Lineage (NCBI taxonomy): Eukaryota > Metazoa > Echinodermata > Echinoidea > Clypeasteroida > Echinarachniidae > Echinarachnius > Echinarachnius parma. Next base: position 157,066 of record JBAMJV010000400.1, read on the forward strand.
TCCCCTTCTTATCATATCATGTGACTGCAATCATTCATGCTCACTCCCCTCTTCCAGACATGTTCACATATCCTTTTGGTCTGTTCACTTTGGCTGGTAACTTCTTGCTATGTTATATCAATGTTGCAGGTTGAAGCCACAGCACACTGTTCAGACAGCAGCTTTAGTAAGGCAATTATACTATGTGCACTATTCCTTTCCCACACTTACTATGAAAATGTAACTTGCCAAAAAAAGTCCATGCCCATTTTATATAGGGACACATCAATAATTCAAAGAGGGCTATTTTTGAGTTTTGGTAAGGCTGAGCTTTAGTTACCAAAACCTGCACAATAACACTACAAACTAATAGTTATAACTAAGGCTGTCGATTTCGGGTATATTTACTACCCGGGACTCGCGATAATTTTTCGGGCGAGTCCCGGGTACCCGAAATTTATCAATTTGTTGATTTCGCTATAGGCATGTCATGCCGCTGGGAAACATGTTCATTCAAGTGACAAAAATGCAGCGCATTTATGACAATAAATCATCTTATAAAATACAGCAAATTCGTAAATCAAATTTTTTGTTTGCTTTTTTTTCGGGATATCGAGTATCGATTTTTGCGCCCGGGACTCGACATTTTTCGGCGGGACCCGGGTACCCGGGACTCGTCAACAGCCTTAGTTATAACTCCACCATTTTGAAAGATATAGAAAATTAAAAACGACTAAGTTCAAAAAGAGCCATTAAAACACAAGAGGGCGCTCTCTAAAAAAGCATTGGTTTCAACGATTTTTCATACAAAATTATGCATGTGACGTTTTGTTGAAATAATAAATAAAGAAATCAATCAACAACTATTTTAAAACCTCTTTGGAAAAATTTGTAAAAAGTGTAGACATTTTTAACAAATTTTTTTGTTATCATTGAATATATCTGGGCCCCAGATTTATTACGATCGGATATATTTATTGATATTTCATCCGTTTCTGAACCGATTTTGATCAAATAAAGTTTATTCTGCCATTACAATTGTATGCTCTTTCAAATTTTACACTCAGTTTTTTAATAAACACATTATTTTGTGCAGCACCCTCTATACCAAAACTGAACTACCCCTTTAATCCACACCAATCATGAATAATTACAGGGGGTTTCAGGGATATGCAGGTTTATTGCAAATAACTTGAGAATTTGTCAGTACCAAGATAACAATGAAACTTTAGATTAGATACGTGCGTTTACTTTTTAGTTAACAACAAAAGAGGGATGATTAGTCTATCAAATGATTTGGTCACTGAACAAGTACTTTTACAGTGAAAATGGGATCATGAGAGAAAAGCAGTCCTTTATCATGATATGGTATGGTAAATATTGACTGAGTTTGCTATTATTTCAGCAAACAGTAAGCTGAGCATGTTTGAATAGCATGCTTGCATGTACATTTACTATACATATTACGGTATGCGTATGTGATGAGTGTGTGTGAAATAGCATGAGTGCGTGTAGACTGTACAGGTTGGTTGTTGTGCCCACAATAGTCCCATTGCAGCTCCTTCCTACCCAGCCCGATACCTTTGGCAGGGCTATCCAGTGCTGCGCTGTGTATACACAGCATGCTCAATAGATGGGCAAAGGCGCAAGCAAAGTGCACAAAGGCCAATTTTCTCAAATTTCATTCAAATTGACATCCTGTATTTATCTTTTTTCAGAGATATGTACATATCATAAGGTGAAATTTTCAGGGAAAGTCTGATATGATCTGATATTCAAGACATTTCCAGAATTCTATCGTGCAAAATATGCAAATCATTGAAAACACATATATAGTGTTTTTTCCCCAAACCCAATAAATTTCAAGCATAAATAAATGTAAACTCAAAGTGCTGTTCACATTGACATTTATGGAGGGGAATTCTTACAGTCAGCATGGCTAATAGATGTGTACAGTTGAATTTCTTCTTTTTCAGATATCAATTACCACAATTAGTCACTTTGATTTATTTATTAATAAAAAAAGAAATTAGGAATTACTTGAATGATAATCATCTAGCATAATTATACTTGCATAATTGTATCAAAAGGCCCCACCATTCTCCATAAATACGACACATTGATTGACATGCATGAATGTTATCTTATCATACAAGTAGATTCTGCCATGTACATTATCTTACCTTACTCTTTGACATACTTGTTCAGAACATACAACTTCTGCAACTCCACAGCTCTGCAAGTTCCTTCAGTCCAATATATAAGAATCCATGTGTGTTGAGGGGCCTAGCTACCTAACATCCTACGTAAAGCTTTTGCAATTGCTGTCTGAGTGATGATTAAAAATATCACCCGGAGGGACTATTTGACACCGGCCTGCATGACGTGTCAGGAGGCATCACACAACAGGACAGAAAAGGTTTACAGGCGAATTACACAGATCATAATCAAATAAGACAAAATAATGAGAGTGAATACTACACAAAAAGTTTGTTTTTGCTTTACTTTTTTTAGAGTAATGATTAAATAGCCATTACAGGCATGTCATCTGTAAACTTTGCCCACAAGCTGAACTGCTCTTGGAATGAAAACAAGCGGACTGCAAACATTTCCTTCCTTATTCCTGGCTTCCTTGACTCAAAGTCCTGCTAGTGCTAATGCAATTACCACAAACTGAAAGCAAGATGTGAACAAAATCACACCACTAATGAGGCAAACACGTCATTTCATACGATAAAGATCTTTGCAAGATTTAGTCATGGCAAGTTTGAATAAGCAGTAATTGTATCCTCTTTGATTTTGTTGATCCAAATCTAGCATGTTAAATGTTCCAAGTTCATTCCTTCTGAAGACAAACATTTTCAGGAAAAAAATAAGTGACATATGAACTATAAATATTTGTGATATCTATTTCCCATTTTTACTTCAAATGGTTTTACATATGAACTATTCTCACATTGCAACAAATATTACCAGTAATTAATTATTTGTGCATACAATTATCACTATGATGCATGACTAAAAAATTTAAATGCAAAACTGATACATGTTTATGTACCGTAAAACTCCGTGTATAAGAATTTTTTTTTTTTTTTTTTTTTTTTGACAGTCATGTTGAATGTGTATAACACATGGTTTAGGGCATGACAAGAGCTTGTTGTCAGTTGTAGCATTCAGCAACGTATACCTTTTTCTCACACAAAAAATATTGGTTACAGATGTACAAATTGCAAGTTTATGTTATGTTATACTGCTGCTAATGAATATTCATACATTCATGAGCAGCAGTACTAATTAAATATGCAATTTTCTAACTAGTGGTTATAAATTTTGCTCATAATTAAAAATAGTTGTTAGTAAATTTAGAAAATTGCATTATATTTAGTGAGTATTGGTGCTCATGAATATTTATGAGCACCAGTGTTACTGCTCAATAAATGTGCAATTTGTGTACTAACCACTATTTTTATGTGAGAAAATGATGTTGATGAATGCTACATTCCAACATTAAGCGATTGTCATGCCCTAGACCAGTGGTATAAGCATTCCAACAGCACTTCAGGGTCTTTAAAATAAAAAAAAAAGGGTGTCAAATTTTTTGTTTTTTTTTTTTTTTGCTGTGAAAGTTGGGGGTGCGTTTTATACACGAGTGCGTCTTATACACGGAGATTTACGGTATGTATTTTGTTGAGTGATTCTAGATTCATAAGAGGAAGTAGCAATTTCAAGCAAACTGTTCTTCTGTTCTTCAAAAAGTAAAATACAAAAAAGCTCCTACCTAACAAAGAACCTAAATATAATGTATGTTAGCCCTAAAATCATACATAATCCTCTCCTTTGACACATCATGTCACTGCAAACCAACATCCATCAGTGCTCATACTCAACATGTATCAGCTGTCTACAAAATGTCAAGATCCCAACAACAACAAAACTTTGTGGACACGGATGGATCATGAGTCGTCTATAGGGGGCTGCGCACCAATATCACATAACAAAATGATGTGTGATATGTTTGTTTGGATTGCAATCTATGAAGGGAAAAAAGCAAGCTAATTTGATACTTCCAAGTGCTTGCCCTGGGAACAGATGTTTGTATACAGTCCTTCTCCTATTCCTTAAGTGTGTGTGTGTGGGGGGGGGGGGGGGGGGGGTTATGTATTTAAAGGACTCTATTAACTTTGTTGACATGTGCAAAAACTGAAGGGTTGATAAAATGTTTATTTTAATAATCTGATATGTCCACTGAGTGATGTGCAAAAATTCCAAGGTAAATAAATGTCATATGACCAAATAATGAGTGCACCAGAAAATAACAGTAGGGAGTTTTCGATCGCTGATACGAGGACTGTTGACCTGTCGTCCCAGTGAAGTACCACATATGAGTTGACTAGGCACGTTGACTGAACTGCTATTTAACTTTTCGATTTCATATGACGACGGGCGTTCAAGTCTCGGGATAGTTACGCCATGCATTGCTCGTGCGAAGTTTGCAGAGAATAGAAGATTAGTTTTGTAAAAAAAAAGGGTTTTAATATCCAATACAGTCAAACCTGTGTATAGTGACCACCAGATTGAAAGAAGAAAAATGGCCGCTCTTAACAGGTGACCTTTATAGACAGGTTCTATACAATCTTATTAAGACAAACCTCTGTATAGTGACCACTCAATTGAAACAATACAATTGACACTTAATTGCAAGTGACCTTTATAGACAGTCAAACCTGTGTATAATGACCACCAAAGGGATATGACAAATAGGCTGCTGTAAACTGGTGTCCATTGCAGACAGTTCCAAAATACCGTTTACAGTCAAACCTGTGTGTAAAGACCACCAAATGAAAACAGGAAAATTGGCCGCTATTATCAGGTGACTTTTATAGACAGGTTCCGGAATATTGTTTACAGTCAAACCTGTGTATGTCCACCAATGGAAAACAAGAAAATTGGCCGCTATGATCAGGTGACCTTTAAATACATGTTCCGAAAAGTCGTTTACAGTCAAACCTGTGTAGAAAGACCCCCAAAGGAAAACAAGAAAATTGGCCGCTATTGTCAGGTGAACTTTGTAGACAGGTTCCGAAATATCGTTTACAGTCAAACCTGTGTATAATGACCACCAAATGGAATGAGAAAAAATGGCCGCTCTAAACAGGTGACCTTTATAGACAGGTTCTATACAATCTTATTAAGACATACCTCTGTATAGTGACCAATCAATGGAAACAATACAATTGACACTTAATTGCAAGTGACCTTTATAGACAGGTGCCAACATATTGTTTACAGTCAAACCTGTGTATAACGACCACCAATGGAAAACAAGAACATTGGCCGCAATAAACAGGTGCCCTTTATAGACCTGTTCCATAAAATCATATACAGTCAACTTTGTATGGTGACCACCCAAGTGTAACAAGACATGTGGTCGCTATAAACAGGTGACCTTTATAGACAAATTTCATAACACAGTGTACTGTCAAACCTGTGTATAGTGACCACCCAATGCAGACAAGAAGAGTGGACGCTATAAACAGGTAACCTTTATAGACAATTTCATTTAAATCATATAGTTCAGTTAACCTGTTTACTGAGACCACAGCAGAGAAACAAGAAATATACAGCTATATGACGTTGTTTTTAGTAGCCGCAAATAGTGCTTGTCGTCACAGATCTAGACCGACGGCAAAACAGTGGTGTACACGTATTAGATATCTGGTACGAACGACGGGCACGTAGATGCGCATGCGCACTGCTTCAAAAAATGACGTCACTGTACCAGTCCACTAGTGAACGTACAAATCGAAAAGTCTGTATTGTGTGGGTTTGAATGGGCCCAAATGACATGGGGAAATAATAATTAGTATGAAGTTAATTTTGTTTAGATTTTGAATACAATTACTAGAGTAAATAAGTACAATTCAATATAAACCTACCTTAATGCCAATTAACAAACCCATTTACATTTCCAAAGGGAACAAGTAACATTATTTCTGTTTCAGTATAGTGTGCATACATGTAGTTATATTATTTATCAGGGCTCAAAATTAGTCTTGAGCTACCATTTTCTTTTTAACCCGTTGAGGACTGGTCCCGAAATATTTCGGGCTCGAGTCTATGGAGAATGCGTGTTATACCAAAATTAATTCGTCCTCAACGGGTTAATATCTTTACCAGGCAGGAATACATGATGTTATCAGAAGTATGATTTAATGATACAGCAGTCATAGTAACATTCATGAGCAAATTGGAGAAAACCAGAGAGGAAATCAGGAAATCTGGATAATTCTTAGGCATAATTACCCCCTCTGGGGTAATATCAAAGAGGCATGCATGCATGAGCTCAGTAAGACCCCGTTTACAGTGAGAAAAAGGCAGGGCCGAGCCAGGCCCGGGCCAGGCCGCGGCCGAGTTGGCCCCGCAATTTTGTGCGTTTACAGTGCGAGGCCAGGCCGCGGCCTACATTGTAACCTTCCAATATTTTGTCGTAGTGGCGCTCTGCATGTAAACAAACGATTATTTTGGGGGGCGCGCCGGGGGTCACAGTGTAGATCCGGTCGGGCGCGCGCGGGATATTTCCAATGAATCTTTTCCCCAATTCAAAATTACACGTATCTCACCGAAACGGCGCGGTACAAGATGATTCGATTATAATTTAATTCAAACACAACGACAACGGTAGTATCTCGACTTAATTGTTATACTTACACGGGAAAAGTTTGGAGATCTCGACGTACTTGGCTTGACACACCGAAGAAAATACCATGAAAGCGTGGGTTCGATTGTTATGGTACGGCGTCATTATCCTATGACGTAATGATCCTTTCACTTCCGGGGTAACAGTTGGCCCCGCAATTGGCCGCGCAATTGGCCCCGGTGCGTTTACAGTGAGAAAAGGCCGGGCCAGGCCGAGGCCGAGACTACCTCCTGAGCTGGTCCAAATGCGCGGCCAGTTTGGCCTCGCAATTGGCCGCGCAATTGGCCCCGGTGCGTTTACAGTGCGGGGCCAGGCCGCGGCCTGGCCGCGGCCTGGCCTGGCCTTTTGCTCACTGTAAACGGGGTCTTACTTAGCATGAGTCTAATGTGAAAACAAAATGGAACAGAAAGGGAGAAAATAACAATGGGAAAAAAGACAGGGGGAGAATTAACAAGAGGAAATAAAAGGGAAACAAGAGAGAAATAATATGAACATTACAAAGACGGAGTACAAATAAGACCAGCATACAAAAGGAGATAGAGGAGAGAGAGATAGAGGAGAGAGGGAGAGAGTAAGGATAGGAAGAATAGGAGGAGAAAAGGCAGACAATTTGACAAACCTTAGTGATACAACTATTTTTTATGAAGATACAATTTTCTTTATTTAGACAGGATGTATTGCAGATGATACCCCTTTCAAGCTGCCCTGATACAAAAAACACATGAAATATACAGATAGAATTTGCGCCATTCATACCAAGGTAATTTCACCAGAGAAATTCACTCGTTCGGCGACCCTCGGCTGGAAGTGAAGAATTATAGCGCAATCGCATGTTAGCAGGGTGCTACAGTGGCCAGATCAAAATAATTACCTTTGAATAATTTCTCCCGTTTTTCTTCCGAACCCATTCAAATACAGCATTTTATCGGAGTCACCCATAGAAAGAGAATTTCTCCTGCTCTGGAGCAAGAGAAATTCATCGCCTGTTTCTCTTCTTTCTATCGGCTTCTTTCCCCTGATATTTCTCCTCTGTACCATTCATAGTGGCCGTTTCATCAGATGCGTCCGGACGCATCCGATGAAAATCAGGGCAATTTGAAAGGGGTATGAGGTAGAGAGAAGAGATGGAGATGGGAATCTGTTGCCGTAGGAGCCTGATATGATAATTCCCCCCACAGCTAGGGTCGATCTCATGTTATACTTGGTGCTTCACTTGAGCTAGCCTCAATTATGTGTACCGTAAATCTCTGTGTATAAGACGCACTTTTTTCCGTCTGAAAAATACCAAAGTGGGGGGTGCGTCTTATACACAGGTACAGCAAAAAAAAGGGGGGGAAATGCTTGCTGTCATATATGTAACATTCATCAACATAATTTTCTCACATAAAAAATAGTGGTTAGTAAAAAAAATTGTAAGTTTATTGAGCAGTAACACTGCTGCTAATGAATATTCATATATTTGTGAGCAGCAGTACTCATTAAATATGCAATTTTATAACCAGTGGTTATAATTTTTTCTCATATTAAAAATAGTTGTTAGTTAATTTAGTAAATTGCATATTTAATGAGCATTTCTGCTCATGAATATATGAATATTCATGAGCAGCAATGTTACTGCTCAAAAAATGTGCAATTTTTGTACTAACCGCTATTTTTTATGTGAGAAAATGTATACATGTATGTTGATGAATGCTGCTACATATGACATTAAGCCCTTGTCATGCCCTAGACCATTGGTATAAGCTTTCCAACAGCACTACAGGGTGTCTAAAAAAAAATACAGGGTGTCTAAAAAAAAAAAAAAAAGTTGGGGGTGCGTTTTATACACGAGTGCATCTTATACACAAAGATTTACGGTACTCTTACAGGGGCCTCATTTATTGCACATTGGCATTCAGGCATTCTATTCTGATAGTGAAGCCTGAAAAAAGATCCAAAAACTTTGGTAAGGATGAGGGTGTCAGTTGATAGAGAAAGGTTTTGCAATGAACATTTCAGAATATACTAAAATTTGTTTTAAAATGCTGTATTGTTAGTGTGACAAAACTTACTGTGCGGAATGTCTGTTCAGATGGATTGTTCAGAGAGCTTAAAGGGTACCACCACCAAAAAATAATATTCTTACAAATAACATTTTTAGAAGTTCATTCCACCAACAAGTTCAGAAAAATATGTTTCCAGAAAAATTATACAATTGGAAAACGCACCACTATATTAAAAGCGTGTTCATGGGTCTGCAGACATCATCTGTGATTCTTTGTCTCCAAATGTATGCGTGAATAGAATTGGCGCACTCGCAGACGTTTGGCGCGTACGGAACCAGGAGGCCATGTTGGTTTCGTAAGTAAGTGGTGGAAAATTCAGCCCAGCTAGGCCAGACATATCTATACGCTCGTTCGCATGCGGAGCGCACGTGGCAGCATTTGGCATAGATTTTTGCATGCAGTGAACATAATCTGTGGTACCGTAAAACTCCGTGTATAAGGCGCACTTTTTTCCGTCGGAAAAAATTTCAAAGTTGGGGGTGCGCCTTATACACAGGTACAGCACCAAAAAAAAAAAAAAAAAAATTACGATTTTTTTTTTTTTTTTTTAAATATTTTTTTTATTTTTTTTTATTTTTTTTTTTATTATTTTTTTTTTTTTTTTTTTTATTTTTTTTATTTATTTTTTTTTTTTTTTGGGTCACCCTGTAGTCATGTTCAATGTGTATTACACTGGTCTATAAGGCATGACAAGAGCTTGATGTGAGGGGAACATTTATCAACATATACCTTTTTCCTACATACAAATGATAGTGGTTAGTAAAACAAAATACAAGTTTTGTAAGCAGTTACACTGCAACTAATTGATTATTCAATGTTCATGAGTAGCAGCATTCATTTAATATTCAATTTTCTAACCAGCGGTCATACATTTTTCTCATTAAAAAACAGTTATTAATGAATTTAGCATTTTGCATATTTAATGAGCATTGCTATCTAATGAAAACATGAATATTCATGAGCAGAAGTTTTGTAAAAAAAGAAAAAAAAAAAAATTGTTGTTTTTTTTTTTTTTTTTTATTAATTTTTTTAGAAAGTTGGGGGTGCGCCTTATACACGGATGCGCCTTATACACGGAGTTTTACGGTAATAAGATTTTTTTATTGCAAACATTTAATTGCTGTTTTTGTCCAAATCTTTACATTAAAGGGACAGGTCCACTTTTACAAAACGTCTGAACAGCTTTCAGTTGACGGATGGGGATCAATGTAACACGCAAAAAAAAAATCAGAGCGAACAGCCCTCTAATTTGGATTCTACGAATGAAAAACGAATGCGTCCCTCCATTTAAACTATATATCGGTCAATAAAGGAGTTCAACTGATTTAGCATGATATTACAACAATATAGTACTAATTCTCGTAAAGGTATTGTGAAACCGACATTTGTTAACGTATGTCACGGAAAAAGATCTCAAAAAGAAAGAATATATTATTACATGTAGTCAGTTTAAGCGATGTTTGGGTATTTTGCTTGGTAAACGCTCACACATTAGTACTTATGCGCGGGTCACGTAGCTAGCGCGGGTCACGTAGGGGTCATGCATACCGATCTGGTACTCCGTGAAATCTATGTATGAATTTACTCACCGGCCGAAAATACGTATGTACCTAATTAACCGACGTCCCTCAGTTTATTCAGTTTTAGGTCTATAACTCCACGAAAAAGAGATTTCAAGCCCTAATTTTTTCAGGCATGCTATTAAATGACATTTCCTTTCATATAAGACAATAACCTCGCAACTTTTGAATTTTGGCTTGCAAAAGTGGATCTCTCCCTTTAACAGATAAGATATGATATATTCTTTCACATGGTTGGTGATTAAAGCGTATTTCTACTTTTTTGTGTGTGGGGCGTTTCCCGATACTGTTATTTGGCTTTACGGACTATGTCAAACGGTACAATGGTGACATAAAAGTTTGCGCAACTTATATCATGAAGTGACAAATCTTGTGAATATTGGCCACCAAGAATATGATTCCTCATGCGTTTCGTTGCAAATTTGGCGACAAAGTTTGCGATAAGTAGCAAATCTCATCATTAATTTTGGGGCTCAAGTAGGCGCGATTCATCGCATATCATGTCGTGAATTTTACTTCACAATTTTATTGAATACTTCGTCATTAATTTTTGCTACAGAAAATTCTTGACATACTTGAACATAAATTCCACTCCACTGCGCTGTACGAAAATCTGACCATCACTAAAGGGTGCACTATACTTTTTTAAAGCGCTTAGAGATATTGTATCATATTAAGCGCTATATAAATCAAACCTATTATTATTACTTTTTCTTAATCGGTGCAAATCCATCGGGGCCCGGATTATAAAATAACCGACATGACTCAGGCTTACCCAAAACCCTAATCATAACCCAACCACTAATCCTATGCCTCTAAGAGTGTTTTCACACTGGTAATTGCAATCATGATTAGAGTTATGTTTACAATCACAGTGATTCTGTTGCCTTGCTTTCACACTACGGAAAAAAAACTGTGATTACAATCAGTTTCTGGAGACGTACCTGTCAATCAAACAAGGAGAACATTAGTACTACACTGCATGACTGCATTCGAAGCGAAGAGTGCCCTGTTTATTGGTGGAAGTGCATGTAAGGTCACGTAAGCTCTGCCTCCCAAATCATGTTTTGGAGGTCAAGCCGTTCACACTACCGATTCGCACTGTGATTTGAAAACACCTCTGGACCATGATTTGAGTTCCGCGATTCGTGATTCCAATTAGTGTTCACACCGTCAAAAATACCGTGATTGGAGAAAAAATAACTCAAATCATGATTGAAATCACGCATTTTCGCCAATGTGAAAAGGCTCTGACTTTGATTTTGCTAGGAGACAAAATGCGACATTAAATGGCTGTAAACAAGTGGCGAGTTCACAGTCAAACTGCCATCCCTATCTATGAGGGACAAAACAAAGAGAGAAAACAAAATGAAAATCCATCTGACAATTGACATTCCTCTTTTCTTTCTTATCAGAGCAGAAGATGGAAGAGAATACTCTTTGGATGAATGCAAACATCTGCCTTGAGGAGAGTTGAGGAATCTGCCCTGCGAATGCAATGCATATTGACAAGTATGGAAGGAGACAGTAAGGAATAAGGCATTAAGGGCATAAGACCAAGGCAAGGAAAATACAGCTGGGCATGGTAGGTAAGTATGGCGTGTTGAAGTACATTGACAATTAACAGCAGCAGGTCAATGCGGATGGGGCACGGGCACCACACTGGAGAAGGGGCGAGATGCAAGCAAAGTACTTTTACAGTGATTCTTGACTATCTACAGCTTGGGAAATTGCCTTTAAAATGATACATCATACATTTTGATCACTTTACGCTTCATCGAATGCGACCTTATTATCCAAAGACATGCAAAAACTACCCGTGTCCAAGTTTGCTGCTGTCTTGTTCCATCATGAATGAATGCGTCTGTTTACCGATTTTTCAAAAGAACATTTCAAGAATATCTTTTGGTGAATCAAAACAAAATACCAGCTGGTTGCCAGTGTTTTTCATGTTTATCAGGGTGGAAGGGGATCCCCCACTGTCCTCCCATCAGCAACCCCACTGTTTGGAGGCAGTGGCCCCTGAATAGGACATGTAGGATGAAGTTATCTTTGAAAATCAAACAACAGATGCAACCATTCACAAAACAAGAACACTGCAAACTTGGACACGGGTAGTTTTTGCATGCCTTTGGATAATTAGGTAGCGTTCGGTGAAGCGTAGAGTGATAAAAATGTATGATGTATCATTTTAAAGGCAATTATTTCCCAAGCTGATACAAATATCAACAACCTTTAGATTTGTGGATTTATAAGCTATCAAAGTCCGGTTTCTTTTTTTTTTTACTCACACTGTATAGTACGGGGGGGGGGGGGGGAGGGCTGGGAATTATTTTTTTCACAGGGGTGCTGAGCCCCTGAGCCAGTGGCGTACCCAGGATTTTTTCAAGGGGGGGGGGGGGTTATTTCGTCGACCAACATTTTTTGAGGGGGTACTATAGATAGTCAACTACAGTATAATACATGTACGCACCTCCTGCTCCCAGGGGCCTGCCTAGGATTTGAGTTGACTGCAGCACACCCCCCCCCCCCCCCCCCACCCCCCTGTATATGGAACAGCAATATTTGGGAAGCGACAACAACTGTAGCCTGATAAGACTTGTAAGCAAATCCTCCACATCATTACTAAGTATTTAATTGTAAACTCCCCTTTCTATCATCAATTTGCAACAAGTTGCTAACATATTGTTTCTTAACGGTTTAACCCCATATGAAAAATTAACCTAAAAAAAGGAAAATAAATATTACTTGAACTCTTACCGTTAGATGGAGCATACTAGGGGAGATATAATCCATGGAGCATCAATCTCCAGGCAAATGCTAGGCAATTTTCAACTTTCACATTTCTATTCCAATAACTTGTAGTCTTACAATATTCAGGATACTTTGCAGGTCACATACTTATTCAGAACTTGAAATCATGCCACATTAGGCTCCATGCTAAAAGTTCATCTCCAGCAATAAAGTCTGTGTATATATATGCTTTAAAAATACAGTACATGCATTACCATTTCCCCTATTACACTCTAAATCTGTTCATGCATGGGACTAGGCAAACAGGCTATACTGCCAGACAAGCGTAAGTTGAGATTGCCATATTTGTCCCTGACATAACTGGAGTTGTAAAATAAAATCCCTCAGCATGTGGCTGATCTTAATCGCTGTCTAAATATCCCCCAGTGATATCTGCCCTGCTCTAAACAACTTTGGAAAAAGGGAAACTGAGAGGGAAATAATAACAGAGCACAACATTTCTGTAGAGTTGATCAACTACATGTATAATGGATACACATAACAAAACATGAGCAGCCATGCAGAGGATGGGCATTGTAACAAAACATGAGCAGCCATGCAGAGGATGGGCATTGTAACAAACTCTCTTTTCTTGATCTCTGATCATCTCTCTACCTTTTGTCTGTCGACAATTACGCCAGGCAGATCCTATTAACTGCATGGGAATTTACAAATCAGAAATAGTCAAATGGTAGTTCATCTAGAGCCCCTGATGGTTATTACTATTAGACCCAGTTAGGCATGTATTTAAACACATTTAACAGCACATAAAAAAAGGTTACAGTATTAAAGGGGTAGTACAGTTTTGGCAAGGCTGAGCTTTAGGAACCAAAACCTGCACAAGAACATTACAAACTAATAGTTATAACTCCACCATGCTCGAAAGGTATAGAAAATTAAAAACGACAAAGTAAACTAAAAAGCCTGTTATCATTAAAAAAGAGCTGTTAAAACTCAAGAGGGCGCTTTCTAAAAACTCATTGGTTGCATGTTATGTTTTGTTGAAATAGTGATTAGATAGAGAGATAATCAACAACCATTAAAAAACCTCTTTGTTAAACTATTACCAGGGTTACTGCATAACTGGGAATCACCTCTTTGTAGAAACCTACCCCAAGTAAGCAGAATGCCTAATATTCAAGTAGCCAAGGTACACATGAGGGCAGAAGGCAGGCATGCTGCCAACTCTGATTCATGCAAAGGGAAAGCAGGCCTAGATGTGTAGAGATGATTCAAGTAGGAGATGGTGATGAGTGAGGAAGGGAATAAATCCCAGTAGGGCCCCCGAGCTAAAAGCTCATTAGGATGAGATCAAATCGGAAATGGCCCCCATACTGAACCCAAGGATAATCCACCATATGACACTCTTGTCTCTCAATGAAATTATTTTGTGCCATGAATAGGACCTCCAAAGGCTTCATACTGTGTTAAATTATCAAACAAATGCCACCCCCCCCCCCCCTTAAAAAAAATTATGAAAAAGACACAAGATTTCCGGGTGACAATTTTCTATTATTTGAGTACAATTTTACAAAGTACAAATTAAAGCCTATTTAGGGAATTTAGTAACATTGTCCAAATCCTCAAAACTTACTTTGACATATATTCATATTAACAATAAAAGCACAGGACAGGATTTATTTTTTCAAATTTCCATTTCGTTCAAAGATATTTACGATTGAAGTGTTCAGATGTTAATTTAAGCCGTGTACAAAGTAAGTGCAATGGGTTAGTAAATATCACTTGCATTTTTGCTCATTTCTCGGCCAAAAAACATCCAATTAACATGAAATTTGCACTCATTACTTTGTGGACATATCAGATCACACCAATACACATTTTATTATAATAACTCATCACTTTTTGCACTTGTCAACAAAGTTACTAGATCTCCCTTTAGAACCCCTCCAAAACAAAACAAAAGTGAGCATATACCAGCATATGAAAAGTGCTACAATGTATACCTTTTGACAAAGGTTTGATGAATCAACTGTGATCCGATATACTTTGTGAAAATTAAGTTAAATGAATGCCATATGTCCAAGTAATGAGCAAAAATGCAAAGAGCGTTTTGGTAATACAATGCTATAAGATTTTACACAGTTGAAATGATCCCCCAATGATTTTTCAAATTAAATCAATAATTTATTAACAAAAAGAAAATTTCATAAAAAATCATTTATTGGTTTCATTCTTCTCTGAGAAAGAGGAAAAACAGGCATGAAAGAACCACTAGAGATGCAAGTGAGTTTGGTCGATTGCCTCGATTCAAAGTGACTAGATCCCTTTAAGAGCGGCAATTGGCATGAGGCACCAACCTCAAACTGATTGCAATCATACTACCTCTCCTCCTTTCACCCTATTCATGTCTCTCTTCTTAGCAAATTGATCCATCAAAGCAATGAGGAAGGAAATTAGAAATGATTATCTTTCATCTAGCCCGGAATCTTGAACGCGGCTGGAGGGGAGGTAGTGAAGAGTGCCAGAGCATGATAAGCCTCAAAGTCAAAGGTTTCTTTGCATCATTATCACACATAGAAAATCAAATGTGGGATGTTGAGTCTGTAAACCAGACAAGACTTGTTATTCTGGTCCAAGCAACATTTCTTTAAAAACATCCAACATAATATATATAAAAAGAAGTTTGTAAATTATTGCTTTATTTTAACTCCTGGGTATGGCTGTGTATATATGGCTGGTTGTGATTGTAAATATGACTGGCATTGGTCCAGAGCATGATAAGCCTCAAAGTCAAAGGTTTCTTTGCATCATTATCACACATAGAAAATCAAATGTGGGATGTTGAGTCTGTAAACCAGACAAGACTTGTTATTCTGGTCCAAGCAACATTTCTTTAAAAACATCCAACATAATATATATAAAAAGAAGTTTGTAAATTATTGCTTTATTTTAACTCCTGGGTATGGCTGTGTATATATGGCTGGTTGTGATTGTAAATATGACTGGCATTGGTCCAAGTACTCGCTGAACACTTGGAAACAAACACGTAAAGGTGGTAGAATTATTATGAATTAAGTGTTAGCCAGAAAAGACAGAATCACATATACTGCATAAATAAACATACAATTGATTATATCCTTAAAACTAAAATGTAAAGCATTGATGAAAGGAATTTCAAAAGCAGTATTAAAAAAGCATGGGAAAACTTGGTTTAAAAGTGTTCACTCACCTTATCAACTTTTGCCTTCTTGCCTCCATGCTTCCTCCCCAAACTGCTGACATCTCCACACTTCTTGCCAGCCTCTGCCTGGCCTTTGCTATCTCCACACTTCTTGCCAGCCTCTGCCTGGCCTTTGATATCTCTCTCCATCTTCACCTTTCTTCCTGCCACCTCTTCACCCTCTGATTCCCCAGCCTCAGGGCTCCTGGCCAGCTGCTGCTGCTGTTGCTGCTGCTGCTGCTGCTGCTGCTGCTGCTGCTGCTGCTGCTGCTGCTGCTGCTGCTGCTGCTGCTGCTGCTGCTGCTGCTGCTGCTGCTGCTGCTGCTGCTGTTGCTGATGCTGCTGCTGCTGCTGCTGATGCTGCTGCTGCTGCTGATGCTGATGCTGATGCTGATGCTGCTGCTGCTGCTGCTGTTGCTGCTGCTGCTGCTGCTGCTGCTGCTGCTGCTGCTGCTGCTGCTGCTGCTGCTGCTGCTGCTGCTGCTGCTGCTGTTGCTGATGATGCTGCTGCTGCTGATGCTGCTGCTTATGCTGCATCATCCCTTGGCTGGTTGGATTTGGGGCTGAGGATGGTCTAGCAGGTGCAGCTGGGGACACACCTGACCCTGCTACAGATGCACCACTAGGGGCACCACTCGGGATACCAACACCAACAGCCTTATTCTGCTGCTGCTGCAGGTTGTGGCTGGTGGTGATAGGCTTGATCCCAACAAGAGGCATTGCCATCCCAGCTGGTATGTCTTGTTTCTGACCAGGAATCACTTCTTTCTTGCTACCACTGCTGTTGCTACTGTTGCTACTGCTGCTGTTGCTGCTGCTGTTGCTGCTACTGCTGCTGCTGCTGCTGCTATTACTGATATTGCTGCTACTGGAACCTATATTTACACCGTGACCTCCAGATACCGCAACAACTGTTGCTGGAGCTTTGCCACTCTTGTCCTCTGTCTTAGTTAAACAATCAACTGCTGGGTGTGTACTAGAGGGTTCCTCTGGAGTTTGTGCACCTGTTGTACTTGCACTAGAGTCCTTACGTACCGTGACAGGCGACGCCCTCTCGCTCTTGGCTGCACTGCTGCTGACCTTACGCTTGATCTTCATTTTACCCACCTTCATGGGACTGGCGTCCAGGGGCACTGCCCCCTCCTGATGCACGTCCTTCTCCAGATCGGCATCCAGGTCTATGATGAGGTTGCCCAGGCCGATCTCCCACTCGTCACTGCTGTCGTAACTCGGTGCATTGGCCTCTTCCCGAGTGTGACTACTGTCCATCTTGCAGCACTCGGGAGATGCCACGTTGAGTGTAAGCACTGATAGTGCGACCTAAAGAAGCCGCACTGTCACACAATTCGCCTTGTAGACAACATTTGTGATGAAGTGTTACCAAGTAATTGATGCAACTCTGTCTAAGTCGCTACAATCATTGATATCATATTCCACTACAGCTTGAACATATTCACTGATACCACAGCTCAAGTTAGCCTTGCAATCCACTGAATAAAAATCCACTCCAGTAAGTGAGCACCTGTAAAAAGACAGAGGTGAACAAAGAGTGAGTTGAAATAGATGTATATCATGTATTGAAATCAGCCATCCCACATTGCATTACCAGTTCAGGAAACCTTACACACATTTGGGTAACAAGGGGGTGGAAACTGTTTCTCTCTCTCTCTCATAGGATACAAATACAAATAACATGCAGAGAAAGGGTAAAAAGAGGGAAGATCCAAGGAGGAAGATCAAGCCATTAGCTGACAGGTGAAATTTCCTGTTGTGTGATTGGGATGTGGTTGAGCCTTTTCACAGGCTGACTGAATGAATGGTAGGTAAGCACAATACATTTGAGTCTGTGAATAGCAGACTAAATATGGACTAATCCATCAATTCTTCTCAGACACCAAAAGAAAAATCTTAAGATCAGCAGGGGTATTATTATTAGTTCATCCACTTTCAAAATAATAATCTTCCAACTTCTACAATGTTGCAGATTTACAAATTCGACATGAAACTAAATTTGGTATTAAAAATGTGTAGACTGAAGTCTGAAAAAGAGACTAAACCATCCTACTTGCCTTTGTGTGACACAAGTACAATAACCCTATTTGACCTTCTGAGTTCTGTGGGGCCCTTCTAGTTATTGTTCCTACACAACCTCTGGAGTAAACCACCAGGCCAGAAATAATATTGCAGCTCTACTCTTCTGCTGCTGCTGCTATCCATATCAGGATATCTTTTTATTATTTCAGGAAACATGACACCCTTGATTATTCAGAACGATTTATCAACATGTTAAAGAGAGAAAATTAACAATAAATATTGCCACTGTATGCTAACAGTAACAAGGATAGACCAGCATAGACCAAGTCATTTGATGATATTTCACAACATAAGCCTTGCTGTCCATAATTATAAAAAGTAACACTCATTTCATGTTCATAATAGCACATAAGTTTAAACATTTAGGAGGAAAATGTATTACAACTTCAGGTATTTGTATATAATTATAAGACTTTTAATTTAAAGGGATAGTACAGTTTTGGTCAAACTGAATTTTAGCAACCAACACCTACACCATAACATTACAAACTAATAGTTATAACTCCACCATGCTCGAAAGGTGTTACGAATTATAAATGACTAAGTAAAAAGCCTGTTATCATTCAGAAAGAGCTGTTAAAACACAAGAGGGCGCTATCTAAAAACGCATTAGTTTAAACCATTTTCTATAAAAAATTGTGGATGTGATGTTTTGTTGAAATAATGATTAAATAGAGAGATCATCAACAATGATTTAAAAACCTCTTTTGAAAATTTTTGAAAAGTGTACCGTAAATCTCCATGTACAAGACGCACCTTTTTTTTTGCGCCGGAAAAATGCCAAAGTGGGGGCTGCGTTTTATGTACAGGCATAGAAAAAAACTAGATGGATCTTCGACTGCGCGCAGTCGAAAATGATGCCTCCGCCATTGCGTGATTTATATCAAGCCCAAATTAACATGCGCTGAATTAATTCTTAAACTCAATTTTAATAGTAATCTGTCTACCAGATCTTATATCACAATTATGAGCCATTTTTGCATATATATGAGCCATGACCCCAAAATCTTATAAGTTTATTAGCTCCCCAAGATACAAATATGTACCAAGTTTGATGGTTATTTGTCAACTGGTTCTTGAGATATTGCAATTACAAGCTATTTTGGCATAATGAGTCCTGTGACCTTGACCTTTGACCTCATGACCCCAAAATCTGATGGCTACAATGGCTTCCTGGGATACATTCAGGTACCAAGTTTGATTGAAATCTGACATTCAATTCTTGAGATTTCGCAAATTTTACAAGCTAATTTTGTATATGTGCCCTGTGACCTTTGATCAAATAAAGTTTATTCTGTCATTAAAATTGTATGCTCTTTCAAATTTGACACTCAGTTTTTCATTGCCGCACAAACAAAATATTTCTTGAAGCGCCCTCAATACCAAAACAAAACTACTAAGCATTTTTAAGATGTTCTTGGCAAGATCAGATGAAACATGAATTTCTGCAAAATACAGATTGTGCTTAAATTGAAAAGCTTTATTTAAAATTTTAAAAATAATACAATTTAAGCTTTTTCTTGCTGCTTTTTTTCCAAGGATTGACCATGGCAGATTTGGGGCCACAAACATTTTCTAAGGAATTTGCCTGGCCCGTCATTGTCATGCCTACAATAAAAACCTGTTTGTTAGGAGATTTGCAAGGTCATTCCCTGAGTAATAACAGGAAAAGATATGGAATGGGGTATGAGTGTGTGCAAGGAATAGAATAAGAAGACTGTGAAGACAGATTGGCTGACAAAGGCCATTAACCCTCACAGCACCACACCATCAACACATTATGTTATCACACTATGGGCCCATGGTATAGTATGCTGGTCAAAGGAGGCAGAAGAGGAAAATGAGCTCCAGACAAGAAGGTGTGTGCATGAAGGTTGCACCTGTTATAGCAACAAGCAAACATTAGTGCAGTCAACATTTTACAAGTGTAACCAAGTAGTTCCCCTGAGGTGTGACTAGAGCCAAGCCACAGATCCTGCAAAATGACTGACATTGTTGCAGGCTCCAAGTACATAAGAGATATACTGAATACTTGCAGTAGAATAACATTCAGAGATGGCCTCAAAAGCCTTTGATACTCTGATAAAATGATGTAAACATATTCCAGAAAGTTTTGTTGAGCTGCATTCTCTTTCCCGATATCTTCCTTCCCTTTTCCATTCTTTCTCCCCCTTCCCATACCAAATTCCTTCATTCTTGTTTTATCTGCAAATGACAATTAATTTAGTTTCTGACAAGGGTGATGGGGAGATGTGATTCAGAGCTCCTGGGGGTATTATGACACCTATCTGAATTTAGCCTAATGTGCCGTTTCCTTACATGTCAGCTAGCCATCTCTGTAAAGGAAGCAAAGCACATTCATCATCTATAAATGATGTAATCCAGCACCACAATGTTTCTTTGTTTTTGCTCTTGTTACTGTATCATACTACACTAATACAAATGTATATCACTGTCTGAGATCTTACACAGTCTCTGATATACATAGTCAGGTTCTTGACTCTCTAAACCATGTTTACCCTTCATCACAAAAAGGATAGTTCTACATTGTATTTAATACTCATGTTACAGTTTTGTGACATACAACTAAGAGATCATGATGATTTCCTCTTGTGCAAGACTTCCATTCAAAAATTCCTTCTTTTTTTAAAATTTGTATCAGTTTATTTTGGGGTGTTAATGTATGATACCTGTGCAAGCCTAGCTTTAAAGTGATCCATTATTAAAAATGTCATGATTTATCCAAAAGTTATATTTTAGACTTCAATCATATACCAATATCATAGTAAGATCTTCTGAATGATGTGTGATATACAAAAAGTGTTATCACCTTCGCACATTGAGTTTTACTACAATCAAAAGGCCTTCCTAGAAAACTTTCCATTAAATCATATATTCTTTAAAAAGGGAGACATTTGAAAAATCCAAACCATTTCATTCTTCTGGCAAACAACAAGGTACAAGAGAAATGTGATAGCTCCAAGTGATTTTGATTGAGAAGTGAATGAATAAACAATATCAATAAATTAGTCTGGCTAAACATATTGCTGGAAATTCCAAAGCTGTTATTTATCTTTTAAATTATGCAAATTATCCATGAAACATACATGAATAATGAAATAATGGCACACAATCCTAGAGTAATTAATATCATCTTCTTGGCTATGTCCATTAATCTTATCTGATAAATGGCATGTACATAACAACCCCACTAATCATCATAATATAGATCTAATGTAGCATTTATCATGTTTATGGCTTGTGGCCAACTACACTGCTAAGGGAAATGTTGATTGAGTGAAACTGTAAAAGAGAGAGGGGGGGGGGGGGGGGTCAGTAAATATGTATAAAGGAGAGAGGGGTGAGTGGGTATAGAGTACAGAAGCCATGATGTCATAAACATCTTTTTTTGGAATTTTCAAATTTGAACTTCATTTTCAGAAAGAACATAGCATATAATGTCCAAATACCGAAAATCAATTGAATATGTAAAGTATTGGCTGATATATGACCATCCGAATGATTTTTTTTGTCAATATGCAATCAGTGTTATAGTGCACTGGTTCATAACTTTATGAACCAGTGCACTATAACACTGATTGCCCATTGAAGTACAATTCATTCGGATCTCAGCCAATACTTAACATATTCAATTGATTTTCAGTATTTGGATATTATTTTTGATACTCTTTCGAAAAATGAAGTTCAAATTTGAAACTTCTAAAAATAGCTGTTTATGACGTCATAGATGACATCACACTTCACCACTCTATGGGAAGGGAAAGTAGCCTTTTTTAGAAAAGGGAAATAACACTATATATCTAAGAAACCTGGGTTTGAAATAATAGCTGAAATTCATCCAAATGAGTTATAAGAACAGAGCAATATTTCACCATTAATTAGAAATAAAAGGACAATCAAAGGAAATGAGATCTATACAATTTATATGTTAAGACTTTTTCCCCTTAAGAAGCCCTTAAATGGATATTCTAAGAAAAAACAATTAGATTTCTCCCTTTTATCTCTGCTAGATTGAAACAAAATAAAAAGTAAAATAATGATATGAACTTGAATCTAAGTCGTTGTATGACACTTTTCCTTTTATAAAATGCTGCATCTAAAAATCATTGTGATTTAAAGATATTGTCAACTTTTGCAAGCCAAATTTAAAGAGTGGTGAGTTAATTGTCTTATATGAAAAATACAAAATAATTAAAGAGTTAGTATGAGAATATTGGAAGTTAAAAATTGTCTAAAACTCTGTCTTAATTGGGGGACATAGTCGGGGCCACCATGGCCACTTAAAATGAGTTTGTGGTCATTCAATTATTATTTAGGATGGTATTTAAAATTGGACCTGTCCAAATAATGGGCAAAAAATATCACAGACTTGTTGACTCTGTGTGTTTGACCACCCAATCCTGGCTTCGGGCCACTATTGATTTTAAAGTGTTTATCATACTTCCCTCTGGCCACCAAGAAAAATAAATAATTTCTTCTTTTCTAGCATTGTTAAAGTTGTAATTTCTTTAAAATATTAAAAACAGTGTCTACAAACAAATGCTAGCAATTTTGTAATTAGTTGATATCTTTGACTAGTCACTCCTTGGTCAAAGTTACCTAATTTTCTTTGAGGAGAAATCAGCCAAGTACAGACACAGTCATCGACAATGGTTTCCTTGACTCACAGCTTGGTAGAAGTCTGATCAAGCACACCTTACATGTCATTGTGTAACTGACTCCACAACCTGTGTTAAAGACACAATCAAACACAAATATTAATGAGAAGCCCTTGAATACAAAATTATTTCAATTACATAGTTATTCATTCAAACTACCATCAAGCTTGAAACAAAGTCACAGAAAACACCTTCCCCTTTGAGAGTAGTCAAAGTGATATTATGGTTAACAGCAAAATATTAAATAGTGGCATTATTTGCTTTCAAATACAGCAATACATGTGCCCCCAAATACCTCTTACTAATACACACCACACACACCAGCACACTTTACTCCTGAACCATGTCTAAATCAAACAAATATTCAATGATTTCAATTTCATAACATGAACAAATAATATTACCGTATTTGCTGGTGTATTAACCGCACCTTTTTTCAACAACAAAATGTCAAAAATGGGGGTGCGGTTAATACACGGGTGCGGTTTATAGCGTATTACCCGCACTTTTTTCAAAAAAACTTGCCAAAAAAGGGGGGGGGGGGGGGGTACGGTTAATACACAGGTGCGGTTTATACACCGGCAAATACGGTACACCATTCTTGCGCTTCAATGTGATTTTGATTTATTTTGTGCATAAAACCACATAAACACACAAGAGTAAATGTGTCAAGTGCAACAGATAGGGGTGATATCAGACTGCTTTCTTTGATATATTGATAATCTATTCTATATACTCTATGTATCATGGCCAACATGACCCCTGTATGTATTGCCTCTTTTGAAAGGCAGAATAATGTGTACATTTGTCATTCCCTTGTGACTGGGCACACTCTCATGGGCACATTCTCATGGACAATCTTCAAGCATGAAAGGAAAATATTGATATAACTTATTCTCTATGACCATGTCATGCGCTTGTATCACAAGTCTATGGTATCACTAAATGCAGGCCAATCAATTCCATTTTCTTTCATTTTACAAATCAGCACGTTCCAGTTCACTCCACTGGAAAATCAATTTAGTTCCCGACTATTAAATTATAAATAGTAATGACCCCGCACAGGCACAGATGTGTGCCATTGGCTGCTGAACACGCCAAGTGCTAATATACAGCTGCCTCTCAATTACTTACATACAACACACAAAGACACATATTAATAGCGGGCACAGAGTATGTATTACGATACACTCCGTGCTGAATACATGTAGGAATCACACTACCTACATATTTTATGGCCAAGTTTACAAGGCACGTTAAGGCCGCAGCATTCTAATTTGCCCTGCCTAACAGAAAAACGGGAAAACGGAAACACGCACAGCAGATTATGTAGACAGTTTGCCTGACTGCCTGACTGCATGCAGATGATGGGAGAACAAAGAGTGCTTCCCTACCCTCGGTCTAGTGACTGCGGTGGTCGCAATAACCATGATTATGTGCTCCTCTTTACCCATCTCATGCTGGCAATTAATTGTCCACAAGTCACATTATTAGCTATGCTCAGCGATAATGTGGACAGACAGCCTGATTAGCTAAATGCATTTACAGGCATAGAATTACAGTTCACACCCACCCCCCGCCCCCCCCCCCCCCCCCCCCCCCCCCCCCTTCCCCTATTAAATGTGATCTATTAATGAAACAATATTTGCCTCTTTATGAATACTGCAACCATTTGAGTCACAGTTATTGAAGCTAGTGCAGTTTTAAGGTTTCTATACATGTACATGTATGAAAACAGCAATTATTATTTGGGAATGTATGCTTTTTTATCTGTATAATTACATGTACTAGCAAGGTGGAATCAATCGTTATAAATGTATTGTATAACTAAACAAATTAGCTTATGAATATAAAATCATGATACAGTGACAAATAACAACTTGGAGATTCATATTTTAAAGTTTATTAAAATGATGTGCCCCTAATGTTGATTGCTTCGTGGATAACTGAACATGCCCTAATTTCCAAAGCAACATAAAATCTGCCCGTGTCCAAGTTTTATGATAAATTCTCATTATTTTAATATTATTCTGATGTCTTTCTTTTCAATACAATTAATCTATTATTTGTTTCAATTATCAGAGCTCTTTAAAAAAATAAGAACATTATTATTATTTTGGTATCTTTTACATTGTTTCCTCCTTTTCAAACTATGATTGCTATTTGGGGTATTGTGCCAAAACAAATTTGTTTTGTTTCATTTCCTTTTCAATGTGTTGACTGATTCATGTTTTGTTTCCTTCCATTCGCCCTGCATATATATCATTTACTTGAATATAAAATAAGCAACCTCATTGTAGCCTGTTCATACCACACACAAAGAATTGGAGAGCAACATGGGAGGGTATGGAAATAAGGTGATATTCCCTTTCCAGTTGGTTATGATCTGAATGTGAAAAAGAAAAACACATTTACAAATCAGAAAAGTCTTGTTCTCCTATTGACTCACAAAATACAATTTATCAATAAATCAGCAGTATATTATAACACGTTTAGTCAGCAAACATTATATAAAGCTTGATCTTTTACTAGCTAAAGTAAATATATACGACATCATATCACCTATAATGCAGGAAGATAAAAACAGATTTGAGATACATACAATCTTCTGAGTACACAATCTATATATTCCTCTGATGCAAGGCAACATGCAACTTAATTTAAAGAGAAGTTTCATTGAAATGCCCAATATTAGCCAAATTATATCTTTACAGAAAGCTGAGATCATACAGAATATGAAAATATTGCTTTCCAAGTACTCACTCATTCAAAAATTGAAGATATTGAACACTGTCTCAATACCCAAATCCAGCGACTTGCGGACTCGTAATCCTGTTTCCTTCTGGCGACGTCACCGTGGGGGGCTCCTGTGGGAAACTGTTATATATACCACATATAATACCAGGATTATGATGGAGTAATGTCAATATTATTGTATAATGGTATGATCAATACAATTGGAAATATGGGAAGCCCAAAAAGCTAAAGCTTGAAGAAAAGACAACCCAGTGTAGAAATGCAAGTAATTTAAATTCAAATAATATAATTTCAACTCCATGGGGCACATCCAAGTCACATGTCTGAAGCAGTGACCAGAGTGTTGTTTGTCCTACTAAAAATCCATATCTACCAACTGATCTATTCATCCCTACTTGCCCACCCCTCGTGCCCTTTTCAACCTCTTTCTTGCATTGGCAAATATGCATTAACTGGCTGCCTAATGAGGACCTTGTGACATATACAGTATACTGTATCCCTGTCTCTATTTTATCAATTATTTCCATCAAAATTCCTCCCCTTACAACTAATGGAAGCGTTTGATAACAGTAAATTGATACTGATAGAGAACCAAAAACCCAGTCAATTTAATATAATCAAGTATTTTGTATCTATGGAATAATAATTATATATTATACATGAATGGTGCATCTAAAATTGTATGAAACTACATTACACTTCTAATTGAACTTCATAATAATAACTTAATAATTATCAATGTGATAGATGGCCTTGGTATTTTTGTTTAGAAAAAATTGATAACTACATGTTATTTGTTCAAAATGTGTATGATACTGTAACTTGAATTTGTCTTTAGAAGTACATGTACATGTATGATTCACTTCCATTTAATTGCCCACATATTTGCCTAATTATAAAATACTGATCATTGGTGACATTCTATCTTACAGAAATCGTATTTTACGCATTTATATGAATGCCAGGTATTCTGGTTTAGTAAGATAATTTATGATATTCTGCTGGTACTTGCTAGCAACAAAATTGCTGTCTATTGATTTATATTGATTCACTTGTAAATATTCTATAGTTTCTTGTCTTAATTCAACTCTAATACAAATACCAATTGTAGCATTAATCATATTAAATTTAAATACATGTATAATCTTGCCTATTCCAGACCCTTTAGTCTCTACGACTTTATGTTGCTGCACACTTTATGACTAAGCCAAGCTGGGAAAATGAATAACATTGAACTTCTCAGCCTAGAGGTCATGCTATAAATGGACATGGGACACCCCATGACAGCTATGGGCATTTGGGTGCATTTCTTCCATTTTCATTTTGTCCCTACATCTGCTTTAATCTTTACAGGGATAGTTCAGTTTTTGTACAGAGGGCGCTTCAAGAAATAATTGTTAGGTGAGGTAACGAAAAACTGAGTGTACAATTTGAAAGAGCACACAATTTTAATGACAGAATCAACTTTCTTTGATTAAAATCGGTACAGAAACAGCTGAAATACTCCATAAGTATATCAGATTGGAATAAATGTTGACATATTATGCAAAAACTGGCGAATGGTTGATAAAATGTATATTTCTGTGATCTGATATATTTGCTAACTCATTGCACTGATTTGTAAAACCAAATTTGTAAAACCAATAGCTGTTCCCTGTTTATATTGGTAATACAAATATAATGAGGTACAATGTATGTGAGAACCACTAGAGTTCCAAGTAAGTTTTGAAGATTTTGACAATGTTACTAGATCCCTTTCAAATTAAAAACATTATCAAAAGAATTTATCATTTGAACAAAACAATCTTCTGATGTGGGATATATTTATTGATTTATTGTATTTACCCATTTCCCCCTCATTCACTAACTAACTATACAGATAGCGGGAAAAACAAGATCTACATGAATTACATGATATTAAACAGATTATTTCACTAATATTGGGCTATAGATGTACATGTATACATGTAAACAAATTGAGAGTGAGGAAGCAGGAGTAGGTTGGGTAGTGAGGAAATGTGCTTCACACCCCGGAATCAGAGGACTAGTAGCAGTAGCAGCACCAAGATAGGACCATGTATACATTTTTAAAGTGAGTTCATAGTTAGGTGATAAAGCTGCATGACATGGCAGGTCATGTCAATTGACGCAGATATCTTCACTGAATGTATGGCTTCAGACCAGCATGTGATACCATAGATAGATAGCCGTGTGTAGTTAATATGGTAAACTGACAGGCGATATATTTTGTTGACTTACTGAACTGTTCAGCCTTATACAATTCCTGATAAGCAAATATACACATACCTATCTAAAAGTCTTAGTTTGTTATGTCTTTTGCAAATCCCACTATGGAAACTCTGAGGGGGAAGAGAATAAATGGAGCTGTGATCATTTTGAACCAGCCGTTAAAAAAAAATGTAATGCTTCCTTTTTTCAAAAATTTACAAAAGAGGTTTCTAAATAGTTGTTGATTATTCTCTCTATCTAATCACTATTTCAACAAAACATCACGCACAATATTTTATTTTGAATTGTTGCAACCAATGAGTTTTTAGAAAGCGTCCTCTTGAGTTTTAACAGCTCTTTTTTAATGATAACAGGCTTTTTACTTAGTCATTTGTAAAGCATGGTGGAGTTATAGTTTTTAATGTAATGATGCAGGTTTGGGGAACTAAAATTCAGTTTGACCAAAACTGTACTCTCTTAAATACCAAAACTCATTTTTCCCTTTAAGACGGGGTATAATATGACATGAACAACTGAACAAGATTCTGTCAGTGTATAAAAGAAGCCAGGAAGCAGAACAGGGTATTGATAAGAACAATTCTCAATTAAGGGCACAGGGAATAGAATGGTGGTAGAAAAAAGGGTAGAGAGTAGTATGATAAAAATTATGTAAAAACAACAACAATAAATCCTACTTTGGAAAGTAGCATACATGTACTGTACATGTAGGAATGTCCAACTTCAAGTTAATTCTACTCATCTCCAACAATGCCTCAACCATGTTAGTACATTAGGTGAATGCTTCAACCAGGGAGCTGGTACTGTAAACGTGGTAATATTCGCGGATTTTGCGCTGAAGTCGGCGTCGGCGAATATAAATGCGCGATTTACAATGCGTGTTTTGAAATGTGTTATGGCCTGGCCCATAATAAGAGAAGTGTATAAACTCTCGTTTAGAGCGCATCCGCAGTGCGCTGACTTGGGGGAAATTTGTTTACAACTGTGACGTTTTGTTTTCTTATAGCCTGCGCATGCGCCACTACTTGTCGTGCATCGAGTCGCGATCGCGAGTACATGCACAATGCATGTATAAATGTATGCTGTGTCTGAGTGAGTGTGCTGGAACTCATCCCGCGCAAACCTCTACGCCGTAGAACTCGGGTTCATATTCGTTCGATTCTCGATGATGTTGCCCGGTGTGACACACCTTTTACTGTCGGAAATCAACAGAGGCTGTGATTTTGTTCTTAAATTAATGTCACAGTCAGTTATTCAACTAACAAAAGAACAACATAACTGTGATTTTATTGATTTTTATTTACTTACAAATATCATTTTGATTACTATCTTACGATCGAGTTGTGCTCTTGCAAATTGAACACTTGCTCGGCCGCGAAATTAAAAACCCGCGAATATGTTTTTGTGACGCTCAGCGCGAAATATTAATCGCGCGAAAATAACAACGTTTACAGTATTTTTACCTCAATAGGGAGTTTTTTATTTTTTAAGTTGACCAAGTCCACAGCTCGAGATAACGCCCCTATTGAACTGGGTTGACTAGGCACATTTGACCTTGTTGAATTCCTTTTTGTTACCTTTTTGAATTCCTTTTTGTTACCTTTTTGAATTCACCCGAACGTTGACGCTCGCTCAGTCACATCGCGCTTGTGTGAACACAGAAACCATGCCATACAAAGCACAGCCATAGGCTAAGCCTAACCATTTCACGCCCGGCCCTGGCCCATGGGAATGGCCACGGTATGCCGTAGTGATATGCGATGCCATACATGTGGATTTTTGCATTCATTTCATAGCATGCAAACGAGCCTCACACTATTGTGTGGCAATGGCTTGGCATCTTACGCAATGATCGCAATGAAAATTCAAACAGTAATATTGTTAAATTCCTAGTAAAATGAATTTGGTAACTAACATGAGAATCTCTCTTACTCTTAGGGATGGTGACCACGATTTTAGGTAGACAGTGAAAACGGGGGTAAACGCATTCTCAAATCGGACGGTGAGCGGAAGGTCGATGACTCGATATTGACACATGCGCAGTGCATGAAAATGACGTCATCTCGAGCCGTCGACTAGTGAAAAAACCCTCTTGCTTCAACATTGTCCTTTAATAGCGTGTTTTCGCAACCGGCGACGCGGCCTTCTACAACGCTAATCTTAGCGGGGGGTCGCACTCAGAGCGAAAATTTCCGCGTAGCGTCCAAACCTACGACGGTAGATGGCCGAAATAGCGTTCTGTGTACAGCGACTACGGAGCGGTGTAGATCGGTGGTGGTAAGCCCTTACTTCAATGGGTCAGCCAGAGGTCAGTGGGGTTAGCCAATCAGCAGGCTTTGTCACTCGAGCAAGGAGACGTTCTGTGTATTCTTCACTGCGAAACTGCAATAGATCGCGACGGTAGCCAGAGTTGCACATATATTGAGTCCTGTGACCTTGACCTTTGAACTCATGAACACCAAAATCTAATCAGATCATTGTCACCCCAATATGTACATTCAAGCCACGTTTGAAGTTGATCCGTCAACCGGTTCTTGAGATATCGGGAGAACGAGGCATTTTTGCATATATATCGAGTCCTGTGACCTTGACCTTTGACCTCATGACCCCTAAAATCTAATCAGATCATTGTCACCCCAATATGTACCCTCATACCAAGTTTGAAATTGATCAGTCGACCGGTTCTTGAGATATCGCAAGAACGAAAACGGGACGTACGTACGGACGTACGTACGGACGGACGGACAACCCGAAAACATAATGCCTCCGGCCACTTCGTTGGCGGAGGCATAAAAAATCTAAATCCTCCATAGTATCCAAATTTATCTGGATAGAATCAGACATTGATTTCCTCATTTTTCACTAGGTTTCATTATTCCTTTCCTATGAAAATCTCACATCATTCCCAAGAATCTCCCAATGATATTGGTATATTGTTTGAAACCTCAAATATCACTTTGGGGGGGAAATATGAAGTTTATGGATCACTTTGAAGCCATAATAGTTGGCCCATCAATATTCCTTTACAAATTCATAAAAACAAGCAGAAGACAATTATTTTGAGTGACAAATAAGTGAAATTTCATGTAAAAAAACCAACAGCGAGTAGCTTGCATGAAATGTTCCAAAAGGCGGCAAATTTGAAATGATCACTCATTTCGACATGATGTTCAAGTAAGCATGAAACAGGTTTTGGTTTTCCCAAATTCTATTTCCGTATAAAGATATGTATGATGGAAGCGTTCACATTTTGTATAATCCACTGGATAATGCCAACTGTGTACAGTGCGAATGCATTTTCGCTCATTTCTTGGTCATACAACATTCATTTAACATGGAGTTTTCACACATCACTCAGTGGACATATTGGATCACAAACAAAAATTATTTTATCAACCATTGGCAAGATTTTGCACATATGTCAACAAAGTTACTACTTAAGACTTATTATGCGTAAATCCCTTTAAGACGGTGTCCAAACATGTTTCTTACCAGGACCTTTTTCAGGACAATGGGTGATTTCAAGTATGGTGTTTAGGGCTGGTGTTAGTGTTTATAAAACTGGCGTTTGTGTGTAATAAACACTAACACCGGCCTTAAACACCATACTTGAAATCACCCATTGTCTGGGTATGGTCTGATTTTGAGAGGCAGTGAGCAATACAAACCAATTTCATCAAAACAAATTATGCATGGAAATATGCATCATTACGGATGTTACCAATTCTTTTCTCTTTTTTTCATTTTTATCTAAATAGGAGTTAGCATACATGTGCATGCACGTGTACACAAGTGCACAGAACCATGCATATACACACAGTCATTAATACAAATGAAATAACTACCAGAAACAGAAACTGATATCATATCAATTGTATCCCTTGTAAATAAAAAATATCACTTTACAAGCTAATGAATGAAATGTAGGCCTATATATTTTTATTGGTACAACCATGTTGATTTTTAATGCCAATGGTCTCTATCTTATTTCCTTAGATCTATATTAATTTTTACCTCCCAAATATTCAAACTCAACAATCACAGGAATGTATTGTTGAATGCAGTAAAAGTAGAAGTATGCAGTAAAATAGTCAACTAGTACCCAGCACATGTACTGGTAGTGGTATGTGTACATGTAAGTGCAAGAGTCACATGCCTAAAAAAACACATTTTGCATCCAAAAGACTTCCTATCATTCACATTTCTCAAAAGTACCTGAAATGTATTCCTAAACATTGGGCCGTATGCATAAAAACAAGCAATTGCTTGTGCTAGCCTTTTGCTTGAATCGGTATGCATAAAAACAAGCAATTGCTTGCAAGCAAAAGCATTTGCTTACAAGCACAAGCAATTGCTTACTGCTCGTAAGCAAATGCTTACCAAACAAGCAATTGCTTAAAACCGTATGCATAAAACGAACCTTTTACTTGTCTTGATAAGCAATTGCTTGCGTTTTTTCAAGCACATCCAGACCAGCTTGAGCTCTTGCTTACTCAGGGCATTCGCGTTTAAGGATCAATTTTTCGTACCGTTTCAGGATGATTTCAAGCTCCATATTCCAGAGGCTATGTTGTGATCAAATTCCTGTTATTTTAGACTTTTTACAGCAATTTTTGTCCATCGATCTGCACAGAAACCCCCCTGATGCTCCGCGCTGTTTCCCCCCTATTTGCGTAATAAAAAATACTGCTGCCAGGTCGGGCACGAAGCGTTGTTGCCCTGCAGTGCGATGTTCGCACAACCGTAACGATCCTTTGTCCAACACGTAAGCAATTGCTTGGCAGTGCAAGCAAAAGGTTTGAGCACAAGCAAAGGCTTGTGCATACGAATTTAAGCAATTGCTTGAACTTGATCTTTTGCTTGACAAGCTCTTGCTTGTGCTTAAAGCATTTGCTTATAAGCAATTGCTTGTTTTTATGCATACGGCCCAATGCTTGGCCTCCAGACATTGAAAACAGGTAAACTGTTGACAAGAGACTTCCCCAGTTTACTGTGTGCAGTGTGAACTCTGCCCAAACACAGTACAATGGTTGTTTGCCCTGTCTATTGACACTGCATTGGAAGCATTCATTACACAAGGTAGGAACCTGTTTGTCTGCAACACCAAATTATTATGCACAACATAATATGGTAGGCCTAGCAGCATGTGTTGGGGCTCATGGTTACCAGTAATGCATACCACTAGGCTAGCTCTATAATTAATCTTACACAATATTTATATTTATTAATTACTAGTAGTACTAGTAAGTTATAATTCATGCCAAATCAAACCAGATAATTGTATCCTTTAAAGGGGTAGTTTAGTTTTGGTAAGGCTGAACTTTAGTAGCCAAAACCTGCACAGTAACATTATAAACTAATAGTTATAACTCCACCATGCTCGAAAGGTATACAATAAGGCTGAGTCGGTTCGGTCGATCACACCGGTTACCGACCGTTTCAATCGGGACCCGGTTTCGTTATATCGGTAACGGTGCCCCGAAAAAAAAAAAAAAAAAAAAATGTTAAAAAAGAAATTAAGATTATTACTTAATGTAGCGGAATTCAAGTAAAAACGGGGCAATTGATATTGACCATTTACTTTAAAGAGTGGTTATTTTCGAGAAATTCTTGGTTCGTTACTTTGTTTGACAGTCAGAAATTGAACAGGAAGCGCAAAATTGCTAGTCATTTGAACGATATTGTTGGCGGATGTGCACACAAAGTTAGTCCGATACTCCAGGGGAGTTGTCTGATGGATCTTCGTATGATCCAGCTGATGAGCCAAGTGCATTCAAAAAGTGGCTCAAAATACGTATTTTGGTCATTTGCAACATTTTTAAATGTTTTGATATTCTACTTACAGGATTTCATGGCGTTTGATAGCTGAACAGAAACAAAAATGAGCCCCAAAACAATGAAAACAATTACGCAAAATATCTCGCGTAAGAAAAAAGACCCGTAACCTGCACGCAAAGTATACGAGCGATATGCATGAAACAGCGGCTCGAAGTTTCTGTTTCTGTGAAACGTGTGGCGTAATGCTGAACCAACGATCGATTCCTAGGTCCAATTTACTTCGGAAAAAATACTTTTCTTGCAAAACTGAGTTAATTCTGGATAGTCTGTAACTATTTTCCCGTAAAGATTGATATGTAAATTCATAAAAGCCTCAGTATTTGTTATGTTATTTGCATATAAAAAGAGCAATATAAGCCCCAAACAGTGCATTTTTGCCGATGCTTGCACGATTGCATGATTTTACCCGTCCGAGTTTCGACGGTAAAAATTTATCGGGATACCGGTTCCCGACCGGTAAAAGTTTATCGGGACCCGGTTCCGAATATATCCGACATGACTCAGGCTTAGTATACAAAATTACAAACGACCAAGTAAAACACCTGTTATCATTCAAAAAGATCCATTAAAACACAAGAGGGCGCTTTTTTAAAAGGCATTGGTTTCAACCATTTTCAACCAAAATTATGCATGTGATGTTTTGTTGATATAATGATTAAATAGCGAGATCATCAACAACCATTTAAAAAACGCTTTTGAAAATTTTTGAAAAAGTGCAAGCATTTAAAAAAAAATTTCAAAAAATCATCTAATTATTTGGGCCCCAAATAATTATAAGATCAGATATATTTATTGATATTTCAGCCGTTTCTGGATCGATTTTGACCAAATAAAGTTTATTCTGCCATTAAAATTGCATGTTCTCTCAAATTCGACACTCAGTTTTTCATTACCTCACAAAAAAATTGCGATGTGCAGCGCCCTCTCTACCAAAACTAAACTACCCCTTTAATGCATCAAGATGATAGATGAATATCAACCAAGCTGGCCTGAAATATGAATGACTTTAAAAGGAAACTTTCCTTTGTTAATAAACTAATATTAGAACTAATATTTTGATTATCAAGAAAGATAATTCTGCACTATGTGAATGTGCTACCAATAAATACAAGCACAATTGTTCGATGCTTTGAACCAGCTGTGGAAGAACCATACATATACTGTACATGTATCAGCGTGTTCACACACAAACATTTTCATCCCTTAATCATGACTAAAGAATCATGATTAAACAAAACGTTCACACACACCAAGCCAATATTCCACAACAACTGGCTTCCAGGTGCATCGAACACCAGGTCTCCCTAGGGCCCCCCTAGGGCCCTGTGTGCGCGAACGTTCACGTTAAGCCACGCCCAGTTAGTTACGAGTCGTAGAGCTAACCATGATTAAGCGAGAAATCCTTGTTCACACACGAAATGAGCGTGATTCTATAGTCAGCTCTCGTACGAAACGACGATAAAACCCGTGTTTCGTTAGTCATGACTAACGATACGTCGTTTTGTTAGTAAGCGTTCAGACACACAAATTTGTAATGAGAAGCTGATTCTATAGTCAGCTGCTGATTCTTTAGTCATGATTAAGGGATGAAAATTTTGTGTGTGAACACGGGGTATGTGTTTTTCAATGGGAATGACCTGTATAAAGTTTCCTTTATGGACCAATTCAAGCACGGACAAAAACAAAATTGAAATTGAAATGCCACAAGTATGCAAGCGCTTGGAGTGGAATCATTCTCATTTATAATTCATCAATTAGTGTACTCCCTGCTCCCTCACTTCATATTCAAAGGCGCAACATACGATTGTTCTCCCAAGTGAAAAATGACCCCCTACTACATGTACATGTATGCCCTATTGCAGGCGTTATAAGAAGTACATTTTGAACAAATCATATACCCCCTTTTTAAAGCCAAATGTTCGTTTTGGGAAAATTACCAAAAATAACTTTACTGGCCAAACTAATGTAGGTAACCAAGTATTGTTGAAATGGTATAACAAAGGGCTTGTGTGGACAAATCCGAACCTTAGTATCGTTAAATGTTTATTCATGATGCTGACATTGGGCCTATAAGCTCATTTGTGTCCGGAGCTCACGTGGTTGAAGATTTACCATCTAAGCATTGCATGATTGCACGCAGCCGTGAACGTATCCACGAACATGCGGTCTAATTCGATCAGCGGCTAAAAGTTGTAATTTTGAATATTTTATTGCTCAAATATTGGTGAAAAAAGCATATTTTTTTTCATTTTTTGTGGGTGGGGCATTTCCCAGTACTGTCATTTAGCTTTTAAAAAACAAAGTGGTATATATATACAAATTGCAAGAATGTTTACATTTTGAGCACACTTTAAAGGGGACCACCAGGCAAAGAACAACACATAATTATATGTTTTGGTACCGTATTGTGATATCAAATAGATACCCAACATTTTGCAAAGGGTTGTGTAATTCATAAACAAAGCAATTAATTTCCACCACTTACGGAACCACTACTATTTCCTGGTTCCGTACGGGCCAAACATTTACGAGTGCGCCAATGCTATTCACGCGTACGTTTGGAGACAATAGAATCCCGGGCGATTCGTTCGCTCTGGACAAAGTAGTCTCGTACATGCAGACCCATGAACGCATGCTTTAGAATGGTGATGCGTTTTCCAATTTTTTTCTTTCTTTTTTCTGGAAACATATTTTTGTGAACTTGTTGATGGAATGGAATACTAAAGATGTTACCTTTTATTTATAAGAATATAATTTTTGGATGGTGGTACCCTTTAACAAAATTACCAGTTTTAAAGACTTCAAGTACAAGCAAACAAAATATATTTTGTGGCCCTATACGAAAAAGGTACCCTTATTTTTTACATTTTTTACAAAAATTTATGAAATATGTTCCCTTTTTTCGTATCCCCGCAAACAGTCATGGAATACAGTCATACATGTACATGTACTCTTTTTGTTCCATTTCCGCAAATATTTTATGTTCACAAACACATGACAAATTGACCCTTTGTTTGTGAATTTGTGAACGATCATGCATACACACGGCTGGGGTACTTTCACATGGATTCAAAACCAAGCAAAAGACTCACAAAATAATTCAGAAAGAACCAGTACTCAAGTATATCTTTGATATACTAGTTTATATATAAAATATAATATTATGTTTCATTTGGCATAGAGCTATTAATTTTAGTAGCATACATGTACCCCTTGCATTTCTTATCAACTGCAAAGATTAGCTATGCCTATGGGCTTTAAAAAAGAGATGATAGATGAACGCACCATTAGCAATAATCTGTTGATTGCATAAGTGACATGTGGTTAATTTATAACTGCTTATACAGGGCTCATGGAACAATACCCTCCTAATCACTACAGTCTGACATGGTGTACATTGCATGTCTCAGTATATTCTGTTCTAAAACTGTTGTATTTCAGAGGGGAAATTAGGGCAAGTAACTTTATTCACACTGGAGAGTGATACTGTCTGTATTGAATCATGGTTTTGATTGATTAGTTTCAACCATGAAAAAAACATGAGGCCATACTCGTAATATTTTATCTAAACCGTAATTATTGAAACAGAATTTTTTAAATTAAAACAAAAATATTGCATGAATTATATTCACATTGAATCAAAAGACACCTGAAAAGTTTACACTTTTGTTGGGTGTGGTTTTGTTGTGTGGTTTTTGTGAACACACTGATATTATAAACAGTCATCTAGGTCTAGACATGCTTGTAACTCCTTATCATCTACATGTACTTTGGCATCCAGACAGAGAAGCTCTTGATGATCACTATCACATAACAGGTTACCAGTTATATTATGTCCTTTCGATCACAGGACTACTGGTGTTGAACCATATGTTGAGAGACCCTCACTAATATGAAGAGTTACAAGCATGATAGTCAAATTCCACACAGGTGCAAAATAGTTTTTAAAACCAGTTACATGTATGTACTTGTAATTTATGTCCTTTAAGGCCTGGTCACATACATTGTATCACCAGATAGCGTGATGCCATGCCCGACAAATAGAAAATTTGCAAAATCAAATTATCTGGTGGAGAAAGTCATCTCCATTGCTTCATGCACAAAACCTTCCGCCAGATTGAACAAAGTAAATCGCCTGACAAGACAAGAAACGCATACGAATCTAGATTGAAAATTGTACTCTCTGTCTGGCATCCGTTTACGCTATCCGGTG
The DNA here is from genome assembly GCA_037951105.1 of Echinarachnius parma. Lineage (NCBI taxonomy): Eukaryota > Metazoa > Echinodermata > Echinoidea > Clypeasteroida > Echinarachniidae > Echinarachnius > Echinarachnius parma. The sequence continues at coordinate 195,169 of JBAMJV010000400.1, forward strand.
ATACAGTATGTGACCGGGCCTTCAAACATTTTAAGTTAAAGGAGTAGTACAGTTTTGGTAAGGCTGAGCTTTGGTACCCAAAACCTGCACAATAACATAAACTAATAGACAACTTCACCATGCTCGAAAGGTATAGAAAATTACAAACGACTAAAAATAAAAAGCCCGTTATCATTCAAAAAGAGCCATTAAAACACAAGAGGGCGCTCTCTAAAAAAATCATTGGTTTCAACCATTTTCATACAAAATTATGCATTTGATGTTTTGTTGAAATAATGATTAAATAGAGAGATCATCAACAACTATTTAAAAACCTCTTTTGAACATTTTTGAAAAAGTGTAAACATTTTTTAAATTGGTCGCTAACTAACCCTAACCCTAAAAAATCATCGAATAAATCTGGGCCCCAGATTTATTCAGATCGGATATATTTATTAATATTTCGATTCTGCTAGGATCAAACATTTAGGCCCTATATTGACTGTCATGAACCAATTTTGATCAAATAAAGTTTATTCTGTCATTAAAAATTGTATGCTCTTTAAAATTTTACACTCGGTTCTTCATTATCTCACAAACAAATTTTTGTGCAGCGCCCTCTATGCCAAAACCGAACTACCCCTTTAAAGACAAAAGATGTGCCAAGTGAGAACTATTCTCTTTAGCAACATAAATTAATTACTCCTTTTCCATTGACTTTCTCCCAATATGGAGCTTTCAGATATACACCCCTTTCTGGATGTATCTACTTAAAATATGGTCGGTCTAAGATGTACTGAAACTTCTGAAAGTTAAAACCCTGCATGCAGATCGAGCGTGAATTTGCAAATGTGCAGTACAAACTTTAAAAGTGACAGCTTGTGACTCAACCAAGACTGGGGCCTGGGGCCTGGGGAAATGAGTGGATGCAGAGAGGATTTCCATAAAGTAGATAAGATTATAAGAGAAAAACAGAAAATTTGTGAATTCATACATTAGTAATAGTATCAAGGCAGAAAAGAGATAAAATTGTAACATCAAATTACACACTAAATGTATGTTTCTCTTGCGCAATCATCCGCTGCTTTGACCTGGGATGTGGCCGTACAGCACGGTACAGACAGATCTTGGCTATGTACAGCCAAACATGTGCAAACATGTGCTAATTCTGTGGACTTGTAGACCTTACGATGGACCTACATCCTACACTTTACAGTACAATGAATAATTATATACTTGATTTATAAAGTGCCAAATCACTCCTACTTGGTCCTCAATACACCTCGTAGAAAGTAAAGTTGTGACCCGGATTGGATCAGAACCAAAAAACTGTGAGTTGGGATAAGCCCGGCGCAGACAGAGCCGACTCGACCCGATCCGACTGGTTTTCAGTCAGGCTAGAGTCAGTTTTCGCTCAGTCAGAGCCGATCCAACATGTTGAATCGGCCTCGAATGACCTCCAACTGGCACTTGACTGGAAAAACCGGAGTCCTGAGACAGCGCATACTGAGTTAATCAGGCTGAAAACCAGTCGGATCGGGTCAACTCGGTTCTGTCTGCGCCGGGCATTAGACATTTAAGCGCGATTCAGCGCAGTTATTTTGTTGTTATTGCCTGGATTTTTTCTCTGTTTAGATTTCAAATGCTATACCGTAGTGGCTAGAGATATCGGCCGGTCACACACAGCACAGTGCGCCATTGACTTTGTACACGCGCTGTGCGCTGTGGCCGAGTTCTCCTGCACTGCGATAAATTGAACCTTCGTACATAAAATCGCGCTGTGCGGAAACCCGCTTTGCCATTGAGCGATAATTTTCGATCGAGCGAAGGCACCACGATATTGCAGTCCAATTGGTGTAAGTTTCTATCGAAATGAACTACTGAGCATAGATCTACATGTACAAAAACGAGAATCAAGATTCTAAAAATTGAAATCTCAAATTATCGTGCACAAAATAAAAAATAACAAATTTCGGATTTTAAAGACTGACTTTCAAGCGATTTTCTAGATAACCAGGAGGAATGCAGAACAGCAAGATACACGTATTTTATGAGCAATATATGCAGATATATCGTTTGATATAAGTTTCGAGTCACATGTTCAGTGCATTCAGTGCATAATTTGATAGTCAGCCCTGTCCTATTTTTGGCCGAGTTCTCCCCCCGGCCGAGTTCTCTAGCCACTACGTGACTACTGTATACATACATGTACAAATGTATGTATGTATTGTGTAATTGTAAGTAAAATAAAAAATAATTAGGCACAGGTTAGATCATGAAAATAATACTTTTTTGTTACTTTTTTTAATGTACTAGCACCCTAGCAAGATCAGCAGATAACTACTCAATGGACTACTAAAGATGTTACCTTTCATGCATAAGAATATTATTTTTGGGTGGTGGTACCCTTTAAGTAAACTAGTCTCTAACAGGTTGCTGATCAATCCAACACAGCTAACAATTGATGTCAATTTCCAACAACAATAACATGTAAGTTTTAATTGTTTTAGATATACAAATTTTCTGCTGTATTATGTTTAAAAAAAACAACTACTCATTGAGATGATATTATAAGCAAATAACTGAACATCCTGTCTTTGTTTCACAGACTGGAGCTCTAAAAGTATTATTCCCTATGAAGCTGCACTAACTAACAAGAGCCCCAGGGGGGCACGACGCTCACCTGAGGTCAATCAATTCACATCTGGCACATGTTCTCTCTGGCACCCTCAGAAGATATGAAATCAGTTGAAATCATGCCAAAATCTATAATGTGATGTACTATTTAATCAATAACTTTTGATCCCCTGTACCTAACATTATGATTTACCATAATGTTTGGGTGAATCATAAAAAAAGACAGACACACATATAAGACAAAGCTTAACACATTTCACGAGCCACTGACCACTTCAGCATATTAACCCCACTCACATAGGGACCCTATGGGGCCATTCTGCGATATGACAACTTGCATTGTCATTTACCGTAAATCTCCGTGTGTACGGTGCACTCGTGTATAAGGCGCACCCCCTACTTTCTAAAAAAAAGAAATTTTGTTTTGGGACACTTACTTACAAAGATCTTGAATTATGAGAAAAATTTATAACAAATTGTTAATTATTAGATAATTGCATATATAATGAGTACTGCTGCTCATGAATGTATGAATATTCATTAGTAATTTGCTTAATAAACTTGAATTTTTTACCTATTTTTTACCTATCTTATATATATTTTTTTTTTGCTGTACCTGTGTATAAGGCGCACCCCCAACTTTTTCTATTTGTTTCCGACGGAAAAAAGTGCGCCTTATACACGGAGATTTAGGGTATATAGATACCTACATGTTACAAAATGTCCAGATTGTAATACTTGTTGATGTGGAGAAGAAAATATTTGAAATTCATTTCACATTTCCTACGAGCCATTCTTGGGTCCCATGCAGCTAGGTAGTTTGGTTGACATATAATTATTCAATTGGAAGAAAAAGACAAAAATGTTAATTTCTCTTGGAAGTCCCCCCCCCCCCTCCCAACATATTACCCCCACAGAACCCCTCAGGGGCCATCGAAAGAAATGTCATGAACTTTCATTCTTTTTCAAAAGAGGCATCTATAAACCAAATATCAGGTCTTTAATACTTCTGTATCTTGAAAAGAAGGATGTTTAAAAATGTACATATTTTTACACTAGGTGCCCTCCCCTAGGGCCCCCTTGGCAGTCACATCCACCATTTTAGCAACTTTTGTTCCTCTACCCCTAAGGATGTCAAGTTTGGTTAGAATCCAATCATTGGTTCTTGAGAAGAAGATGAAAATGCATATTTCCTATGGTAGGGCCTCAAAAATATTGTTACCCCACAGGTCCCTTATGGTGCCACCCACAAAAATCTTGTGAACAATTTTCATTCTTCATCAATAGAGGCATCTAAATGTGAAATATCAGGTCTGTCATACTTCTGGATCTTGAGAAGAAGATTTTTAAAATTTACATATTTTTTACACTTGGTGCCCTCCTCCAGGGCCCCCCTGGGGGCCACGCCCACCATTTTAGCAACTTTGGTTCCTCTACCCCTAAAGATGATTCCTGCCATGTTTGGTTGGAATCTAATCATTGATTCTGGAGAAGAAGATGAAAATGTATATTTCCTATGGTAGGACCCCCAAAAAAACTGTTACGCCCACAGGACCCTTATGGGGCCACCCACAAAAATCTTGTGAACAACTTTCATTCTTCATCAATAGAGGCATCTAAATATGAAATATCAGGTCTGTCATACTTCTGGATCTTGAGAAGAAGATATATTTAAAATTAACATATTTTTTACACTTGGTGCCCTCCCCCAGGGCCCCCCTGAGGGCCACGCCCACCATTTTAGCAACTTCGATTCCTCTACCCCTAAGGATGATTCCTGCCATGTTTGGTTGGAATCTAATCATTGGTTCTGGAGAAGAAGATGAAAATGTATATTTCCTATGGTAGGGCCCCAACAAAAAACTGTTACGCCCACAGGGCCCTTGTGGGGCCACCCACAAAAATCTTGTGAACAACTTTCATTCTTCATCAATAGAGGCATCTACATATGAAATATCAGGTCTGTCATACTTCTGGATCTTGAGAAGAAGATGTTTAAAATTTACATATTTTTTACACTTGGTGCCCTCCTCCAGGGCCCCCCTGGGGGCCACGCCCACCATTTTAGCAACTTTGGTTCCTCTACCCCTAAAGATGATTCCTGCCATGTTTGGTTGGAATCTAATCATTGATTCTGGAGAAGAAGATGAAAATGTATATTTCCTATGGTAGGGCCCCCAAAAAAACTGTTACGCCCACAGGGCCCTTATGGGACCACCCACAAAAATCTTGTGAACAACTTTCATTCTTCATCAATAGAGGCATCTAAATATGAAATATCAGGTCTGTCATACTTCTGGATCTTGAGAAGAAGATGTTTAAAATTTACATATTTTTTACATTTGGTGCCCTCCCCCAGGGCCCCCCTGGGGGCCACGCCCACCATTTTAGCAACTTTGGTTCCTCTACCCCTAAATATGATTCCTGCCAAGTTTGGTTGGAATCCGATCATTGGTTCTGGAGAAGAAGATGAAAATGTAAAAAGTTTACGGACGACGGACGACGCACGACGGACGACGGACGACGGACAAAAAGCGATCACAATAGCTCACTTGAGCCTTTGGCTCAGGTGAGCTAAAAAGCCTTGCTATTCCCAATTCCCTACTATGTGTCACAGTCCCAGTAATACAGTATTGAATAGTCCTCATAATGCCATCCACAATGGCATTAAACACCCTATTCATGCTCCACAAAATCCATAAAATCAATTCAGATGACAATTTTCATTAAGCTGCTCATTGCAATGGAAGGATGGCCACAATTATCCAAAAGTATTCACCTGTAGAGAAAAGAGACTCAAAAGAGAACTTTGTGATCAGTGACCAGGGAGGTACAGTCTGATATGTGAGACTAGTTGTTTGGCAAGTGACTCCCTCTTTCCTTTCCTCACACCCACCTCTTCAAATATTTGATCTGAACTTTGCAGCAGTTTGCAGATACAGGAAAAAATAAAAGAAGGGATATAAGGGAATAAAATGTTTACATTTGTATTTCCAATTGACATTGTATGGTTGTTAGCTCTTTAGGAGATAAGATAGCAATGTGAGGTCAGGCTATTGCACAGTAAAATGGACTAGTTCAGAGGTCCGTGGAAAAGGGCACTATCGGCAAATGATCAGTGTACATGTACATGTATTGCAATTAACAGCACATCTACACATACAACAATGTAAATGGTCATACTAGGGTATGACCACACATAGCTACGTTACAATAGCATTGTGCAGAGATCAATCTCTTCCGCCTGCTACACTATCCAACGCAAAAACATTATTTGTCAACCGATTCCTCCCTCCATTTACCAGCAAAGGCAAAAAAACAAATTTGTTTATGTGATCCACAATTCATATACTTTGATAATAATTACCGACTCTGTTGTTTTGAAGACTGCATAATGTAGGAAAAAAATGATTCCGTCCGTTTTCCTTCGGCTATGGTCACAACCCCAAAAAGTAGCCTGCTCGGCGGCCGGGCGGCGAATTTTTAGCCAATTTCGCCCGGGCACCAAGCGGCGGCCGCCCAGGCACCGCAGGTTTTTAGGCATCGCTCGGTCGCCGCTCACTTTTCACTCGCTGCCCAAAATAGGCTCGGTGCCCGGGCAGTCGCCGACCTAATCCGGCGGTCGCCGTTGAGCGATTTAGGTCAAAAAATCGAAGGTCAAAGGTCAAAGACTTTAGATAGGCTGTTCTTTTCTCTCTGTTTGTAGTTCAAATTGTGTCCATTAGAATTTGCCACTGTAAATGGTCCTACCAGGACCAAAATACTTTGTAGATGTGCTATGTAAGGATACAATTTTAAGCATGATAAATGAATTGAATTTCATTTCACATTTATTGATAAATTTGCCATTAAAAACATTACAAAGGAATATATATACAACAAAGTGTATTGGGGTCACATCTAGGTAAGCCAATTAAAGGCTTGAGGAGGCAGAGTGACCAGGGCTACAAAAAAAATACATATCAGATTACAATTAATATCATGTAGAAACTCACAAGGTAACTTCAGTGATAAGCAATTTCCATAATCAATAAACTAAACCCTTTTATAAGGGTATAGTAATCACTGCAATCCTGCACTTTACTTTGTTGGTCGCTAACTAACCCAACCCTAACCATAACCCCCAGGGGGGTTACTTGTAACATGACTCGTAACATTATTCCCTTGACTTGCAGGGGTGCATACAACCTACATGTAGCATTACACGATGATGTAGTTTAGGTAACTTCAGTGATTCAAACAAAAACAAAACCAGGAAAATGGGAGCTACTGAATATCAACTCCCATTTCCCGGACTCAGCCATTAGCACCCCACCCCCAACTCCCAACTCCCAACCATGATCTGCACTCTCCATTTCTCTATTTACATCCCTTTTTTCAATTTGTGTAGTCCCATTCTTTGTTAAAACTATGATTACAGAGAAAATAACACTGAACACATACCAGAAACACTTCGGCTGCTCCTGACCTGAGGCATATAAAAAGTCAGGCACATTACAGGGGATCATGAGTCACATCAGGAATCATACCAAGCTCAGACAAAGAAATCAGTTTCTCCTAACCTTGGTTATTTTACTGATCTGAGAAAATATTCATAACCTAAAAAGTTAAGACGTCATCTGTTCATATATAAAGTCAAAGAAGGAATAGGATCATTATTACAATGGCATGCGTGGGTAAACTAATTGCTCTTATGTTTTAAATGGAATAATATCATATCAGAAATAACTTTGATTCTGAGACCCGATTTCAATTTCACAATGTACATTGCATTTATAAAATATCTCACCTTGTTGCAATTATCTGGTGATATAATCCTCACATCACAATATGTGCTTGCTCTCCACGAAGAAAGTAAAATAATCCAGAGATGATCGAGGAGTTAGTGGTGGGATGTATACTATATATATATGTCCAAGGGCAGCACACATGTCCACCTTTTGAATGATAAATCCATTAAATATAGGGTCAGTTAATCAGGTAAGCTGTCCCAATGAAATGGTCGTTATCTATCCATCAAGGCTGAGACAAAAACATTATCATCCCTCACCTTCCACGAATCTGAGAGAGAGGGGGGGGGGAATAAAACACGGTACTCGTAATACCATGCATGCACAGCTCAGGGCTCAGCTACTGACAGTACACATCGGTACCTCTGAGCTCTGTCCATGGATCGTGTTTTAGAAATTTAGCTCGAGTAGTAAGGCCTGGCTGGCATATAATGCAGCTACCGCACGCATACTGATGGCCTTACAAATGAACCCCGCGTCTCAAACCGCAGTCAAATAGGAGCTCCACACTGCACTCTGCCCAACAAAGGTAGCAGTGCAAAATGGGAACCCATACTATGCGTGTGTATTGTGCGTGTGTGCGTGTGTGCGTGTGTGCGTGTGTGCGTGTGTGCGTGTGTGCGTGTGTGCGTGTGTGCGTGTGTGCGTGTGTGCGTGTGTGCGTGTGTGCGTGTGTGCGTGTGTGCGTGTGTGCGTGCGTGCGTGTGTGCGTGCGTGCGTGTGTGTGTGTGTGTGTGTGTGTGTGCGTGTGTGCGTGTGTGCGTGTGTGTGTGTGTGCGTGTGTGTGTGTGTGTGCGTGTGTGTGTGTGTGTGTGTGCGGGGTGTGCGTGCGTGCGGGGTGTGCGTGCGTGCGTGTGTGTGCAATGAATGTTGGAGGACATTTTAAATCAAACTCATGACAGTATAACCGGAGTCAGAGGGGTGGGAAGACTATAATTATCATTTACAACATGTGTATGTTTGAAGACCACATAAAATATATCTATCTATCTACTATTCTGATGTCTTGAAAACTAATACTGAATTTTATTTTTGTCCAATTTTGGTAGATAAAAACTCAATTAAATGTACAACATGTATCCAATATCAAAAATCACCCTCGAGAGCCTGGGCCTTGACAAAAGGCTAGGGTGGAAGCCAAGATTAGGGAAGAGAGAGATAGTGTTCACACACTCACACACACAGACTGGAAGGAGGATAATTACCCCCAACCTTCCCGTGTTGCCCCCATGGAGTGATCTCCCTCTTAAATTCCTGCTAGGTTTCTGGCTGACTGAAGGGTAGCAAGCTGATTAGATGAGCCATTGTGTCAGTGACTGTGCCTGGCTGTGGTTTGTCAGGAGGGTAAATGCCACTTATCAATAAAGACTTTCTTTTGTTAAAATACATGTATGCTGGCTTCAAGTTTCAACGAGCAATGCCTATGTTTGTGTGGAGAATTAGATATACATGTACACCCACATAAACTGCACGAAAATGAAATTTATAATGTCTGTATGTTTGTTTACCATTATAAAGTGATACAAATACAATAATAGGAACATACTATCTGCCAATGGAGGGACAAGAACAATCAGAACATCCTCATTTCGATCCAAATCACGATTTATAAATTGAATTTGTACAAAAATCAACAACTTTGTACAAAATCAATGTTGCCAAAAATGCAGATCGTGAAACACTATACGGTATACCGTACGTCAAAAGATGCAAAATTTGTACTTCATGTGGGTCACATACAACATGATAATTGTATGGTTTCTCAAGATCACTCTATGGTTTGTAAATGCTGCATGTTACCAAATTCCCTAGTGCTAAATAATATACACAATCATACATCACAAGCTTGATTATCAAATTACATAATTCCGTTCCACATGAATGCCTCTAGCTCTAGTCATTTCTCATTCCAGTTTGTGTGACAAAAAGGAGATTTTATTATCTTGCTACAAACAATTTACAAACTCTAACAAAATAAAAATATTGGGAAAAAATATATGACACTTGAAGCCTGAAGGCTCGTTATAATGTGAAGCACTTAAAATACCATTCATCATGAAGCATGTTTCTACCTCAGACATTAATTTTGTTCCCATATTCCCTGTGCTGAGGTGTTCTAGTGCTATGTATACACAATCATGTATCACAAGCTTGATTATCAAATTACATAATTCCGTTCCACATGAGTGCCTCTAGCTCTAGAGTCAACATTGGATACCAATCCAGTGCCCTTTCTCATTCCAGTTTGTGTGACGAAAGGGAGATTTTATTATCTTGCTACAAACACTAACAAAATAATATATTGAAACAAATATGACACTTGAAGGCTCGTTATTATGTGAAGCACTTATAGTAAGTATACCATTCATCATGAAGTTGTTTCTACCTCAGACATTTGTTCACATCAATATTCTGATAATGATAGTTTTGATCATGCATACTACAGCAGGCCAATCACATAGCTCGGTTTTCACTGCTTACTGCTTGCGCATACACATGCACACACGTACACACACACACATATTTAACCTTCGCTGTCTCATTACATCCTATACTTGTCTTGCTCACCATACCCTTTTACACTCTCTGACCTATTCACATTTTTATTTTAAGTACAATATTTAGGTTACTCTCATATTCATATTCTGATTAAAATGTAATACAGACAATAATTACTATTAGATGACATAACAGAACCATGTGGAAGAAATTTTTCTTTGCACTACAGTAATTAATATCTAATCATGGATATTTAACGAATTTGGATATCATATATAAACCGAACACAACATTACAAGTAACTACCCCCTAAAAATATGCTTATACTTTTAGCTATTTCCTTTTCTCTTAAATAACGATTCCTCATTTCTTTGAATTATTTCGATTTACATCCTAAATTTCATCTCCTCATATTTAAGTACACTGTACAATAAAAATGCCTAAATAACAAGACTAACTACAGTTACATGCACCACCCAACGGTTTTGAAAGCTATGGACAAAGGACAATGCTAATGCAAACCAATGTGCACTCCGCGAGGATTAGCGATTTAGCATTATAACGGCCTGACGGCTGACGTAGACACCTATCGTGCAATCACCCTGGGTGCCGATCCAAAACAAAATTGTTATCCTCATTAGATTTAGAATGTGAGCTAAATAATACCCATCTGTGTGGCTTCTCTGAATCACGACAAACAGGAGGCAGAGATACTCATAAAAAGAGTGCGAATAAAGGAGATACCGAATGTCGAATGACATAAAACAAATCCAACGATAATCAGCGATAAGCTAATCAATACAGCCACAATTATTGTGCATGTAATTTGCCCTCATTTGATCAATACTTAACATGTTATCAACATTAATTTTCATTATTATTTTGAACACACAAAACAAAGAGGGTTGCCCATACACAAAGGATATATTTCTGGTCAGAAAGCAGCGTTTTGATGATCCCTCGCACATGATCCCTAAAGTTGGTTTGTTATCCTTCGGGTTTGTCAGGTTGTACATGTAGCTCCTGTCTTCTGACCATCATGAGCATCGAAAATTAAAGGGTTTTCAGGGACGAACAACAGCACTATAGGTTTTCTTTCTATAGCTCAGTCGGTAGAACATCGGTCTAGCAATCAGGATGCAGGGGTGTCGATCCGTTTTTGAAATTGGGGGGGGGGGGGGGGGGGGGCGAAATTTGAAACATTTTCCAGAGTGACCACTGAGAGAGCTAAAAGCCCCACATTGGCATGCCCGGAAGTTTTATTATGCGCTCATTGAAAGTGTCTTGATGGCTCGAAGACCTGACTTTGGGGGGCACCCACATTTGGGGACAATAATGGGGGTCCAGGGGGCGGAGCCCCCGGAAGCTTTTAGATTTCAGACATTTGCTCCTAGCATGGGTGTTACAATTGTATAAAATAGTGAACCTACTCATAACGTATTTTTAAAGGGCATAGCGAGGAAAAAACTGAGCCTTGCATGAGATGGATCCACGTGATCATGTATACTATAGAACCATCGATATAGTCTAAGGCATTGGGCTCCCATGAAACTAAGCAAGGGCGTCAACAATTTCTCAAAAGTGTAGGGGAGACATTGCGAGGAAGCGAAGCGACCGAGCGGGGGAGGGTGTGGGAGGGGGTGTCCCCCTCCCACAGTAGGGAGCTTTTGTATTTTTGGGCGTGAAATTGTGCGATTTGGTGCACACCTGAGACAGAAATTTCACGTAATATGAAGTACAGGATGTATATAGGTATGGAACCTATAGCATACATAATAGACCGGCAGCTCAGAGGTCTTTTGTGCATCGAAAAGCGTACTGGTTGTTGAACTTACCTTGGCCGTTTTAAAAGACGAAATACACGTCGATGAATTGGGGATTATACCAAAAACCTCTTGCAACTTAACAAATATGTCTTACAGATTACAAAATACATATTGGATACAAATATCATCCGTTAAATTACCCTGCAGATGCCTCTGAATATTGAAAATCGACTCGCAAAAGTTATGTTTTAAAAAGCGGAGCTTCCACATTTCCCTACGTCATGTACGTAGAGTGAAAAATATCGCTGAACAAAGTCAAAGGGCAATTATGTGTGTATTGGGATCCAAGCTGCATGTAGAGGGCAATACTGTATACACAGGGGCAGGGGCCCGATTACGGACCAGTGACATTTACCATGGTAATTAGCATAATTGGCTCTAACTCATCCATGTCAATATGCTAGAATTACATACAAATCAACACAACGTAGCATAGTACACATGCCGCCCTTACACATTCAACCGTAAAGCAGATCTAGAGATCAGTGGAACTAGGCTGGTCCTGGCTCATGATCGTGCTCTCGGCCACAGTTCACAGTTACGTTGTGCGCATGTGCAATACTACGGTCAAGTGAAAAGGACATTTAGGCCTATTCATCGAATTGAAAGGACTTGTTATTCTTGTTAGTTGTTACATCGATTAGAAATTCCTTGATGCGATGGTTGTAAAATTGTTCTCATGAAAGAGAACAAAAGATATCCCATGACAACCGTCTGCCACTCTAAACATGACTGCACAGAGTAAAGGCTCTATTGATACATTTCTCTATTGTCACCACATTTGTCATCCCCCCCCCCCCCCCCCCCCCCCCCTCCGTCGCTATGACATGCGCTCATGTATTGGTTCCTCTGCATTCGGCTATTTACTTTTAGTTTTCATCCCTGTATATTTATACACGAGTGTTGTTGTGAAATTCATTTGAAAGTGGAAGCCATGTCTGATCTGGTTTTGGCGATGGTGTTCATTCGAATGTTTTATATGGCCTTTGGCATATTAAAACGTGCTATCAATATGTATTCAGTAATCTGTAAGACATATTTGTTAAGTTGCAAGAGGTTTTTGGTATAATCCCCAATTCATCGACGTGTATTTCGTCTTTTAAAACGGCCAAGGTAAAATTGTCAGAAGAAGGCCTGATACGGACCACTGATCCTTTTGTAATTGTCTCGCTTACCCCGCAGGTACCAATCTTATGCTATGGTCACAACCCCAAAAAGTAGCCTGCTCGGCGGCCGGGCGGCGAGTTTTTAGCCAAAATCGCTCGGTCACCGAGCGGCGGCCGCCCAGGCACCGCTGGTTTTTAGGCATCGCTCGGGCGGCGCCTGCTCACTTTTCACTCGCCGCCCAAAATACGCTCGGTGGCCGAGCGGTCGCCGTCCGGGCACCAACCTAATCGAGCGGTCGCCGTCGAGCGATTTAGGTCAAATAGGTCATCGGCTGCCGAGCGGTCGCCGCCCGGTCGCCGCTGGGAGATCAGTCGGTCACCGGGCGGCGACCGCTCGGCAGCCGATGACCCATTTGACCTATGTTTGACCTAAATCGATCATTGTTTGGTATATATATAGGCGCTCCACAAAAGTGTGTGTGTGTGTGTGTGTGCGTGTGTGTGCGCGTGTGTGTGTGTGTGTGCGTGTGTGCGTGTGTGTGTGTGTGTGTGTGTGCGTGTGTGCGTGTGTGTGTGTGTGTGTGTGTGTGTGTGTGTGTGTGTGTGTGACTTTCGGATGCAAAGGTGTCTAGAAAATGTGTTAAACATGCATACTTTGTTTTGCAAGTTGATTCATGGCTGTCATACTATGCACACGCATATGTACGCATACACACACGAACACACACACACAAACACACACACACACGCACACACACACACACACACACACACACACACACACACACACACACAATACATGCGAGTCTACATGTAATCATATCATTTTACTCTTTCATGTACCACCGCACTATGCGCTTTAGTCCTGAATTCTGAAAACGATTTTAGGCTAACATTTATTATATCTACGTCATATCTTCGTCACTAAAATATGACACTGTGGAATAGCGACTTGCGAAAACATATTTTAGTGACGGAGATATGATGTAGATACAATTTTAACATAATTTTAACTTAAAGTGGTTTTCAGAATTACACCCCACTAGTCTTCAATTTTTGCTTTACTGCAAATTCAGTTAATACTACATTGTATTATGCTTGATTGTATTTGGCTTGGCACATCATGAATTTCTTTCTCAGGTGACACATCATACAAACAAGGCAATTACCGTAATATTTCTCGCCCGCTTGCGCACTTTTGGTTACAAACAAATGCAAGGTTGTGTAATTATCAAACATTATAAAGTCCTGCAGGTAAACTTTCACATTTACCATCGTAACGGTAACGGGCGTACGCCATCCGTACGGAACCCAGGTGACCTACAGGTGACCAACAGGTGACCGTCCGGTCGCCGGGCGATTTCTTAAAAATCGGCCGGTGACCGGTGGGAGACCGCTCGGGAACCGGTGGGTCATCGGTCGGTCACTGCCGGGACGCCGCGCGGAGAAACTCCCTAATTTAGCCCAGTTGTGACCTAAAATCGACCGGTGACCGACGGGACACCGACAGGGCACCGCCCAGGCACCGCTGGGGCTCTACAGCCTGCTCGACTTCCCCAAAATCGTTGGGCGATGCCTAAATTCCAGCGGAGACCGAGCAGGCTACAAATCGGGCGGTCGCCGCTCTGAGTTGTGACCGTAGCATTAGACACGGTACTTCGCCACAAAATAGAAGCATCGCAAAAAACCCCAGGGGCCAAACTTTGGAGGCGCAAAGGACTTCTTTTCCACCAGGTACAGCCCGGGAGACTCATATTGTTGGTTTTGTTACATTCTCCTCTAAATATTCATATGTTAAACAATCAGTACGCTTTTCGATGCACAAAAGACCTCTGAGCTGCCGGTCTATAATGACAAAGGGAGGGGGACAATCTGCTCCTTTTTCAAATGTGGGGGACATGATATTCCAATTTGATTTGCGTTCAGCGCATATGTACCGAGATTATTTTATTTTCTGTGAATGTACTATCTATAGATGAGGGTTTAATAAACTTCGTTTGAGGTGTGCGTTTGAGAAATTACGCTGCCCAACACATTTCAAAAGGTGAGTTCCCGCAACCCAAATGAAACTTGCAATATGAGAAACTGTATGCGCGCGAAGCGCGCGGCAAAAAAGAGATTTACAGTCCTTTTCAAACTAAAAAACGGATTTTGACGATTAATGATTGATAAATGTGTCTTTCCCCTCTTTGGCATTATATCACTCGATTTTTTTTCTTCCTCATTTTCGGAATTATTGGGGGGGCGAAATGATATGTTCGCCCCCAATATCGCCCCCCCCCCCCCCCCCCCCCCCAGGATCGACACCCCTGTCAGGATGGCTCGGGTACGAATCCCGGATATTTTATTTGCAATAACTAACCATTTTGAGAACTTTTGTTAGGCTTGTTTTCGAGGTTGTGCATCACTAGATTCATTACATTTTGACAGGGGCGTAGCTAGGGGGGAGGGGACCCTGGGAGATAGGCCCCCGGACAAATTATCTGTGCACCTCCCCCTCAGGGGCACCCCCACCCCCCTCCCTCTGCAAAAAAGTATTCCATGATAAAAATGGACAACATAATAATATCGGCCCGAAAACATATCAATTTTCTACCAAGATTATGTAATGCTCTTGGTGATACTATCAACTATCATTTTCGGGCCATATTCCGGGGTCATTTATGAGGTTTAAATTATGATATTACACCATCGGGTGAAGGCACGTGCACTGATCATTACATCCAAATGAGAACCACCCCACAAACATGACAAACACATAATGACATGTGCGCTTTTATCACCGACCATGTGAAAGAATACATTTTTACAAAATCGTATTAGTATACAAAATTGGCCCGGCAAGAAACCGCCTATTAATTGGTAAATTTGCAAACAAAATTATGGTAAAAGATCGATATCGCCGACAGTTCTATGTTCATCCGCACAATTATGCAAAGCACACGCAAACCCCGACGCGGGTGGCAGATCGGCTAGCTATAAGACTCAAGCCGGGGAACATGGGCGAAACAAGCTCTGAACTTTTCGTTCAATTGAATCGGCGGCGCATGGAACTTTCCTTATATTTCCGCATTTTACGATGTTATAGATCATATTTTCCTAGATAAACCCTCTTTTATATAATTTCAACCATAAATGTTGCTTGTAAGTATCGGTTTACATGGTGGTGTATATAATACGCTGCGGTTGCACCATGTGAGATGGGTGGATTGGTGAGTCCTGAAACCATGTTGATCAATTTGCTCGGCCAATAGCGTGGACAGGGATCTAGGTTTTAGGACCGTTGATATTTTGCATTTTTATGAATGATATTTGCTATTTGAAACTCCATGTTCATTCTAAAATGTCCCTTATGGTAAAATGATCAATGATGTACAGATGGTTTTACAAGAGGATTTTGATTGAATATGTAAGTGGCCAGACCTTAATAATATGCATTTACACCCACAAAAGACAAAAGTCATGGCTTTCGGTCATAGAAAAAATTGGTAAACAATGTTTTATTATTGAAGTAAAAAGTCTGCCTATACAAAATGTAAATAAAAATTAAATACTTGGGTGTTATTTTTTAATCTGGCATGACTTGGAGAGAACATGTTTTTAATATTGTGGGCAAAATCTCTAGGGCAATAGGTTGTATTAGGAGAATCAAACGATTTCTTTCACCAAAAATCCTAATCAATTTGTATTTTGCTTTGATCCTATATACCACATGTTCATTATTGTTGTATACATCTTGGGGAAGCTCTGCTAAAATCCACAAAGATAAGATACAAAAACTTCATATTAAGTATGCACGCATAATTTTAAACGCTGATTATTATTACACCTCAGCGTTCCATGTTACTTACTCTCGGTTGGAAATCTGTGGAAGAGCGTATAAAATATCAATATTGTGTATTAGTTTTCTAAATACAACATAATCTAGTACCAACTTATTTAGAACATTTGATATGCAAGCGAAATGTAAATTATAAAACTCGTTCTCTCCAAAATGTCCCCTCTACTTATATACCACGCCCAAAGACCAAGACTGAATATAAAAGAAATTCTTGTACATAATTATGTTGGAGCTAGCCTGTATAATACACTCGATATAACAGTGCAGTCGTGCACATCCCTATATACGTTTAAAAAAAAAACAATATAAAGCTTTATATTGATTTGAATTCTATTTCATATTTAACATGCTATCATTATGCGTGTATATATATTTAATGATATCTTGTACGGTATTCACTCTCCCCATCAATATATTTTATGTTTGTTTTGAATTTTTATAATGTAATGTATATTGTTTATATATTTTGTTTTTCAACATGCAAGTTAAACTGCAGGGCGCCTTTGTAAAGCAGTTTTGCATAACTGAACAGCCCTACCCTGCAGTATAAAAAAATAAAACAAATAAATAAATAAATACATTTCCGTAATGTTCCCAATACTGAGTTCTGGTATAGAGGGCGCTACACAAAATATTTTGTGTGAGATAATGAAAAACTGAGTGTAAAATTTGAAAGAGCATACAATTTTAATGGCAAAATAAACTTAAATTGATCAAAATCGGCTCAGAAATGGCTGAAATATCCATAAACATTAACCATTTGTAATAATTGTTATGGAGCCCAACAATAATTATATAATTTTGTCCCAGTTGTTAACAAAATTGTTTAATGCGTCTTCATTTCAACAAGAGATTTTAAGTAGTTTCAACAAAACATCACATGCACAATATTTTATTTAAAATGGTTGAAACCAATGAGATATTAGAGAGCGCCCTCTTGAGTTTTAACATCACTTTTTAATGATAACAGGCTTTTTACTTAATCGTTTGTAATTTTAAATTCCTTTCGAGCATGGTGGAGTTATAACTATTGGTTTGTATAATGTAATGTTGCAGGTTTGGGTGACTAAAATTCAGTTATGACCAAAATTGTACTCTCTTTACCAAAACTCAACTATCCCTTTAATATAACATTTTTAACATTAATTGGATGTTGTTGGCTGATCGAGATATGAGCAAAGATGCAAAGTGATATTCACTTACTTTGTACACGGCTTAAATTATCCCGTAGACAATTTAACATCTGAACACTTCAATCGTAAATATCTTCTGAACGAAATGGAAATTTAAAAAACCGAAACCTATCCCGTGCTTTTATTGTTATTGAATATGATAAGGAATGAAAGAACCACTATATAGATTCCAAGTAAGTTTTGAGGATTTGGACAATGTTGTCTCTTCGCAATACGTCATGAAAAAGATGAGAAATGTTAACGTACACACATGTTAATATTGCTATTGAATGGATTCCTACCCACTGCGGCATCCAAGGTATTGCAGATAATTATTGCAAAATCTGGTATATCAATGGTCCTATCATGCAGATATTTCGTAAAATAACCTTGGAAGAAGCAAAACATGAATTTAGTAATAATATGTCCAAAGTTTGGCAGGAGAGATAGTCAGCATCACATGCATTATTGAAACATGTATAATACCTAGTCTCCCCTCGAAATTTAGAACTTCCCTTCATAGGAAGGAAGAAAACATAATAAGACGCACTATACGTTTGAATTATGAGACTGGGTTTTCATGAGAATACATTTTGTGAGAGATGCCCTGTAATATAACAAGCTTGAATATAATGTACATCATTATTAAAGGGAAAGTTGAGTTTTGGTAGAGAGGGCGCTAGACTACTTAATTGGTTTGTGAGGTAATGAGAAACTGAATGTAAAATTTGAAAGAGCATAATATTTAAACAATAAAATCATCTTTGTTTGATCAAAATCGGTTCAGAAACGGCTGAAATATCCATAAATTATCATATATTTCGTAGTCTTTATAAATTCGTTTTATTTACGAGTGTAAATTATATTGACAGCACCTGATATGTTTTTTGTGAAAATGTATAATATTATACGGTTTAATTATATTTTGTTAAGCAACAATCATATCTATTAAGCAATACTTCGCAATGTATATTGCTTATTGCCTATAATTTTGTAGATATCATTAATAATAATATAACCCTTACAATGATGCCAAACTACACAATCATCAGAGGCGCGGGAGTCCCTATGTGAGTAGGGCATCGAAAGGAGTTTGGCGTAGATAATATCGCAATTTTATAATAATATAATTCATTATTATTAGTTTATATTGCATTTGGACTCGCATGCACATATAATAAGCCCACTAAAAGTTTGCACTTTATGCCTGGATTAGGTATATGGAAAAGTACTATACCGCGATATTTTGTTTGTAGTGATATGATATAATTGTTTTAGTTTAAAGGGATAGTTGAGTTTTGGTAGAGAGGGCCCTAGACTACTTTTTTTTTTTGT
>JBAMJV010000401.1:0-55000 GCA_037951105.1 Echinarachnius parma
ATCTAGAATATATCATCTCAAACCCGAGAAGAAATACCAAAACCATTTTTGGTTTGTGACAACAAAATTAGAAACATTACCAGGAACAACTTGAAAATATAGGAATTATAGCAAATATATATTTATAGAAAATGTAGGCATACACTTCATCTAAAAATAATTTGATTAAGGTATCTACAAATAACTGAATAATATTCTTTAACGAATGTCTAGGTATTGTTGTTTAAACAAGATCAGTATACTTAGTTAATCTATACTACTGTATCAGGCCCAAGAAAATAAAGGTATACAACTTATTCTAAATTACAATAATATGATTAAGGAATTATAAAAAAAAAACCCATGTTGTTTTTCTAACTGGTATATTGTCATTAAATCCATACGACACTTATGTATATCAAGTTTTACAATGTATAGGCAAATATCTTCATATCTAATTTGAATGTTATTACTAATCTAATAAACATGATAAAGGGCTGGTATATGAGAATAAGTGGGAACACTGTACTACGTTTTCATCAAATCGGTACTGCAACCGCCAAATGCCTAATAAAATATAGGCAAACAATTTAATCTACAATAATAATCATTTTCATGCACCCTTACTATACAAAGCATAAACATGTATTATATAATTCATGATTGTATCGATAAAAGAATCATACTTAACAATAGTGGCAAACACTTTCATAGATATATTTATCTTTTCCGTCAAGTAATATATTATATCACTATCATGATCGCAATCAGTAATATGATAAATGTATACTTAATTTGTAATCACATATGTGTTTATGTGGCATATGGTGATGTTGGAACTGTGTATGACGCTAAATATAAATACAATATTTGTGTGTGTATTGGGGTGCATATTTATTAGTGTGTCAATTATTTGTTTTCTTCGTGAAAATATATTTAAAATTTCTGGTCGATCAAATCATAACACGCTTTCCCAGATACAGTCAATGTTAAGCCCGAATAATTCATATCTAGGTAAGCACCAGATTGCAATTTCAAGTCCAAAAAAGCAAAAGCTCCCTACCGTGGGAGGGGGGACACCCCCGCCTCCCCCCCCCCCCCCCCCCCCCGCTCAGTCACTTCGCTCCCTGTGTTGGGGAGCATATGTATCAGTGCGTCAATTATTTGTTTTCTTCTTGAAAATATATTTAACATAATAACATTTCTGGTCGATCAAATCATAACACGCTTTCCCAGATACAGTCAATGTTAAGCCCGAATTTCCTATCTAGGTAAGCACCAGATTGCACAATGTCAAGTCCAAAAATGCAAAAGCTCCCTACCGTGGGGTGGGGGACACCCCCTCCCCCCGCTCAGTCACTTCGCTCCCTCGGGCTTGGTCGCTTCGCTCCTTGCAATGTCTCGCTCTCACATCTGGCTCAAAGTTGGCAGCACTGTGAGTGTGGTGAGGCATGAGCTCCTACACACACAAATCGTGAGCCCCCATAGGTTTTGCACCCCCAATCCAAAACTGCTTCCGGCCCGCCTGGTCACGACCATCTTAACATCTAATCCCCCCCCCCCCCCCCCCCCCCCCCACTGAGAGGACTTTCAAGCAATTTCCTTGGTCTTGAACAAATTTGGCAGGCGGTCTCGGGCGCGCACAAATTGGTATTGGTCCGGTGAACGGCAAATCATCCCCCCCAGGTGTAAGAACCTGTCTACGCCACTGCTACTACTTCTACTTATACTACTACTACTACTACTACTACTACTGCTACTACTACTACTATACTACTACTACTAGGCTACTACTACTACTACTACTACTACTACTACTACTACTACTACTACTACTACTACTACTACTACTACTACTACTACTACTACTACTACTACTACTACTACTGCTACTAATACTACTACTAATAATAATAATAATAATAATAATAATAATAATAATAATAATAATAATAATATATAATAATAATACTAATAATAAAATAAATAATGATATTTAAGGGATCTATAGTAACTTCTGTGATTTCATATGTCCACTGAGTAATGTGTGAACCTTTCACGTTGAATGGATATCATAGTGGATGATTGAAATTCGAACAATTATATCGTAAACATCTTTTTAACGAAAGGAAAATTCGAAAAAAATCGTTCCGTGCTTCTATTGGTAATACAAATACAACGAAGTATGATAGGGTCCCTTATAAAGTTCTAAGTAAGTTTTGGATAAGGGATTCAATGGATTTGGACAATATTACCAGATCCCTTTAAGTGTACTTATTTAGTCCACTGTACAATACTTGCAACCAATATTTTATTCTGAGCATCTATGCTCAAACATTAGTTCACACTCGCTTCTTGGAACATAAAACAAATATTGTATAAAATAGGAAGCCCGTCATTATGCGAGTGCCATCAGGAATGTGTATATTTCTATTCTGTTTTGCAGGTATAGTTCAGTCGACATCAATACTAGGTCCAGCCCTTGGCTATCTTCTCGGTGGCTACTATCTCAGCATATATGTAGACCCATGGATTGATCCTGAAAGGTAATATAATCACAATAATAGTAAGGGATAAATGGGTATCTCCGATATCAAAGTAGTTATAGCACTCGACGGAAATTCCGGGGCACACCCATATGATTAGCATGATGTAAGACATACTATGCATCAACCATAAACCTCTAAAATTGATGAATGCCAGGGGCGACTCGTAGAAATTGGTCCCTAAATATATGCAGTCAATAATCAAGTAAAGTTGGATGGATTATAAAGGCACTTGACCTCTCACCAAGGTTCCATACCATGTATACTTGTACAAGAATGGGGATTGGATATTCATGTAAACTTGTTTAAAGAGCTGACTCAAATGGACGTTAATAATTAAACATGACATTGAGAGGGTTAAGAGGATATGAAAATGTACAAAACGAATTTGTTAACATTCCTTCTGCAGCCTTGGCCTGACGCCTGACAGCCTGCTCTGGGTCGGTGCGTGGTGGATTGGATTCCTTACCAGTGGGGCTATGGCTCTAGTAGTCTTCGTACCGCTGCTAGGATTTCCCAAGTTCTTGCCAGGTAGCAACCTTTCTATTTTAAAGCATTATTTACTTGGTACTTGGTAGTTTAATCCTCCAAAACACTACATAGGAGTTTTAACTGGAGGTGGAAAAAATGGTGTCAGAAGTGGGATTTACAAAATAGTTGTACAGACGATTGGAGATAATTTTCGTTGAGGTCTTAAAGTGAGGTCTTAAAGTGTCTAACTCCACGAAAATTACTTGGAGCTTCCTCGTTTCTCTCCTACCGTGTTGTTTAGCTTATGGTAAGAAAATAATAAAAAAGGGTTATATTTTTTCAAATGCCCCTTTAGTATGACGATATCTATCATTCAGCTCAAAAGCGTTAACTAACGGTCATAAACTTCATAAACGTCCGTTGTAAAAGCTGACGCATATTTTCGTTTGTTTAACCAGGAAAGCAGTGTTCCTTTTCAATGAAACTTTCACACATCATTCGGACATATCTTACAATGATTTTGGTACAGGATTGAAGTCTCAAATGTCATTTTGGGCAATATCTGACACTTTATAGGTGCACCTTTAACACATATTTGGCAGGTAAACTATCGTTTCTACCCAAAGTGTTTCTACCCAAAGTGTCGTCCTATATTTGTTATATAATTCACAAACTGTTTCCAATTGCAAGGGGGAAAAAACAGGATGCTGTCATCCTGCTGTTCACAGATAGTTTTGTATCGATTTTAGGAACACACAGTACTTCCCTGGTATAAATCCGTTATTCATATAACGTGTTCCGAAGCTAGTTACTGCAGCGGTGATCCTCAATATAAACTGGGCGTCCAGGAACTTCGATCCACATGCGTTTATCAGACTTTGGACTTGGATTGTGTCTCTATGAAATGAACTGAGGGGTTTAAACTTATTTTGTCTTACATTCAGGTGCCACAAATCTAGACGGCAGTTTGGACAAGTTCCAGACGCAGAAGGGGACCCATTTTGTTGCCAAAGACGACGGATTAGCGAACAGCATCCGCGACATCCCCAGAGCTACGGTCAATCTAGTCACCAACGCTCCCTTCATGCTGCTCAACTGCGCGGCGGCTTCGGAGTGGTTCATCATCACCAGTTTGGCGGTGTTCGGTCCTAAGTACCTGGAATCCCAGTTCTACCTGACGACTACCGACGCTGCGTTCCAGACAGGTAATCAAACACAATGCAATATGTCTGACAATTACAGGGTACCACCACCCGAAAAATAATATTCTTATAAATGAAAGGTAACATCTTTAGTATTCCATTCCATCAACAAGTTCACAAAAATATGTTTCCAGACAAAAAATATATAATTGGAAAACGCATCACCATTCTAAAGCATGCGTTCATGGGTCTGCATATACGAGACTACTTTGTCCAGAGCGAACGAATCGTCCGGGATTCTATTGTCTCCAGACGTACGCGTGAATAGTCTCATTGGCGCACTCGCAAATGTTTGGCCCATACGGAACCAGGAAATAGTAGTGGTTCTGCAAGAGGTGGAAATTAATTGCTTTGTTTATGAATTACACAACCCTTTTCAAAATGTTGGGTATCTATTTGATATCACATAACGGTACCAAAACATATAATTATGTGTTATTCTTTGCCTGGTGGTCCCCTTTAAAGAGACATTTTAACAAATGCACTACTGATTGTTATCGAAATAGAAACTTATATTCTAAAGAAAATCCCAACACTCAAATCTGCATCACTTCTTTTTCATAACTGTTATTCATCAGTTTTCCCTATGATTGAATTTATTTTCTGAAGCTTTTTATTAGATTTTGGAAATATATTATTTGATTTTTAAATTTGTAGTAGATAATTGAAGCAAGCAATATTTATTATAGGCGTAATACATCTTAGGTGCGCTGACTGATAAGAGCTTACATTTGTAAACATTTCCCGATGTTCGTTCTTTTCATCCCGTTAACTCGTTGCTACATCAAATTATGTTTTTATTTGATTTTGGTACGTTTCGCTTTGGTATATTCCCGCAATACCTCTAGGATTGATCGTGATACCATCCAGCTGTGTAGGCACACTGATAGGAGCCTACATCGTCAAGCATTACAAGATGTCCTTCAAGGGGATGGTCAAGTTCTGTCTCGGGTCATTGGTCATCTCATTCGTGTGTTTCTCGGTCTTTTCCGTGAGCTGTCCGAACCCGGATATGGCTGGCGTCACCGTCCAATACATCAACACGTGAGAAGTCAGCTATGTATTACTCGACCATTACTGGTAGTAGAGTTTTGTAAAGTAAAAAAAAATAAAATGTTGTTTAGCCTCCATATGAATTTTGTTGGAATATGAACAAATTCAACTTAAATATTTGCCAAAGTCTAAAATAAAATCCGAACTCTTAAATCGAATGAAACTGATCTCATGGGTCCCCACACGAAAGATCAAATTTTGCAAGGATGCGAGCAGGGGGAGGGAAATAAAAAAAAATACCAACGAAATGGCAGCAACGGGGCAACACTCCGGCAGGTCTTAGCCCAATTGGAGCCAATTCGTTGGTATTTCAAGGTGCATTTATAAGTTTATACTTAAAGGGATAGTTAAGTTTTGGTAAAGAGAGTACAGTTTGAGTCAGACTGAATTTTAGTAACCAAAACATGCACAATTACATTACAAACTAATAGTTATAACTCCACCATGCTCGAAAGGAATGAACAAATACAAATGACTAAGTACAAAACCTGTTATCATTCAAAAAGAGCTGTTAAAACTCAAACGGGCGCTCTCTATAAAAACTCGTTGGTTTCAACCATTTAAAATAAAATATTGTGCATGTGATGTTTCGTTGAAAGAGTGATATTAGATAGAGAGATAATCAACAACTATTTAAAAACCTCTTTTGCAAATTTTTGAAAAGAGTAAGCCATTTCTGAACCAATTTTGATCAAATAAAGTTTATTCTGTCATTAAAATTGTATGCTCTTTCAAATTTGACACTCAGTTTTTCATTATCTTACAAAAAATTATTTTGTGTAGCGCACTTTATACCAAAACTCAACTATCCCTTTAATGTACTTTCATGGATATTAAGCCCATCCAAAAGTCCCAAAGGAAACAAACATTGTCAGTACTCGTTCCTATATACCTAAGTAGGGTTGTAACATAGACGGCTACTGTATACAGCCACGTTTAACCATGTGGATATCTATTGGCGATGTGGGATGTTTAATTGGAAATGAATGTCGAGTATTTCTTGATGTGATAAAGGAAAATTCTTATTCTCTATTCTCCAATACTTTAGCTCTGTTCCATTTGCTGATGACTCTGGACCCATGCTGACATCATGGTGTAATACAGACTGCCATTGTACAGACGTGTTCAATCCAGTGTGCGGGTCGGACATGGTGGCTTACTACTCGGCATGCTACGCTGGCTGCACGGTCGATGCAGACGGGGAGGACAGCGAGAGGGTAAGCAATACAATGCAATCTTCACAAAGATTTGAAGTAACATTTGTACGAAAATTAGATTTAAGATTACGGTAATCCGTAAGTTGCCGTGAAAATTGCTTTTAAACAGTTTTGAAAATGGCTTATGACGAAATAATCAGAATAATAAGAAAATATACACTTATATCAATAATGTGTGTACATACTTAGTAATATTATCGAAGGACACAAACTAAAAATCGTCATCTTCTTTTCAGAGATGAAATGTAGATAGCCATGGGTGTCTAGTTTGGTAATGCAAACGTTTTGGTACGTAATTATAAATATTATCAAGATATGAACATAGTTACTTTGTACAGGTATGACGAACTTTCTAACTCGTGTGAGTGATATAAGTCAATATTTGCTGTATCGATTTGAAGGTATATGGTGAATGTGCATGCATCCAGACCAATGCAACGGAAGGGGCTGGAAACGCTACGCTAGGCCTGTGTCCCCAGGAGGACTGTAACGAGAGGACGGCGCTCTTCATCGGTCTCTTCCTCTCGCTGGCATTCACCTTCCTCGCGCTGGTGCCCTCCATCCTGGCCACTATGAGGTACGTACCTATAGCAAATATGCTATGCTTCATTTTGCATGGTGTATTGGGATGTTGGAAAGGCTCAATGGTCTTGTCAATTGTTATCACGGGCGTAGCGAGTTACGTAATACCTATTCAACTGGGGGGGATGTAATCCGATGAATGAATAGATCATCCCCCCCACTTGAATGGGTATCAATGTCATGTCTACGCCCGTGATTGTTATGGCTCTCCTCAAGCCTTCCCTTCGTTGTTTATGGATCCCATAGTCACTAACATGCAGTGATAAAGCAAGAGTTTACTTCAACTACCCAACTGATTGTTTGCTTAGAATACTGCAATACAAATATGCATGCATATAGCCAAATACATAATGCCAACGAATTCCCTAAATATAATAAATACATTTGTCTCATCATTATTTTCTTCATTTTATGCGTCATGTTGTCAATTATTTTATAATCTGCAACGATATTTTGTTTAACTTTTCTGTATATTATTATATAACATGCGTAATGCACTATAAATATGTTCCCCCTTTTCCAGGGCGGTATCCCATTCCCAGAGGGCCTTTGGCCTTGGTATGCAGTCAGTTATTTATCGCGGCCTTGGTAAGATAAACATTTATCCATTTGATATGCCCATCAAAAAACGTAAATTTGTCTATTTACTGGCTCATGAGCGAAAGTATTATATTAATATAATGAATTTCTAGATAGGACTGTTGTGCAAACAAAAAGTTCTAAATATAGAATTACACATTTCTAAACGATTCGTATGTAATCATCGGTCGTCATGTTTTATAAAACTAGTAATTTCTGTAGTGTCAATGAATATAAAATTGTATCAAATCACATCAGATAGAGTAACAAAGCAGTGACTTGACATTGTTTTGATGGAAGTTACAACACAGTAATGGTTCTAAACAACTTGTCATTTTTCGGAGCTTCTGTCGTTAGTTATATGGGTTAGAGCAAGACGATTGCCGACCTAGCAACCGCTAGCTCAGACATTTCTGGATTGCCTGGCATTGTTTTTAGAACTATACATAGCGACACTCTATTATTGATGTAACGTGATTATTCACTACAGGGAGTGTTCCAGGACCCATCATTCTGGGTGCCCTTATCGATAAGGTGTGCTTAGTGTGGGAGACGTCGTGCGATGGGTCGGGCAACTGTTGGCTGTACGACAACGAGACTTTCAGCCGCATCATCCTCATCGTCTGCCTGGTGCTGCGCAGTCTCACCCTCATCTTCCTCCTGCTCGCGCTGGTCTGCTACAAGCCGTCGGGGATGGACGACGACGAGGATGGAGAGGAGGAAGGGATGATAGAAGAGGAGGGAGAGAAAGGGGAATACGGCGCGATAGTGAGGGGAGAAGAGAACATTGCGGTGGTAAGGGAAGATGGAACCAACAATGAAGAAGAGAAAGGACACAGTACCAAGAGTATTGAAGAGGAGGTTACAAGGGCTGGTCATCACCAAGCAAGCATTCATCATGAAGGACCCTCCTCTCACAACGATGCTAGTGACATAAGATGACTCAACGGAAGCTTTGATTTGGACTGTTGTTTTAGCAACTAGCGTATATAACATACTCGAGAACCCTCGAAGACTGTCACGTTGAAATGTGACTCTCTGACTTCAACTTTAAATTCACTAGTTCCGCATGCCTATTATTGAAAATCGTGCTATTCATTGTTTAATTACAATTATGTCTATACTTCATTGCTGAAATCGGGTTTCTCTGTAGACATAAATGAATAATAAATAAATAAATATATATGTGTGTGTGTGTGTGTGTGGGTACAATTATATACATAAATAGCAGTATGTATTAGTTCACTTCATATCTCTTGTATATACATAAATACATATATAAATAATTAAATAAATAAACAAATAGCATCTCCCCGATGTTGACTTGATGATATTTTGGTGTGCGTGGGTGTGTGTATGTGTGTGTGTGTGTGTGTGTGTGCGTGTGTGTGTGTGTGTACGTGTGTGTGTGTGTGTGCGTGTGTGTGTGTGTGTGTGTGTGTGTGTGTGTGTGTGTG
The DNA here is from genome assembly GCA_037951105.1 of Echinarachnius parma. Taxonomy (NCBI): domain Eukaryota; kingdom Metazoa; phylum Echinodermata; class Echinoidea; order Clypeasteroida; family Echinarachniidae; genus Echinarachnius; species Echinarachnius parma. The sequence continues at coordinate 9,087 of JBAMJV010000401.1, forward strand.
TGTGTGTGTGTGTGTGTGTGTGTGTGTGTGCATGTGTGTGCGTGTGTGTGTGTGTGTGTGTGTGTGTGTGGGTACAATTATATACTTGTGGGGTATTTTTTCCTTGTGGGGAATAAATCATAGACCCCACTAAGGAATAGCCTTAAATCGGCGTATTTAGCTTCAAAGAGTTATGTGACAAAATATTGAGACTGTGCCCCATAAGTGATACTTGAGGATTTTTTTTTTCTAGACAGACACCCCTACCCTCCCATGCACTCAGAAGGTTGCCTTTTTTCGTTGCAAAGATTTTGTGGAAAAAACAGTGTGGGGGGTGGGGGGGGGGGGGGGGGGGTCTGTGTGAGTATGTGTGTGTGTGCGTGTATGTGTGTTTGTGTTATAATCTACCTTTGATGTGAACCAATCCCTGATAACATTCTTACTCGTCTTTTGTTATACGTTGTCATGGATTGTATTCGTCATTTTATTTTGCCAAAGCATAAACCCTTACAAAAACGAGATTTTCTTTCTTCAAAAACATAAACATGGTTCTAGCGATAAATTTAGAAATTGGTTACTTCAGTCACTTCCTTGTGTTGTTTTGTTTTGTTTAAAGAAGTTCAAATATTCGAACTATTTGTTTGTGATATTGAGGGACTGGAACACTCTGGATAAAAGCCGTGAAACCTTGCAAGTGACTGTGTAACGTAATCTGGTTTATTGTTTTTCTCATTTGTTACTTGTTGAATTAATCTTCCTGTTTGTATGACTTTTGTCGTTAGACATGCTATTTCGTAACCCACTGAAACTACTGCCCCGCCCTCGTCAGTGATGTTGTTTTATGTTGCAATGGTTTATGTTAAAGGGACTTAGTAACATTGTCCAAAATCCTCAAAATTCAATTGGAATTCTAGTTGTCCCCTCATACCTTGTTGTATTCTTATTAACCAAAAAAAAGCATGGGACAGGTTTTGTTTTTTCAAAGTTTCCTTTCGTTAAAAAGATATTTACGATTGAAGTGTTCAGATGTCAAATTATCCAATGGATCGTCAGAACCGTGTACAAAGTGAGTGCAATGAGTTAGTGATTGTCCCTTTGCATTTTTGCTCATTACTCGGCCATATGAAGTCCATTTAACTAGAAATTTTCACTCAACACCTAGTGGACATATCAGATAACAACACTGTATCAACCACTCATCACTTTTTGCACATGTCAATAAAGTTACTAGATCCCTTTAATTATGCTGGCTCTGCTGATGAAGCCAATGTTCTAACTGTTGAAACCTAATGAGGATTTTTCGCAGTATTCATTATAACTATGGCTATTAATCGTGTTCATACTGGTCATAATTACCGTTGCCTTGTTATAATCCAGAGAGCTTCGCTTCGTGATTCTCAAGAACATTGTTCCGGGCATTGTTGTGTAGCTCATCGTCAAGACTCTCAAGAGGATACATTGCGTGGTCTATACCACGTGACCATATAGGTAGCTCATTCCAATGACTAATGACGTATAGTATGTGGGTCCATCAAAACATATGTGTATGATCTCCACCTTGGCTATAACCTATATACCAAATAGACTCTGAAAAAGGGGATCTTTGGAGCGGCACATACCGGTATTACCAAAATACACGGAGTGTATGACATTTATTATGGTTAATATACTAGAGTATTGGTCTTCCCGAAATACCCCTTGACACTAACTTGGTTAGTTATAATTCCATTTTAAAGGTCATTGAATAAAACATGTGAAATGAGAATCATTTCCTTCGAATGCTCTCATAGTTGTAACATTTGATTTTAAAATATTTTTCAAAATTATTGAATAATATAATTTTATTGTGGGGCCCCTCAATTATTAAAAAAAGGTTATGTTTATGGATATTCCAGCCATTTCTGAACCGATTTTTATCAAATAAAGTTTATTATGTCATTGAAATTGTATGCTCTTTCAAATTTGATACTCAGTTTTTCATTATCTCACCAAAAAAAAATTTGTGTAGCGCCCTCTATACCAAAACTCAACTATTTAAATTGTAACTCTCATTGATTTGTTCTAATGACGTCAAATCATTTTTTTTAAATTTGAAGTGTAACTATATGTTACCAATCTTAAAATGTAATGTACATAACAAGGACATTCTTTGCAATTATTATTTCTTTCCTTTTGTTTTGCTTTCTTCCCTCTCTCCTTTTAAAGGTGCACCTGTAGAGTGTCAGATATTGTCAAAAATTACAGTTGAGACTTCAATCCTATACCAAAATCATTGTAAGATATATATGTCCGAATGATCTGCTTTCCTGGTTAAAAAGGCCGAAACGGGTTTTCTAACTTTTCTTGCAATTCTGCTGAATAATTATATACGTTGCATTTACTTATGTGATTTGGGAAATTAAAACAAACAAACAAACAAACCAGTCAGTCAACCCGCATCACATACAGTACTCATTAACCCGGGCATTAACCCTAATAAGACCGGGGGGCATAATGCCCCCCCCCCCCCCCCACCCCTCCGCGATTTTGGTTATTGCTCTAAAACAGGGTAAGATGACGCGCCGCTGCTTGGTGACTTTTTTCTTTACGGTCTTGCGCATATTTTAAAACAAAACAAAATTGAAAATCGGACCTACCGTTACGAAGTCACGTGACCTTTTGTCTTTGCATGTCAGCCCGAAAATCGCTCAATTTCGTGATTTGTGTACAAAACATATGGAAATATCAGTTTTTGTAAAAGGAGGTATATCATTGGTTATTTGGTCTTGTTTACATTTTATATGTTTGTTTTGGGGTTCAAAATAGTTGAATTATAGTAAGAAATAAAATAAACAACAAAAACAATATAATACATAAGTTAAAAAAACAAAGAAATACCGATAAGAAATTATTAAAAAAATAGAAAACATAAGGAAGAACCTGGCTCTTCCAAATATTTTTGTCGTATTATTATACCAAATGCTCTAAAGAATATATGTAGTGAAAACCAGAGTTTAATTATGAAGAATATATGATTTATGGGTAAAAATATGAATTGTATGACCTTATTTGCATAAATTACCATAAATATGCAAATTAATGAATTTTAAAAAAATTTAAAATTACCATCGTATTATAATTATACACTTCACTTATCATGCGTGCAATTTTTCTCGGCGGTCGGCAGCTCCGCGGCCGAGATCTTAAGGGGGGGGGGGGGGGGGGGGGGCGTAGGAAGACCTCAAATAGCCCGGCCTTTTTAGGGTTAAAACGTATTAAAACCCCATTCATGCAAACCCTTCTCAAGTGGCAACTTTGGACTGCCCTGGATTCGTAGCCCCACCCATGCGCATGGGCCCACCCAGCACTCCAGCAGGTCCCAACGACGTCACCACGTCACCATAATTATGAATGTTGTTTGTTTTGGCGTTTTGGCGTTCATAATGAAAATCCCATTGTTCGATTTTGTTATATTATAGTAATTCCTTCATATAAAATGATTTTACCTCTTGCAAACTGATGACTGTCCATCGGTAAACTTGTTAAAGATAATCAGCAAGAGCAATGTCAAAGAGGGTTAAACATGCCACGTCGGTAACTGTATACCGTACACACTATGCACAACGTTATTAGGGCCTCGAATCGAATTTGCACAACTTCCACGTAAACAAAGCATGCTTCAAATGAATGTGTTGAATGCCCGGCCGGCCAGCACAACAGATGCGAATACTTGGTGAATAGTAGGGCGACAAATGATAGTAAGTAAATAAGTAAATTTGCAAAGTAGATGTGGATATGCCCCGAAATTCCCAAACAGCCATAATATCAATCGAAACTATAAGCGAAAGGGTAGTCCCACATGTGAAAATATTTGTTGGAAAATTGTCTCCTTGCATTTCCACATCTACAATGTAAATGTAGAACCATTTACCTTACAGTCATCCACTTCGTGGTCGAAGTAGGTTTAATTATTTTTTACTCTTACATTCCTTCTTCTTCTCACTTCTATTGTGCTCCAGCAATCCATGAATGGATTGTGCCCCCTTTTCTCTGTTTTACTTTCACAGTCACACTAAGTTAAGAATAAAAAATGTTTTGCTATACAGTATACTCACCAAATCTGCATTTTCAGCGGGATAAATTTGTGTGTCAGGCTTCCTTCAGGAACTGGCAGGAAATTGCCGCGTACACACGCCACTTATTATGGCATAACAGCGCGCGGTACGGTAGCTCTATCGATATAATAATATGTAAGCATGAATGTTCGTTTACTAATAGTAATACTACTACTATAGTCTTTTACAAGGCATACTTGAATGTATGTTGGTAGCAGAGCGTGATGACAGGCTTCACATAATTACGGCGTTAATAATAGTCAACGTCTTGATGGAAGATTAACATCCGATCTCGAAAGGTCAACACTCGAAGAGAGTGCACAGTATCAGCGTCACGTAACTAAACATCACTATGCAATGCATTGTGTCGCATGTACGTAATTATGGCGTAGAGAGCGGACTCGGATCAGAAAAATACTGAGCCGCCATTACAACACAGCAAGCATGCTAGAAACGTCGATGTTCCTTTGAAATTGGGCTAATTTTTGCCTTTTTGCCAAAATTTTGGAGTTTTAAAGGGGCATCTGGAGTAAAATGGTGAGTATATGCATTAAACATGAATCTGAGCGTGTTAAATTCAAGCATAATTTTCATAATTATGCTTAGTGAAGTAACGAGAATTTTCCTTGTCTCGTGTGCATGTTCACGTTCCGTTCAGACCACGTAAGTGAATGGCAATGCCAATGGGTGTATGTGTGTGCATTTCTACGTTCCCACTCACAGTCATAGTCATAATTTAATGCCTGGGCAGTATTATATTCAGCGGTGTGCGCCAGCAGGCGCTTGGTGAGGTTTATAGGGCAGTATGAAATGTGTCCTGTCACTGCACCTAAGTTACTGTTTCACCTAGCCAAAGAAAACGTTACTTGTTAGGAAGACACATATGTTCGTATACATTTTTGGACATTTATTTATCATTGAACATCAACAGTTTGGCTGAGCATCTGGCTCAGGACACTGATTGTTGCCAAGGCCATGGGGTTGTTGAACTTGTAGGAAGTCAGATTGAAAAGAGAACCCTATTTAGGGTCGGTTATAATTTCTGACTAGAAATGGTATTCATATTACATCAAACGGTTTCAAGAGCATGAATGTGATTTTTTTCTGGAAGGCAAACTGGGATACAATATTCAAGCCTCCACACACGTACGCCCATACGCAACAGACTGAGGGCGCAGCCATGTTCGTTGTTTTCAAATGGCGCTCGGTGCGAAATGTCTCGTAATTTCTTCTTTGCCCATTCGAGATCATAGGTTCAAGCAAAGTTCAGTTATTGAGTCGGTTAATTCAGCCATACTCCCAAATGAATGTAGATATCATAAATGTATTACCCACATGACATTGCCGATTTAATTTTTTTTTTCATTTTGCAATATTTTGGAAAATAAAAAGGTTTAAAAATGGCTAAAATTCATGATAAAATGCATTGAAAAATACGCATTATTTTACGCTATAATTTGTTTTCTTTTATTTTTGTCAAATCAGTTTTTTGAAATTGTTGTTAGGTATATTCTGGTAGATCAAGCAATTGGCAACACTTTCATAACTGTTTGAAAAAGTCTCATTGGGCTAGTTTCAAAATAAATCTCGCGAAAGTTGGTGTTCTGAAATCGATTTTCGGCCGAATTTGTCAAAATTTTCGCCGGAGCCTTTTTCGTAGGCGAATTTATGCATTTATTTCCGTAAATCTTAAGATTTTCAATCAGGTAAGTGATTTTAGACACTTAGTGAACTTATAAAAGCTCTTAAAAACAATTATTTGTTTCATCAAAAAAGATTTATAACTCTTGGAAAGTTCACAAGAAGCAGCATACTGAAATTCCTTACGGAGGTGGAGCTGTTATTAGACCGCCTCCGTCGGGGATGAATTCCAAGCGCCGCTCGGTCCCATATCCTATATTTCGTGTATGAACTCTGGATTGTATTCGACATGATGTTTAAAACATTTATTTAAAATACTTGCATCAATTTGTTGGATTCCATGCGTATCAGATGTCGAGAAATATTGTTTTCTTTGTATAAACCAAGTTTTAAAATGATTCCAAACAATTTTTAAATTGGTTTTATATACCATAAAGCAACAAGCCAGTGTCACAGAATGCGCGTAGATTAAACTAGGCCTTCTAGGCCAGCACCGAACAGCGCTTGGATTTCACCGCCGACGCAGGCGGCCCAATATCCGCACAGCGTCCGTTCGACGATTCGGCCTGCTGCTTTCCGTGACTTTGTAAAGAGTTATAAAACATATTTAATGAAGTAAATGACTGGTCTCATGAACTTTTGTGGAATGTAAAAGTCACTAAAATCACTTCCAATAGTATACAAATACAGATTTACGGAAATGAATGCTAGAATTACGGACAGAAACATGTTCCGGCGAAATGAATTACAGATCCTGTCACAAAACTCGAGTTAGATATCATTTTTTAAAGACTATTGTATAAAATCTAGTCTATGAGATTGTATAAAAAATCGATATTTAGGTAGTTCATACCTTCTTTTAACAGAATAAAATAGCAAATACATCCAGATAACTGATTTGAACTTTTTATTCGGTATTACAAACCATGAATGACTGCAGGCCAGTGTCACGAAATGCGCGTATTCGACTAGGCCTTTTTAGGCCAGGCATCGGACAGCGCTTGGGATTTACCGCCCACGCAGGCGGCCCAATGTCTCTACAGTGTCCGTACGACGATCAATTCTGCTGCTTTTAGACACTTTTTAAAGAGTTATATAACAGATTTAATGAAGTAAATGACTAGTCTCATGAACTTTTATGGATTTTACATGTCCCCAAAATCACTTCCAATATTAGACAAATACAGATTTACGGAAATAAATGCTAGGATTACGGACATGAAACATGCTCCGGCGAAATGAAGGACAGATTCTGTCATAAAATCGGTTTTAGATATCATTTTTAAATGATTATTGTAAAAAATCTAGACTATGAGACTTTATAAAAATCAAAATATAGGTAGTTCATACCTTCTTTTACCAGAATATAATAGACAATACATCCAAAAAACTGATTTGACAAAATTAAAAAGAACAAAATTAAGGCAAAAAATAATGCGTCATTTCACATGATTTTTACACACATTTTAAAACATTTTGATTCCCCCCCAAGTAACGAAAAAACACAATCTTTGAACAAAAAGTGATAAATATGCATTGAAATTATGATGTCCACCATTAATTATGGACATTAATTAAGTAAGTCTGGTGTTTTAGTGATTTTCATCGACCCTCTCTGGACGATTGATCAAAAAAGATCGAAGGGCTTCTTAGTGTGTGGATGACGTCATCCGCGCGTGCAGATTTGTCAAAATGAAGCGCGCTCTGTCAAAATGGCAGCGCGCTCAATCTGAATAGGCGATGTACGCAACCGGGAGTACGTGCACACTAGCTAGTTTTTTTCTTTACTGGCCCATTCGGGCAAGTAACATTTTTACATTTTACTTGCTTTTGAACAGTAACCTTACTTTCTTGTTTACTCAGATTAGATGAGGTTTAAACAATAATGAACTGCATATTTCTCTCGTAGTTGACCAGAATTTTTATCAGGCAACCAAACTGAACATTTATGAAATTGAACTTGCCCAACATGAAGTTTTACTATTCCCATTCAAGGGGGCAAATGCTAGTGTTTGAGCCTTATTATTTTATTATCTCATAAATTATGAACTAATATGATAACCCTGTTTTATTAGTTGCATAATGTTACCTCATCTTTCAGGAAGGAACTATAAAGATCCTTCACTTCATAGTAAACTATGAAGATGGTCTTCACTAGGACCTGATTGGTTGACTGTTCTAGCATCAAGTCTCAGCAAGGGCCTGTCCTGATTGGTCAACTTACTACCAATCATCAAGTCTCAGCAAGGACCTGTCCTGATTGGTCAACTACCAAGCATCAAGTCTCAGCAAGGACCTGATTGGTCAACTACAAAGCATCAATCCTCAGCAAGGACCTGATTGATCAACTACTCTCAGCAAGGAGTAAGGACCTGATTGGTCAACTACCAAGCATCAAGTCCCAGCAAGGACCTGATTGGTCAGCTACCAAGCATCAAGTCCCAGCAAGGACCTGATTGGTCAGCTACCAAGCATGATGGACTTCAAATCACTCCTGTCCATGTCAGCAACGGTATGCACCATTGGCTTGTTCCTCACAGGAATGTAAGTTTGCTTTCACATTTTGTCAAAATCTTAATTCTAACCATATAATTACAACACTGGGCTCTCCCTTGAGCTTCTATTGGGGAATGTACACTTAACCGCCACAGCTCTGGCAGCCTCTGCGCACTTGTTTCTTCATGCGCGCACAACCAAACACTAACACACACAAAACCCTATCTAAAGCCAAGTAGTGCTCCGCTTATTTTGGCACCATTAACAAGCAGGAGGAAAGTGGAAAAATGGTATAAAAATTGCTGATTATTGTTGTTTTTACAGCTCAAAATTCCTTCTTTATCAGAATTATATTGACTAATCATCAGGGGGAAACCCCCTGAACCCCTGATCCTTATTTCTAGACAAAAGAACATCGGAAACTAAAACCAAAATGACACATCAAATAGACCCCCACCATAGAGTGTTGTAGATCCTTTTCTTTTATGGCAAATAAAAGAGTTTATACTTCTTATCACTGGGCAAATTAAATTTTTGGTGGCCATTGGCAACAGGGCCCCTCCCTGCAACTGGTACCAGATGACAGCCCCCCTCTCCTCCCAAAAAATAATTGAATGTTAGGTTTCTTTTTATTTTTTAGGACGGTTGAATGTTAGTAAATTGTTTTTGTTATTCATGAGATCTTATCTTCATTTTTTGCAAACATACTTTGTTCAAATTGATCTAAATCTAATTTCAGTGGCTTCATGAAAGCTCTATTTCCTAATGAACTTTTGTAAACGTGACGCACCCTCTTTTAATATGAAATAATGTGAGTTGATTGATTATTACATCAAAATAGACACATGGCTGTCTGTAGATAAAGTACATTCATACAGTGTATATTACAAATAGACACCTGGCTGTCTGTAAGTACATTCATACAGTGTATATTACAAATAGACACATGGCTGTCTGTAGATAAAGTACATGGTCGTGTGTCATGAACTCGCCTCCAAATAGGGTGGAGCCGTTACATTTTGGGGATTTTATTTTGCATTTTACTTCATATTTTCAAAACCAAAAAACCCTTCTTAACAAATTTGGTATCATTTGAAAGGGCTATCAAAATGCTATCATTATGCAAAGTTTCAAAGGTATACCTCTATTTAAGATCGAGATACAGCCGTTTGAAGGTTAAAGCCGGAGGGTGGAGCAGGAAGCGGCGCCGCAGGAAGCGGCGCCCGTGCACAAAGTCTATGGGGAAATGACTCTCAAAGCGCAATTTTTCTTAAAACGTTAATAACTTTGTCAAAACTACATGTATAACTTCAATTTTGGTATCAAATGAAAGCTTACACATTGAACTTTAATGTCAAATGATTGAAAAGTGTCTTTGCCAAATAAATTTTTTATTAAATCAACACAAACAAAGAAAATTGGGGGTTTCCTGTACAGACTCTATGGGGGCACAAATTGACCGATAAATTTGGTGAATTCTTGGTAAAAACTTTAATATCTTGAAAAATAAAAGGTTTCAGAATACAAATTTGGTATCAAATTAAAGCTTACTTATCAAACTGTATTATGGCTCATCATAGTTAGGCTTTACTCTATATTCCATTCATCTAGTGACTCCTACTTAGTGAAAATTATTTATTATTAAAACAAAAAAAATTCATGAAGTATGAATGAAAAAATCTCCTGTAAAATAATAATTTACCCCATACAATATTATATTGCTGTAAAGGTCTAAGTCTACTCTGCAAGAAAACATTATCATTTCTTGTCTTGAGCTACTTTAGAAAAAGTTATCAGGAAATTATTGACCTCTAAAACTGTAAACAAAATTTCATGTTTTGGTCAATATGAACAATTAACTGTACACCTAGTTTTATTTCTGAGTGAATATTTGGGTTCCTTGGGTAATTTCCTTTCAGAAAATGTATAGTTTCGATAGGGTAGGGGGTCTTCCTCAGAAAATATTTGCTCTCAACTGTAACATTGTCCCGCAGAAGCCCAAAATGGCATGTAACGCAAAAGGAGGCGACCTCACGACGCATGACCACATTCATACAGTGTATATTACAAATAGTTAAAGGGTACCACCACCCACACATTATATTCTTATAAATGAAAGTTAACATCTTTAGTAGTCCATCAACAAGTTCAAAAAAATATGTTTCCAGAAAAAGAAAAAAAAAATTGGAAAACGGGTCTGCATGAATGAAGACTACTGGTCCAGAGCGAACGAATCGTCCAGGATTCTATTGTCTCCAAACGTACGCGTGAATAGAATTGGCGCACTCACAAATGTTTGGCGCGTACAGAACCAGGAAATAATAATGGTTCCGTAAGTGGTGGTATTTAATGGCATTGTTTAAGAATTACACAACCCTTTGCAAAATGTTGGGTATCTAATTGATATCACAAAACGGTACCAAAACTTATAATTTTGTGATTGTCTTGGGTGCATTCATTCATGTAGGAACATACCTGCAAGTTGTGTTGAATAATTGTGTGTGCATTTGTAATTTACTGTTATGGTGGTTCTGACTTATGATGTATCTTTACATACATGTACATGTTTGACAATAAAAAAGAAACCATACATATGCATAACATTTTCTTCTCTTCATCCCCGTGCCCTTCATTCTCTCCGTCCTTCTCTTATTTATATATCTCTCTCTCTCTCCCCTCCTCTTTCTGTTTCTCCCATTCAGACAAATCTGTGCTAAGATCAGGAGTCAAGGGAACACACAAAACATCTCCATCATCCCATTCGTAGCAGGAGTCATCAAGTAAGTATACAATCATTTAGAAATGCCCCATCAAAACTGCATTAAAAGATACAGCATTTGTATTCAATAATTGTAATATTTCTTTAAATGTGCCCATCTGGATGCAATTTTCTAAAAAAAACATACTTGCAAATCTTGTTGAGACACTCTAATTAAAATTGCTTCCCACAAAACATCTCATAATTTACTTGAACGGTCTTTATGCATTCATGAGCAGCTAAAATATTCTTACAAATACATACCACAATCACTTGTGCTCCTTGCTGCACTGTGGCCATATAGAATAAGGCACACAGTTTGAACCATTTTGATTTAGAAGCAAGCTCAGTAATGATGGAAACGTCCTTGCAGATTTGCATCAATCTGTCTGGATGCATTATGAAACTATGAGAAGTATCCAAGAAGCAAAATGCTAGGTATGTTTGCAGTATGGATGGCTTTGTATTAAGGATGTTCATGTTGACAGAATATCCTGAGCTTCTGAACCTTGTAGCCTCTTCATTAAGAGGACTAATGTTGAGAGGATCATGCCTCATTGTCTCTTTTTATGATGAAGGCAATTAAAGCTCATTGTGAGCATTAGTAATGTTATGGAAAACACAAGTATATAAGCCCAACTAATTAATTGAAGGACAATTTAAAACCATGGCAAATTGTTGTTTAAAAAACTGATGTTGAGACCGAATTAGAGGAATAATCTGTGAAAGTTAGAGCAAAATTTGTCAAGAATTAAGAAAGTTATGACCGTTTGTCAGAAAATGTTAGAATTCAGCTGACAGAATTGATGAAGTTGAATTGATTTGTTTTGAATATGGCATCCTCTCTCATTTTACTGTGATGTGTTTTCAGACCTACCAGCCATAGGTTTTGTACACAGGCCCACTATGTATTAGTATTACTGTATGTACCTAGATCACATACTCATTTCGAACATTTGCTAAAATATTTAATTTAAGGCAATTTTGGGTAAAATCTTTACGTACACATGAAAGTGATTAAATTATTTCACTTTATGGGTCATAAAAGCTTTTGTCTTAATTCCTGTCACTGATTGGGCTTAGGGTCCTTAGGGACCTAATTAAAATTGGTAAGAAAGCATTGAAGTTCACCTTTTTATCAACATTGCATTGCCACTGATGAGCCAGGCTATGCAAGACCAAGACTAGAACCAAGACACTGAAGAATTTTAAAGGGATCTAATAACTTTGTGAAAAAAGTGATGAGTGGTTGAAACAATGTATTATCTGATATGTCCACTGGATATGATATGATATCTGATATGTCCACTGGATGTTGTGAGAAAATTTCAAGTTAAATGGACGTTATATATGGCCGAGTAATGAGCAAAAATGCAAAGTGATTCACTAACACATTACACTCACTTTGTACACAGTTTTCGCAGTCCAGTGGATAATTTGACATCTGAACACTTCGATCCTAAATATCTTTTTAACAAAAAGGAAATTTGAAAAACCCAAACCTGTCCTATGCTTTTATTGTTAATACGAATACAACAAGGTATGAGGGAACCGCTAAAATACCAATTAGATTTTGAGGATTTGAACAAAGTTACTAAGTCCCTTTAATAGAGATAGGGATTTCTGGTTAGTTTTGAATTTCATTTGTCAAATTCTGTGACTTATGAAAATCTAGAATGTCCATTTGTTTGCTTGACACCTGGCAGCCTGCGCCCCCTCATGAACATGGGAAATGTGTAACCCCCCCCCCCCCCCCCTTAGCATACGCCACTGGTCGAAACCAATTGATGCCCCAACACAGCAAGACATTAATCCATATTGCTGAGCACTCTCTTCCCAGGAGTAGATAGCTTCTCTTTAGATTAACCTGAGCATTTCTGTCTAGCTGATCTTGGCTAGTATGCTGTCTTGGAAGTTGAGATTGTGCAGGTTTCAAACTTTGAACTGTACTATCAGAGTGGCATCATACACATTTAAATTGACATGTTGACTCATTGAAAATCGGTACTTAATTTCTGTTTGTACAGTTGGTGTATCACACACTTTCCATCAACCTAAACCAAAGTTTTGTTTGTTTGTTTGTTTTTTTTGTTTTGTTTTGTTGTTTTTTTTTGGGGGGGCAGTCCTAAATAGGCTTAGACTTCTTTTATTTAATTGACAATGGGCAACAAATATCTAGATGGTTTTATTCAAATGATTTTAGTTTTAAATTGTGACCGTCCCTGAATGGGACTTAAGATTAAAGGCTCCCTTTTTTGCTCCATAATCTATAATCTTTTCACCGATTTGGGGCAATTATATTCCTAATTACAGCAGGTTAAAACTCTGTTGAACACAGCTTCTAATCCACATCCATGGCCTCAAGCCAAGCTCGGCTGGGCGAACATGCATACTCATTACTAGACATGATTAGCATTTAATGCTATTTTCTGGTCCCATTTATCCTTTAAATGTTAAACATTCACATTTGATTGTTATATTGATGTACTTTTTGTTTGGATAATAAACTTCAAACTCAACTCAACTCAACCTCATCCCCTCGACCATTTATTATCTTTGATTCTATGAAATTTGCAAACTACAACAAATACATTTTATTTTATCTTTCACAGTCAGAGATTTTGTTGTTGCAATTCATACTTTCCTTGTAGAGATTCCATTATGAGTGTCTTTGAATAAATCCTGATTGATATCATCAGCAGGTAGGGTGAATTCTATCTGGTTTGAGTACTCAACCTAGGATATATAGGGATTCCTAGCAATTTAATCAGAAAGCCTTTGAAATCCTCTACATCTTTATGCAGGATATTAAGAAAACATTCATGCGTAAACTGTGATCCTGCGTCATAAAATCAATGTTTAGTCTGAGGAGGAGCTTTCATTGAAATGGTTGAGTAGGACTAGGATGGTAATATTTTGTAAGATTTAAGGTATTTTGTATACATGTATATTCATCTATTCCATGAAAATGTGGGCATTTAGGATGAGTTTAAACCATGTTTTTAAATTCTTCAAATTTACTGTAATTTTCAAGAGCTTGACAATATTTGTCACTTTGCAGTGATCCATTTACAGAGATAATTTTCTCATACATTTCTCAAAATCATGGTAAAGTGGGCTCCCCTCAATTTGATATGCAGAGCATTTTTACTCCTTTAACAGGAATACACAATTAAGTAGAAAACTTGTCATAATTAAGAAATGTAAGAAATGTTTGATAAAATCCTAACTGGAGTACCCTTTTAAATGTTACCCCATTACCAGGAGATCACTGTATAACAGAACTACTCTTCATGATAATGTTGTTTGATAATGCTGTAAGAAAACCTGATATTCATAATTAGAAGCCAGGGCATGTTTTCTAGGACTACCAATAATGACTGATTATGGTTAAATGTCTTGCTGATTGTGGAGTTCATATAATGACATGTTTTTATGGATCTTTCTTCAGGCTTTTTCCAAGCGTTGAGTTGTGGTCAAAATATGGTATGTTTTCTAATGATAAAAGACACAGGTCTGCTGTCACACCTCAATGAGTATGATAGAAACTCAAGATTCATACCATGGAGGTTAAATGATGAAAACATGGGGGGGGGGGAGAGTTGTCCCAGAAAGAAAATATTTGTAAGGCAAACAAACATTTTGCACTCTGGCCCCGCACACACAACTAAACTTGTGGTTTTGATCACCCTCCCCTGCTCATATAACTCCATCATTGGTTTTGGTCTCAGACTGCCATTGCACATACCCCGCTCATCTCTCTTATTATGTTAACCAGGCAATAAAGGAGATTTAGTTATGGCTGGACTAGATCTAGACAAAGCTAGCATGCAGTAAAGAACCAATGTGCGTCTGTTTATTCCAATAGTAATTTTGCTGGCCCTAGTGACAATCGTATTACAGGCTATAAAATAAGTCAAAATGAGTTCTGCGGCAGTGGTGTTTCATGGCATGAATATTTTGTACAGTATGCATGGCAAGGAACCGAACTAGCTTTGCTGCGCTGATTTCATTATGGCAATTTGGCAATTTTAGGGTGGAAAAAATAGAAAGCCTACATTGTAGGCTTCAATCTTTTGACCTGAGTTCTTAGTATCTTATTCATTGTCAACAAATGTAAATTGTCAAAAATATGTTTGCTCTCATTGCTCCTTTCTACCAGTACTGTGCTGTGGACCAAGTATGGCGTGTTGATCCAGGATCCCACAGTGATTATCACCAATGGGGCTGGTATCGTCCTGGAGACCTTGTATGTCTTGGTGTATTACCTCAACACCAATGACCGGGTAAGTCCTTCATAGGTTTTTTACCAACATTTGTTGGCATTCATTGTAAATAAGAATGCATAGCATGAGAACCCCTTGACCCCAACTTTCTTTGGAGCTACAGTATTTGTGGTAAAGCCTGTCTTCCTAGAAGGTGTCCATGTCAAGAACAACCAACTAAACATAATTTTTCTACAGTACCTTCACAATTCTGCAATTGGCTCTGCCTCTGCAAAATTTAGAGGAGGTCATTTTCAAGTTGCCATACAAATTTATTTAAAAAACAGATCACGGTATCTAGTTTCATTATTTTTGTAGAGAAGATGAAAATTGTAGTAGTCACTTGTGTTGGTATAATTGTTTGTAATTACATATTTGCTTGTAGAACTTGAAATGTGTTTTTGATAGTGAAAATACTATTATAATTATTTGTGATTGTACCCCACCCCTGGCCCTGCAGAGAGATGTGCACTCCAAACTCCTCTACACAGGCCTCCTCATATACCCCGCCCTGGCAGCCATTAAATTCATTGATATGCCTGAAGACACAGCAATACACTACATGGGTCTTATGGCATCATTTGGAACGATACTCCTGTATGCAGCACCATTAAGCGCACTGGTAAGATGACATTACATAGATATTAACCTGCAGGGGAGGGAACATCAAGGAATGTTTTTCTCCAAAGGATGTGAAATGCAGGACATATTTGCCTTCCTAAAATATTGTATTTCATCTTATATGACAAAGATATACATCGTTACCTTTTTAGCATCTGAGCATGATTAGAAATTATGGCTTTTCAAAAAGATATGCACAATATATTGAGATTACTTTTGGTGTTGAACATAACCCATGATAGAATCGATAGCATTGCAAGGTGGCAGGGAAGGAACATCACAAAACGTTACTCTGCAATGGATTTAATCATGATCATTTTGTATTAATAATATAATAATAGTGTAAAGTGCTTGAAGATGATATTTATCATATTAGGCGCTGTTTAATCAAACCTATTATTATTATTATTATTATATTAATAATGCACACACTCATGGTGCAGAATTACATTATTATCCTTTGGCATTTGGCATAGTTCATACCCATGTGCATCTCTATCCAGGGAGCATACTAGCCATGAGCAACCATATTGCAACATCAGGCTAAATTACACCCCACCAATGATTGCCACAACATTGATCGGTTTCAAACTGGGGACGTAAACTGCTTTTTAGGGATGTATTGTCTTGTTGAAATAGCATTTAAATTCCAGGGAAGGGGAACATTGTGTGATGTTCCAGACAGCAAGGGTAACATTGGATTATTTTTGGCATTTTTGGCATTTTAACCTTTACGCTGCTAGATAAAATGTATATTGTAAACTTTGTCAATAAGATATCATATGAAATGTAGCTTGTACGAAGTATATTAATATCAAACATCATGCACATAAAAAAATTGATTAAAAATTAGATTTAAGATGTTGTACCTCAATAAAATCTGAGCTTTATTCTTTTTCTTTGCAACAGAGCCAAGTGTTGAGAACAAAGAGTACGGAAGCGCTTCCTTTCTTGCTGTCATTCGTTGGTCTTGTGGTCTCCTCTCAGTGGTTCCTCTATGGCAGGATCATTCATGATAGATTCATGCAGGCAAGTCAACCATTGCAAGGACAACCTTTTCCATGCTTTAAACAATCCTTTGAAATGTGTTGCATTAACCTGTTCACTACGAGATTCTGAAATTCCCATAGACTTTGTACACAACCCACTCGGTAACCGTAGTCAATGGGTTAACAAATTACCAGTATGAAATGTTGGGATGACGTTACACAGATATGCCCATGGCTTGAGAAAAGCAACGGCATTTACGTTATGACATATATATTATATCGTGTGTTTAAACTAGTGTGCATTGCAAAATCACTAAATTTAACCTTATGAGTGCTGAATTAATTTGAAAGTATCCACTTGACCTAATTTTATGAAAAAATGTACTTTAATAGAGTAAACTATACAAATTTAAATATATGAAATCAGTACATGTAGCACTATTGTACATCAGCTTATAGATAGCATGCTCCACGTGCAGTTGAAACGGTGCAAATGATGATATGCTACATAATAGTCTAACAAGATCCATGGTGAAAAATTAGTGCCATACATCTACCGCCAAAATTATGTTAATGATTTTGAATGTAAGTTGTAGGACATGGTACCTTCATTTACGTTTTCGTTCTCTTTTTCTTCTGCAGGTTCCAAATCTGATAGGGATGGTTCTTGGAGCGCTTCAACTGTCGCTGTTCATTAAATACCCCAGCCCCTCAAGGAAATATGATCTGTCAGGACCCTCAAGCATCATATGATACCAACTACTTGTTGTTAAATCAAATTGAAATCATTTCAATGGCCTTGCAGTTACACATCTAGTATGCTGAAGCACACCATACATTGAGAGTTCCTCATCAAATGAATAGCGACATCATTATTAAGCTCTTCATCGTTCAACACTGAAACCCTAGCTCGTCATGGAAATATGACAATCAGCGCCGTCTAGAGAATGTTACCATATCTATGTTTGAATGGTGATTCAGCTTCATGTCCTTGATGCGCGTATTTATTCCTCCGATGTGCAGAGATCAGCAGCGAACTGCAAGACCTAGGACAAGTCAAAATTGGACAGTGTAGCATAGAAACAGCAATTATATATAACGAAGACGCACATTATAAATTTTCAAAATATATTGCAAACATAGAGATATTAAACGAGAAGAGTCTAATGTGGATAAACAAGTGAGGGGGAAAAGGATATTTAATGTCAAGGTCACTGGGTCACCTCCATCAAAAGCCTGGAACACACAAGGTGGGAGACCCAAAGCGCGAACACGGCTTAAAAAGGCCAAGCGGTGAGAAATTAGGACAGGACAAGCTGCAAGAAGATGAACAGTGTCTTCTACAGCAAGAGAGCAGAGCCTACACGTACCATCACGGCACTTTCCAAGAGTAAAAAGCCGTCTTTGTGTAAGAAAAGTCTGATTTAATAATTGTGAGCGCAGTTTAATAGCAAAACGGAGATGAGAAGGGAGTGAAGAGGGATACAGTAGAGATAACGGAGGAAGGGAGATCTGAATCCTCCACAATGATATAGATGACTTGGTATTGATGGCTAGTAACACGCTTTGTAGGTGCACATTATAAACTAATGCCAACAATGCAATTTCCATGTGCCATAATTAAAGTTATTTGAAACAAGAATAGCAAAGGAAGGTAGGTTGTAAAGAGTAAGAAGATTAGACCAATGAACAAGAAGCGGAGTAGGATCAGATAGGGCTTGAAGAAAAGTACGGAACTCAAATCTATGATGATCAAGACAAAGTACCTGGCCAATAAAAAGGAGAGTATCAATGTAACATTGTAGCATGTCCACATGGCATTTCTGCTGACTGTGCAAAGGGATTTTTGGATGGTTATAGTATGAACAAATGACCAAGCAACAAGACACCTAGTGTTCTGCAAAGCTGCAAGCATGTCATACAGTGTGCGTAACTGGAAGTTCATCAACAAATTGATATGGACATCATAATGAAGATCTCCATAGTTTTAACTCTTACTTTTTGTCTAAGCTCATCAAGAAAGGCCTTTTAGCATTTCCTCTTTAAAAAAAATCAATACAGTGAACCCATAACACTATGTGTATGAAATATCCAGCCATGTTTGGAAGGTGAAGTAAATGTTTTAGAAATGTGTCAATAGTTGAATAATAAGGCTGTATGGTCAGTTGGGTGAAGAAGCCGTCCCCATTTCTAGGGCTCAGCATACAGGTGGCACCAATGCCTCTCATTTCACTTTTTTATAATTTGTATTATCCCTGAAGTAGATCAGATCAGGCACCTTTAAATTACTTGGATGGAAAGAGAAAGTTTCTGATTGGATGTCCCAAGTGAAATGCTTCCCCCTAACCTTCCTGTATCGCAGTGAGCTGCTCTTACTGCTCAGTTATGACACGTGTCTGGTTGGTTAGTCGGTTATTTGTTTTTTACAGACATGCATAAATTCAAATTATTTATGTCTGGGTCCACCCTCATTTGTCTCCCTCTGAGAGACACAGCCTAGGTTCTGGGCCACTGTGTGCAAAGAGTATATCCGAGCTCTGACCACTAGACCAGAACACCTCTTCTATGTTTGAACTACTATGACCTTGCATTCACATACCTCATGCAGGGCTCCAAGCACACTGTAGTGTATACGTTTGTGAACATTCATACTTTTAACAGTTTATCTGAGATATTTTTGTCAAGTTTGTTTAACTTCATATGTTGTAATTTTGATGCATGATAAATTAATTGAATAATTGAATTCAGCTTCATAGGAATGATTATATGATCATACTAATATAATAATTTGATTTTGTTATAAAGTTTGATGCTTTGACAGAATGGTCAAGGTTCTATATATGTGTTAACTTGCTTTGTTTGTCCACTCATGTGTGTTAACCCATTGCAGACACATGTAGTTTTGGTTTAACACATTGTGAGCCATCTTGGACCCAGTCATCAACTGCTTAAATGAATCTGAATATACGTTGCCAACAAGGCCAATTACACATGGCAGATACGTGTATAATACTTACATTGTAGGTTGTAATGTGTAGGGAGAATACACTATGACATTATTAAAGGGATCTAGTAACTTTGTTGACATGTGCAAAAAGTGATGAATGGTTGATGCAATGTATATTGTTGTTATTTCATATGTCCACAGGGTATTGTGTGAAAATTTCAAGTCAAATGGACATTGTATGGCCAAGTAATGAGCGAAAATGCAAAGTGATATTCAGTAACTCACTGCACTCACTTTGTACACAGAAGAAAAACTCGCCCGGAGTTTTTCTTATCTGAATCTGAATCATACATATCTTTGTAACGAAAGGGAAATTTGAAAAACCGAAACCTGTCCCGTGATTTTATTGTTAATACGAATACAACAAGGTATAAGGGAACCGCTAGAATTAGAATTTTATTTTGAGGATTTGGACAATGTTACTAAGTCCCTTTAATGTACATATTTATATTTTATAAGATATTAGAGTGTACTATTTTAAAATACATTTTTTATCCACATGTAATTTTAGAATAGGAAAGGTGTAATGAGCCATTCTGTCTATATTTGTATTTGTTTTTAAAAGCATTTAAGTAAAGATGAAATAGATTAGAAATGATGGTGGAATAATCAAAACAACTCATATTCATTTGTCTGCTGTGCTATAAATGACTGTTTGTAAAATCCTCTTTGTAACTCTTTACATGTCATCTACATTACATTGCAGCTTCATTGTGATAAATCCTGTAAGGGCCAACTAATGCTATACCGAGTGCCAAGGTCAACATGCCTAGTGTGTTTTTCAATTATATATATTTTTTTGGAAACTTATTTTCTGAACTTTTTGGTGGAATGGACTACTAGAAATGTTACCTTTTATTTATAAGAATATTAATGTTGGGTGGTGGTACCCTTTAAGGACTAGTCATTTATGTTGGGTGGTGGTACCCTTTAAGGACTAGTCATTAATGTTGGGTGGTGGTACCCTTTAAGGACTAGTCATTAATGAACAAGATGTTTGAAATGTTACATTATCATGTCATCATGAACAAGGCCTTGCAAATATATGGCTTCCCATACTTGAAACACTCCACCCATTGCTACACTGCTTCAAAGGTTATGTCGGTGATTTGCTGATTCAAAATCAGAAAACATAAATGACATCCTGGGAGGAAATGATGTCTCATGAGTTGTAATTAATTCCCACACAATAATAATAATGTCTGTATGTTTGTGTGTCAGCCCATATACCAACACAACATTCAATGAGGGGATTCCCACACAATAATAATAATGTCTGTATGTTTGTGTGTCAGCCCATATACCAACACAACATTCAATGAGGGGCTCTTTTCAATTGTTATTACAAATGGAGGCTTTGAATTTCCTTACTTTTGGGGTTAAAAATGGTATCTAGCTTTCTGATCTGAAATGTCAATCATACTCTATTTATTATAGTAAACAACTGAGTGTGTGCAATTTTCTGATAGACTTTGGGGTGTGTTGCATACATAAAGAGGTACGATTAATCGCAAAGTAGCAATTAAACGAAAGTCAGAAAATGTGCCTAAATGCGCAAATCTGATTGGCTCAAATGCATTTAATTGCAAAAGTGTGATTTATCGCAACTGTTTATGCTATAAACCCCTGTAATGTAACTTCTATGTCAGGGTTGTCTCTGAATACATTACTTGTCATTGGAGTACAAAGCTACACAATTGGCATTATTAGAGTAATCCCATGGATGCCAGAACGCTACATATGTTTGTTTAATGCGTTCATTTGTTGCATTTAGAAAATCGTTTGAATATTCCCATGGCTTTGTTTCTCCTTCAAAGGTTGTAATACTATTTCATTGTAGCTGTTAAAGGCTGAAGAAAGCCCTGTGTATAGATGCACAGTTATGTAAAAGTGAATATTGTAGGCTTAAGATCTATAAGAATAATGTGCCAAATATATATGATTTAGGTAATTTTCCAAAATGCTAACACTTGATTTTTGTTTTCATTTAATAGATTCTAGTAGTTCCTGATTTTAGCAGTATACACAAAGAACTTTGTATTTATTTGCCACATGTGTGCATTACAGGTTTTGTACCTATTGATATCATCTTTGCTGACATGTTCTCCTTTCTACATGTCAGTAATGATAATTTGTGGTAATAGATAGTACCTTATATCAATTGATATCATATGTTTAGATGATCCATGATCTATATATTTATGTCATTGTTCTTTTCTAAGGCTAAATGCTTATTGCAGCTAAGGAACTGAATTTATATTTTTGCAATTGTATAGCTTCGTTCATAAACTCTACAGGAAATGGGGGTGTTAGAGAAACAATTGACCTTCCGCAGATCTACATGTATATCCTAATATTTATGGCCACAAAATTGCTTGATGTATACATGCAAAATGTAATTTTAGGACCACAATTCAAATACAAATAGCATGCACCAAACCAATGTTGTTTTGACAATTCTTCTACCTAAAGGAAAAGAAGGCACCATTTACCCAACTATTACATGTTGTGAGGGGGGCCTCAATTCTGTGCACGTGTCAATATGTCATAGTTCAGCTTTTAGCGTCCAGACTTCATCTTGATGTCCACATTGCATTGAAAGTCGATTATTTCTTGAATGACCTACAGACAAACTTGTGTATAGTGACCACCTAACAGAAAAAGGAAAAGTGGCCACTGTAGAGAGTTGACCACTATAGACAGGTTCAAGAACATTGTTTTACTCTGCAGGGGATTACCTTATAGGTGGCCACTATAGACAGGTTGACTGCTATAGACATGCAGGTGCCAACTACAACAAGTTTGACTGTATATAGCTATCTTGATGAAGCCATATGATTGTAAAATGACAACACATACAACTCAATCGGGATTGTATACAATGTTTGATTAAACTTTTACATTCATAGTAAACTGGGTTCCAAAAGAAACTTATCACTTCTTCAGAGCGTCGCTCACTAAAATCCATAGCATAAAATTGAATCATATTTAGACACAGATAAGCTATCATTCTCCTTATGAAGCATATCTGAAAAATTGAAAGGTTGCTTTTGCCAAAAAAGAGAAAAATGCGATGGAATCGCTACATGTCATTTTACAAAAATCACAGAAACTGCTCGCTGCGAACCTCCACCAAAGGCGGTCTATTCAGAACTTTCAATAGCTATTCATTCAACATCAAAGGCGGGTTATGTAACCACCAGGCTGGATATTGTCCGTACCGAGCTCCGTGCCCGGAAGGCGAGCAGTTTCTGTGATTTTTGAAAAATTACCTCTTGCGATTTCACCTTTTTTCATTCTTTGTTGACTAAATCAAACATAATTTTGTTTAGATGTGCATGCTGAGGAATATTATAGCCAATCTATGCCCAATTGTGATTCATTTTTATGCTTTAGATTTTAATGTGTGTCGCTCTAAAGAAGTGATAAGTTTCTTTTGGAACCCAGTTTAGTATAGAAACTTAGTACTGTAAATTATCACAAAAATACATTTGTGATAAATTATTATTGAATGAAATTGCGCATTGCTGCAATTGAATGTTGTACATCTACACATTAAAAATCAAATATTGCTATTTTATTTCCATGGAGTACTGTCTATTTTCTCACCATGACGCTTGTATCTTTTATTGATTTATTATTTCTTTCATTTATTAGTCCATAATTTATTGAAACAAACATTTGTCCAGGGGGGGGGGGGGGGGGGGGGGTGTTGCATGAACAAACACAATCAATGCGCACACACACACACACACACTTTTTTAATATTTTTGTTTAATACAGACTGTTCCAGAAAAAACGAAACCGGGTTTCATGGCAGAAATTTTATGTTATAATGAATAATTTCCTTGATATATATATGTATGAAAAGCTCTGTGTCTCTTCTTTCATTTGATATACAACTTACGGCACATAATTCATGCATGACTGAATTAGAACGATGGAAAGTGGTGTTACCAAAGTTCCATTTGCACGCAGAAAAGTTTGGGTGAGGTTTTGGGGTGAGTTTTAAAGGGGTAGTTTAGTTTTGGTAGAGAGGGCGCTGCACATCACATTTTTTTTGTCAGGTAATGAAAAACCGAGTGTCGAATCTGAGAGAACATGCAATTTTAATGGCAGAATAAACTTTATTTGGTCAAAATCGACCCAGAAACGGCTGAAATATAAATAAATATATCTGATCTTATAATTATTTGGGGCCCAAATAATTAGATATTTAGAAAAAAATTTAAAAATGCTTGCACTTTTTCAAAAAATTTAAAAAGCGTTTTTTAAATAGTTGTTGATGATCTCGCTATTTAATCATTATATCAATAAAATATCACATGCATAATTTTGTATGAAAAATGGTTGAAACCAATGCCTTTTAAAAAAGCGCCCTCTTGTGTTTTAATGGCTCTTTTTGAATGATAACAGGCTTTTTACTTAGTCGTTTGTAATTTTGTATACCTTTCGAGCATGGTGGAGTTATAACTATTAGTTTATAATGTTACTGTGCAGGTTTTGGCTACTAAAGTTCAGCCTTACCAAAACTAAACTACCCCTTTAAGGGTAGTAAACGTACCTTTTTTGAAAAAAGACAAACACCGCATACAAAATTTATAATTTTATCTTTTATATGACACCTCATGATTAAAAAATAAATGATTTATGCCAGAGAAGGAGTACAATGAAAACATGCTTGATTCCAGCCAAAATGAGTAACTTTCCTGATCTAGCCTGTTTCCCATGTTTTCCCTGATCCCCATGTGTAAATTCACTCATGCATCAAAGTCCATTGTCAGCTGCTAAGTCAGGAAAGCTGAGCGACTCCTTACTCAACTTTCACTAATTTGGGCAGAAATCAGGCATGTTTTCATTGTACTCGTTCTCTTGCATAAATCATTTATTTTTTTAGCATGAGGTGTCATGTAAAAGATACAAATATTAACTTTTATGTGGTGTTTGTCCTTTTTTTAAATAAGTACGTTTACAACCCTTAAAACTCACCCAAACTTAAAATGTATGCGTGCAAATGGAATATTGGTAACACCACTTTCCATTGTTCAGTCATGCTTGAATTATGTGCCATAAGTTGTACATCGAATGAAAGAAGAGACACCGAGCTTTTCAGACATATATATATCATCAAGGAAATTATTCATTATGACAGAAAATTTCTGCCATGAAACCCGGTTTCGTTTTTTCTGGGACAGTCTGTATAATGATGTTTTAATGAAGTATATAACATTTACAATTCATGAATAAGGAATAGAACAATAACATCTTACATAATAGTACAAATGAAATAAACACGATGGAGATTTTCACAAAATATAAAAAGGAAGTTAGACAAGCTACTTCCCCCCTACTTCACTTTTCAAAGAATGGCCCTAAACATCAATAAACAAATGTATGTAACTTTCGGTGTTGCTTAATGCCTAGGTCACAAATGCTCCGGGCGCCGTACGATCTTTTTTACCTACGGCGGATTTTCTACGATTTCGTGGAGTTGGGATATCGTACGATGTCTAAAATATCTTTGTGTAGCGGTCACATATTTGCCGGGAACCGAACGATGATGTTTGGAGTTCAAGCAAAATTAAATCGCACGGCTCCCGTACTTACAATCTGAGCGCTCGTATGGGCATCGCAAGATACTCTTACGATATCGTGCGATTTGAGTGTCCCCAAATTCAGTCGGAAAATCGTACGATATTCGGAAAAATGCTACGGTGTCCGTGCTGGGCCCGTGCAGTTCCCTTGCGGTGCCCGTGCGATGCTCTCTACGACATGTCTACGGGCTTACGGCAAGTACAAAATCGTACGATGCATTTTATTGTTTTACTGCGCGTTATGTCTAGGTCACAAATGCTCCGATTTGGGATACGGCGCCCATACGATGCCACTTTTAGGTGAAATCTTGCGGCACCCGCACGGGTGCCGTGGCTATCGTGCGGTCGCCGTTGCATTTTTCCTCGCCGTACGATGTCAACAAATGTTTTAAAGCGGAGTTAAAACAAAAAATGCATCGTACGATTATTTACTTGCCGTAAGCCCGTAGACACGTCGTAAGAGCATCGCACGGGCACCGCAAGGGCACGGCACGGGCCCAGCACGGGCACCGTAGCATTTTTCCGAATATCGTACGATTTTGCGACTGAATTTGGGGCCACTCAAATCGTACGAGTGTCTTTTCCAATGTATTTTTTTGTTTCAGGGCGCTGTGAGTGACACCATGTCGGGTTCCTATTTTTGTCAATTTTTACAAAGTCAGTGCCTGATGAATCGGACTTACTGCCCGTCAAAGTATTGAGCAACTACGCCCAATCTCTCGGCATGCACACAACTTAAAGGGTACCACCACCCAAAAATAATATTCTTATTAAAGAAAGGTAACATCTTTAGTATTCCATTCCATCAACAAGTTCACCAAAATATGTTTCCAGAAAAAAAATATATAATTGGAAACGCATCACCATTCTAAAGCATGCGTTCATGCGGTCTGAATTACGCAGACTGCTATGTGTGCGGTGAATTTCAACGTGTGCAGAGCGAACGAATCGCCCGGGAATCTATTGTTTACAAACATGCGCGTGAATAGCATTGGCGCACTCGCAAATGGTTGGCCCGTATGGAACCAGGAAATAGCAGTGGTTCCGTAAGTGGTGGAAATTAATTGCTTTGTTTATGAATTACACAACCCTTTGCAAAATGTTGGGTATCTATTTGATATCACAAAACGGTACCAAAACATATAATAATGTGTTGTTCTTTGCCTGGTGGTCCCCTTTAATGCAAACTAACAATGGCGCGCGTATTGCTCGTTGTTCGATGCTATGACGGGCAATAGGCCTAAGTGCGATTTATCATGTCACTTGTGGTGTTGCCTTTGTGTATTGCATTTATTTACATAACAAACAAATTGTTTCCAATAATGAGGAATATGATGTTTATATTGAAGAGCTTTCTTCCAAAATGCGCTATATCCACTTTTTCAACTTTCGAGGAAACAGGTTTCTTTGCCCAACTTTGTACACGTGCCTATGGGAATATGAAAAATTGAACTTTCTATATTTTGATTTTGTGTGAGTAATTTGTCGTAATATGTGTTTGTTTGTTTGTTTGTTTATTTCCGAAATCACAACAATAAATACAGCAATGAAGTGCAACGGGGGATGACCCAATTCAGCAGAATAAAAAAAAAACCGCTGTTCTTCCTTGGGGTCCCACAATTAGATACAGTATATACAATTAAACGTCTATATACAATTATTGCAAAATAGAGAAATTATAATTTCATAAGTTATTCCATATTATGTACACTAAATTAAAATTGGTGACAAACATTATATATATAAACACTTCCAATTAAGAACAAATAAATCCAACGCCATTTGAACAATTCCATGAGAGTTAAGTAAAGAGAGAGAAAAAAGTAAAACAGGGAACTGCAAATATTTACAATTTTATGGAATACTGTATACAGTTGTCTCATAAAAAGTCATCGTTTAATTCTAATCTTCCCATGTATAGGTGTACAATCCTGTTATTAATGTGTTATTAAAATAATATATGCTTGCTATCACATTAAGCCTGCAGAAGAGACACTCCACTCTAAAGACATTTCACCTTTTAAAATCGTCTTTTTGAAACAGGTCCGTAGCCAGTATGTTTAAGGGGGTGGGTGGGGAGGGAGGGGGGGGGGGGGGGGTAACGTTATTTACCAAATTGTCCCGAGGCCGATCGTTGTTGAGACTGAGACCAATGGTTAAGTTGTGCAAGCGGGGGGGGGGGGGGGGGGGGGGGGGGGCGTGTTCGTGGCCAAACCAATCATGCCAAGACAAAGACCACTGGTTTGGTTGTGTAAGCGGGGGGGGGGGGGGGGGGGGGGTTCGTGGCTTAAACCTTTCATGGCCCAGACCGGGACTGTGTAAGCGATGGCCGACACATATGAACAGTGGACCTTTCTGATTGATTTTTTGTTGTTGTTGGGGGGGGGGGGGGGGGGTTCAAGTTTCAAGTTTCAAGTTTATTTATTTATCTTTCTTATATAACACACAGTACAAATATGTCATGAACATAACAAATTAACAAAATATAGCGTTACAATAGAAAGATGAGGTGACCTTGGTTGAAAGCAGAACTTGTGGAATTAAGGTCCCTCGTGTGTATCTTATGGGTATGTCCAGATAGACAAACTCATCAAATAAATATATTAATACTACATGCATTAAAATGCTTACAAACTAAACTAACTAATGAACTGAAAAGAATATAAACATAAATAAGTGTGATAAAATCTACTGACTACTAAATAAATGACTATTTACAGGAAAAGCAGGAAAATACTACGAGTAACGGGACAAAATACACGGTAGAGGGAGAGAGAGGGGCAAAACAACTAGAGTGAAACACATACAAAACAAAACAAGACCGACAGATGATTTGAGAAACAAGAGTAGAATTAGAAGTATGTAGCCCTGTATAATAATTATAGCAAATAATTTTCCTACATTGTACCTAATAATGTTAAAAACTATCAATCTAGGCAATATCGACTCAACAGTTTGCGCTTAAAACATCAGTACTGACCGATTGCGCTATATTCTTGGTTCAAGGGAGTTCCAAAACCTAGGTCCAGTGGACCCCAATGTCGTCAGGGCGAATTGCGTTCTAACAAAAGGTAAATGATATGCTTGCGCGTGTCGTGTAGAATAATTATGAACTTGGTTACTTTTCTTAAATATTCTGGCCAAGGCTACTGGCAGTAAACCTGCATTCAATTCATACATAAGAGCTCCTAGTTGTAAATAATAAATATCTTCAACTTTCAAAACACTACTATATATAAAGAGCATCGGTATGTGCAAGATAATGAGTATTACAAACAATTCGTATTACTCTTTTCTGTATCAGGAGTAATTTTTCCAGTTGGGATTTTAACGAGTTACCCCAAGCTAGTACACCATAGTTTAAATATGGCAAAATTAAAGTTGTATACAATATACGTAAAATACTTTGAGGGAACACAGATTTCAATTTATAGATTACACCAGTATTTCTTGACAAAACTCTACAAAGTTGACCAATATGGTGCTTCCAATTTAAATGTTCATCAATATGCAAGCCAATAAATTTAAATGTAGGTATATACCCTTTCAATTTCAACACCATTGAACATTACATTTCCAGGCAATATACTCAAGGAATTACTAAAGAGCATATAGTTAGTTTTTTTGAGATTTAAAGACAACTTATTTGCATGAATCCACAAAGTCACATTAGTCAACTCAGAGTTTACAGTCTGCAAAAGAGTTTGAGGATTTTTGTGAGAGAAAAATACACTTGAGTCATCTGCAAATAAAATGAATGATAACATCTCTGAGGAAAACTGAAAGTCGTTTATATACACAATAAACAAAAGCGGGCCTAGAAGGGATCCCTGTGGGACCCCACAGGTGACGCCCCGCATACCCGAATCAATTCCATTCAAAGAAACAAACTGTTTCCTATCTGTTAAGTAGCTCCTAAACCAATCTAATGCTCTTCCCCTTACACCATAATGGCCCAGTTTATTCAATAAAATATCATGATTAACAGTATCAAAAGCTTTAGAGTAGTCTAAAAAGACACCAACAGTATGCATGCGATTATCTAAGGCACTGGATATCTTATCCACTAAATGTAAAATTGCATGAGTTGTTGTGTGTTTTTCACGAAAACCAAACTGAAAATTTGACAAGATATTAACATTCTTTAAAAATGTTATTGTCCGGGTATACATTAACTTCTCAAGAATTTTAGAAAATGAAGTTAACAAAGAAATAGGACGATAATTATTTAACATAAGGGCATCACCCTTTTTAAAAATTGGCACAACCTTTGCAATTTTCATTCTCATGGGTACAACACCAGTGGTTATTGATAGATTAAATATGTGTATGAGGGGTTGTACAATACCTACAATTACATTTTTTATCAACTCATTTGTTGTTAATCTTATGTATTTGGCATCCTGTGCTATATTGTGCTATGCACGTTGTGTTGTGTTGTGTCGTATTGTTTTGTTCTGCTCGTCGAAGTCTCTGTCGGCAAGATCGATTGCAGTTTGGCAATATCTGCCTCACATGTAATCAGTTTTTTTATGAAACCGCCATGGGAGTCCTTCATGCCAGCAAAAATGCGTACGCATCCAACACACTCCCTGGCTTCGGGCCTGGTATTAATTACCATTCGAATTCTCATCTTGACCTTATTATAACCAAATGCTGGATCCCACGTTTTGTCCCCACAAATATACGTGTGTCAATATAAAGATACAATCTGAGGTAAATATGAAATACGCAGTAGATGAACCTGACAATATTTAGAAATTTGACGTCAATTATTTCCGTCATGCAGATAAAAGTAATTAATATTGATAAGGGGCTACAATTTGCTTATTTTTCGCAGGACATCTGTTACCTTCATGATTGTCCACAAATCGTCTCTACAGGGCGTTAAAAAAGAACAGTTTGATCATAATAATATCATACTTTTATTATAATTTTGTATAATGCATAATTGTATTGTATAACACACTGACACCCTTCTTGTGTAAAAGTTGAATTTCGATGAAACATTGTTCTTGTTCATGAAAGTACTTCTTCCTATAAAGTAAACATTTTCATTCTACATGACAACCAAAATGATTTCAACTTGATTTATTTATTATTATAACCCCGGTCACCGTTTACAACATCAATGAAATCGGGTTCGATATTCCAAAGGTTCGTTAATCCGAAAATGAAATGGGGTTCGTTAATCAAAAAATTAAATGAGGTTCGTTAATCCGAAAATAAAAAGGGGTTCGTTTATCCGAAAAAAAAAAAAATAATAATTGCATTTATATGGCGCTTTATACGGGCGTTTCTAAGCGCACTGGTGGTCTGTCTAAATAAGAAAACTAGTAAACACGATAGCATAAAAACAAATGAAATAAAGGTTCGTTCCGAAAAGTTCAATACGAACCCTATGTCATTTTCGGATTAACGAACCCATTTGCATTTTCGGACTAACGAACCTCATTTTATTTTCGGATTAACGAACCCCATTTCATTTCCGGATTAACGAACCTTCGGAATATCGAACCCGATTTCATTTTCGGATAAACGAACCTGGAATAACGAACCTTTGGAATATCGAACCTTCGGAATAACGAACCTTCGGATTAATGCAACAAATGTTCGGATTAACGAACCCTATTTCATTTTTCGGATTGACGAACCCTCAGCTATACGAAATGTGTGTGTTCGGACTTCGGAATAACGAACCTTCGGAATAACGAACCGCACCCGTCCACGGTTGCTTACGCTTTCTTCATTATCTCATGGGAAATGATAGTAAATGATTGTTTTATATATTCTGCATGAAACGGTGTTAAGTTCAAATTCTTATCGCGACCTGTTACCAAATGCTAAGATCACACGTTTATCACTGGAGATACGTAGGATATGTCAATACAACGATGTTATCTGAGGTAGATATAAACTACGCCGTTAATGAACTTGGCAATATTTTAAAATGTCATCGGCAATCAATCATTGTTATATTGCGGAAATTGAATGATAAAGGACTAAATATGGATTATCTTTTTAAGAACACCTGTTGCCTTCTAGATTTCTCTCAAAATTTCTTTATAAAAGAATATGCTTCTCCTCCGTCCTCATCATATCAGAGGTCTTCAAGTCGGCAGCCAACAATCTAATACAGGTTAGTCAAAGCCATGTACGTGGCCTAATTGAACATGTTGAATGGAGGTAATAGATCAGAAATAGGCAAGATAATTATAGCTATAGCTGTTGTCTTTAATATTGTCGGTCATCATATTAGGCATTACGAATACTTTGAATGAAATATACGCATTACTAATTTAAGATAGGCCTACACAAGACGACATCTAATCCTTGGCTAGAGTGTTCAATTCTTCTTATTTGCAAAGTCATCTGAATATGTTCACTTCCAGTGACTTTTCTAAATGGTAAATTTTGAAACGTTGTGTATTATATATTGTGTAAAGCAGAAACTAAGTAAGAACAAGAATTCGTTCGAGCATTAAACCCCAATGTCCCTAACCCAGTCAAAGAGTATATCGTTTTCACATTCATGCTTTCCATTTGGCACCCTATACAGGGTGGCCCCCAAAAAACGGAACGGGGCACTTCCCAAAATATAGTAGCAAATGTATTATGTCCATCGGATAGGGTGTCTTTTCAAATGAACAACGACATCAAGAACAGTCAATCTGGTCGTGAAGTTTTTGTTTTAGAGCGCTGTGAGTGATACCATGTCAGGTTCTCCTTTTTTGTCAATTGTTAACAAGCCAGTGCTTGATACATCGCACGTAGTGTACCGCCTTTCATAGCGTTGATAACGCACGCCATTGTTAGTTTGCACTCAGCCCTGTGCCGAGAGAATAGGCATGTCGATCAATGGTATCACGGGCAGGGAGTGCATATTAACTGGCGCCGACTAGGTAAAAGTTGACAAAAATTGGTACCTGACATGGTCTCACTCGCAGCGTCCTAAACCAAAAACTACACGACCAGAATTACTGTTCTTGGTATCGTTTTTCATTGGAAAAGACCCTATCCGATGGACATAACCATGTTGGTACTTTTTTTCGGGAAGTGCCCCGTTCCGTTTTTGTTGGGCCACCCTGTATAGAAGAACAAAAATATTGCGTGCAGGCACAAGTACATCTCTTACTTGTCGGTTTTATTTTTACCCAGACACAATGCGTGCATTCATCGCCCTCCTTCTCGTGGCTGTTGCCACCGCCGAGCTGGCCCCGCTCCTCAAGGCCAGAGAGCCTATCCCAGGCAAGTACATCGTCAAGATCAAGGTAAGTTTCCTAAGTTTTCATTCATTATTGATTTTGTATGTACAATGTATCGATTTATATTTGACTTGTTGTGTTGTCATTTGAATAGGACTCCTATGAAAAACAGCTGTACTGACTACTGACTAGGATATTTCGCCGATATGTGGAAGTAAATCAATACAAAAAAAGTTACGATAATTAATTTATTAATTTATGTTTTCTTTAAATAAAAAAAGGGAGACAGCCTCAGTTGAGAATCGCCTAACAGGTGCGTCCTGTATACAATTACAAAAAAAAGTATCATCACCTTAAGAACAAATCTACACAAGAAGAGAAAATAAATATACAACATGGACAATTCCTGCATTATTATTCCCGAGTATTAAAGTAAGTTTTTAAAGTTTTTTTTAACATAATTTCCGCAAAGGAAACCATGATCTTTTATTTAAATAATTAACTGTAATAAACGCATCTCAACTGGAAATGTTCATGTTGACTATGCTATTCTTATTTAGAGTGAATACGACCTGGACCTAGGAGTGTCTCACACCCGTATCGCTGGTGGGAAAGTGGGCAACGTCTGGAAGGGCGTCCTCTATGGATTCGCTGCTGAACTCAGAGAAGAACTTGTCGATTTGGTAAGTTGACCTTCTTATTATGGCAAATAGGAATTTATGTAACTAATTAATTCAGATATAATGATAATAGGAAATCTCTCAGCGTTTTACAATGATACTAAATCCCGGCCATCAGACACACTCACTATCATTCCACGCATGGTGTGATTTGTTATCCCTTTTGGGAGATTCTTCACACATTCCCCTAATAAAGTTCATTGTTATTTCACGAGGCGTGCCAGGTTTGATAGTTTCTGACTTGCTCAAATATGGAATAAATACCAACCAATACACAGTAAAGTTCAGACCAGAACAACAGGTTCGAAGACCCTTATTAATTATATCGAGTCACCTTCTCTATTAAATAGAGTATACTTCTATATTGTGATCACCTAAAGTTTGTATTATAATACATATATTGACCATTCTAGCAATCCGGAGGTCAAGGATTCGAATCCTGGAGAAACCCCGTTTTATTTGCACATGTTTTCATTTACAGTTTATACTTCTGCATCACTTTTCCTTTGTTTGAAATAATTGATACACAAAGCTGCATCAATTCGGTGATCCGATCCCTCGCACATATTCATCAGTTCATAATTTGTATACGGTTATTTCTGAATCTTTCGGATTCGAGTTGGGTTTATAATAGCTTCTGACCACACGAGCATTCAGGGACAAACACAGCGTAATGGTTTTCTATAGCTCAGCTGGTAGAGCACGGGTCTAGTAATCCGGAGGTCTTGGGTTGAATCCCGGAAAACATTACTTTCTTTGCTAATTTCTTCATTTATATTACGGTATATGCTTCTACTCCGATTCGTGGAATATTGTAAATAGGTGCTAGTATTCGTTCTCGTTATAATCATGAACTTTGGAATCGAATAATATAGTTTTGAATATTCGCGTGATAGAGAAATAGCAATAATCCAATTATTAAAGTAACGAAAGTAATCATTTCAATACTTGCAATTTTCATTTATTTTATGATTTTCGAACATCGTCGATCTCCTGCCTGTAACATAGTGTTCATACAGCATGAAGCTCGCTTTCGTTATTCAGTATGCATCAAATGTATGGTGCACATAATTCATCTAGATTATTTTGTTGCACAGGTGCGCGGCCTGCCTTTCGTTGAGTACGTGGAGGAGGATGGTGTTTATCGCACCCAGGTCACGTGGGGTCTGGACCGTATCGACCAGATACACCTTCCTCTTGACAACAACTACTCCCCTACCGGTAATTATACATCTTATACTTACACCGTGTCCCCTATACTGGTAATTATACATCTTATACTTACACCGTGTCCCCTATAGGTAATTATACATCTTATACTTACACCTACTCCCCTACCGGTAATTATACATCTTATACTTACACCTACTCCCCTACTGGTAATTATACATCTTATACTTACACCTTCTCCCCTATACCGGTAATATTATTATACATCTTATACTTACTACTCCCCTACCGGTAATTATACATCTTATACTTACAGTCAAATGTCTTAGTGGCCACCTGTCTTTAACAGCTATGGCCACTAATAGTTGAGCCCCTGCAGATAGAAACAATGTTATGGAACCTGTCTAAAAAGGTCACCTATCTACAGTGACACATTTTCTTGTTCCCCCGAAGTGGTCTCTATGCACATGTTTGACTGAATTTCGACCCCGACGACTTTATTAAAGTACTTTATCGTTAATTAAATTCGTAATGGTCTCTGTTAAGCTGATGTAAATGTACTTGTCATTGCATTTATGAAAATCTGCAACCATTAACATGTGTTATTTTAAAAGTATATATCTGAGTTAAAGTGATCCAAGTAAAGTGTCTTATTCCACGAAAATTACTTGGAACTTCCTCGTTTCTCTTCTGCCGTGTTGTTTAGCTTATGGTAAGAGAAGAATAAAATAGGGTTAGATTTTCTCAAATGTCTCTTTAGTATGAAGATAATTATTATTGGAAATCATCATCTCAAAATCGTTGCCCAACGCTTTTGGTAAAAAGTACAATTGCCGTAGCTGAACACGTTTGGCCCTCCCGCCACGCGATCGATGTACCCGACTGCTGAGCCGAGCGCACGAAAATTCTGTACCGTCTGTATGTACACGTCAAACGGACGATTATTACTGCGACAAATCTACGGCAGTCTTTCAGTATTCGGTGATAAAATATGAACTCAATATTCGTTTTTTTTCACTAGGTAAACAGTGGTCGTTTTCTTTCAAACTTTCACAAATCTTTCAATTGTATTTTACAATGATATTGATATAGGATTGAAGTCTCAAATGTCATTTTGTGCAATATCTGACACTTTACAGGGATCACTTTAATCTATATTTAACTTGTACAATAAAGATCAAGCAAAATACAGCTCGAATTCCATTCCCATGTTTTGCTTTGTTGACATACATGCAAAAAGTGATGAGTGGTTGATACAATGTATATTTTTGTGATCTGGGGGTGTTTCACAAATAAATATTTTGTCATTATGACAAATTTGTCATTAAGACGCATTTTTATGATGGCATTATAAGGACATTTTGGCAGAAATTTTACCAATACGAATACAACACGGTATGCGAGAACCGCTTGAGTTCCAAGTAAGTTTGAGGATTTGGACAACGTTACTAGATCCCTTTAATTATAATCGATTGGTTATGTTGGAAATATCTTAATAATATAGTGAATATTATGTTTGATTACTCTGTAGGTTACAATGTTTCTATATAAGTCAACGGAAGTAACATAAAATCAATTCTGAAGAAGGTAAATGATTAATATCTTTTGTAGGAACTGCTTTGGGCATGACAGTGTGGGTGATCGACACCGGTGTGCATGCATCACACGAAGAGTTCGGGGGCCGCGCTCAGCAAGTCGTCAACTTCGCCAGGGGTAACAACGTAAGCCAGTAGTGACATGGAGTGTACGAGGCGGGAATGGGGGGGGGGGGGGGGGGGGGGGGGTGAGGGGTAACAACGTAAGCCAGTAGTGACATGGAGTGTACGAGGCGGGAATTGGGGGGGGGGGGGGGGTGGGGTGAGGGGTAACAACGTAAGCCAGTAGTGACATGGAGTGTACGAGGCGGGAATTGGGGGGGGGGGGGGGGGGTGGGGTGAGGGGTAACAACGTAAGCCAGTAGTGACATGGAGTGTACGAGGCGGGAATGGGGGGGGGGGGGGGGGTGTGGGTGAGGGGTAACAACGTAAGCCAGTAGTGACATGGAGTGTAAGATGCGGGGATGGGGGGTGGGGTGAGGGGTAACAACGTAAGCCAGTAGTGACATGGAGTGTACGAGGCGGGAATGGGGTGGGGGTGAGGGGCTAACAACGTAAGCAAGTAGTGATATGGAATGTACGAGGCGGGAATGGGGGGGGGGGTGAGGGGTAACAACGTTAGCCAGTAGTGACATGGAGTGTACGAGGCGGGAATGGGGTGAGGGTGAGGGGCTAACAACGTAAGCAAGTAGTGACATGGAGTGTACGAGACTGGAATGGGGGGGGGGGGGGGGGGTGAGGGGTAACAACGTTAGCCAGTAGTGACATGGAGTGTACGAGGCGGGAATTGGGGGGGGGGGGG
The DNA here is from genome assembly GCA_037951105.1 of Echinarachnius parma. Lineage (NCBI taxonomy): Eukaryota > Metazoa > Echinodermata > Echinoidea > Clypeasteroida > Echinarachniidae > Echinarachnius > Echinarachnius parma. Next base: position 45,983 of record JBAMJV010000401.1, read on the forward strand.
GGGGGTGAGGGGTAACAACGTTAGCCAGTAGTGACATGGAGTGTAATATGCGGGAATGGGGGGGGGGGGGGGGGGTGGGGTGAGGGGTAACAACGTAAGCAAGTAGTGACATGGAGTGTACGAGGCGGGAATGGGGGGGGGGGGGGGGGGTGAGGGGTAACAACGTTAGCCAGTAGTGACATGGAATGTAAGATGCGGGGATGGGGGGTGAGGGGTAGCAACGTAAGCAAGTAGTGACATGGAGTGAACGAGGCGGGAATGGGGGGGGGGGGGTGAGGGGTAACAACGTAAGCCAGTAGTGACATGGAGTGTACGAGGCGGGAATTGGGGGGGGGGGTGGGGTGAGGGGTAACAACGTAAGCCAGTAGTGACATGGAGTGTACGAGGCGGGAATTGGGGGGGGGGGGGGGTGGGGTGAGGGGTAACAACGTAAGCCAGTAGTGACATGGAGTGTACGAGGCGGGAATGGGGGGGGGGGGGTGTGGGGTGAGGGGTAACAACGTAAGCCAGTAGTGACATGGAGTGTAAGATGCGGGGATGGGGGGTGGGGTGAGGGGTAACAACGTAAGCCAGTAGTGACATGGAGTGTACGAGGCGGGAATGGGGTGGGGGTGAGGGGCTAACAACGTAAGCAAGTAGTGATATGGAATGTACGAGGCGGGAATGGGGGGGGGGGGGGGGGTGAGGGGTAACAACGTTAGCCAGTAGTGACATGGAGTGTACGAGGCGGGAATGGGGTGAGGGTGAGGGGCTAACAACGTAAGCAAGTAGTGACATGGAGTGTACGAGACTGGAATGGGGGGGGGGGGGGGGGTGAGGGGTAACAACGTTAGCCAGTAGTGACATGGAGTGTACGAGGCGGGAATTGGGGGGGGGGGGGGGGGGTGAGGGGTAACAACGTTAGCCAGTAGTGACATGGAGTGTAATATGCGGGAATGGGGGGGGGGGGGGGTGGGGTGAGGGGTAACAACGTAAGCAAGTAGTGACATGGAGTGTACGAGGCGGGAATGGGGGGGGGGGGGGTGAGGGGTAACAACGTTAGCCAGTAGTGACATGGAATGTAAGATGCGGGGATGGGGGGTGAGGGGTAGCAACGTAAGCAAGTAGTGACATGGAGTGTACGAGGCGGGAATGGGGGGGGGGGGGGGGGGGTGAGGGGTAACAACGTTAGCCAGTAGTGACATGGAGTGTAAGATGCGGGGATGGGGGGGGGGGGGGGGGGGGTGAGGGGTAGCAACGTAAGCAAGTCGTGATATGGAATGTACGAGGCGGGAATGGGGGTGGGGTGAGGGGCTAGTGGACTGCTTCTCCGAATTGGTTTAAATACTTTTTAAATACAAAAAGATACATGTCTGTGGCATAAATGGATTTCGGTGGCTCGGTGGATGGAATAGCGTCCTTCTCGATCATGATATGGGTCAATCCCTGATCGGTCATACTAAGACAATCATAGCCACTAGGCGGTCGCCATATTAAGTAGAACAGAATAATGTGTACAGGGTGCACTGTTTAGAGCCGCTTTGGTCACTGAAGTGGCTACCCTGGTATTTACAAATATTATTAGTATTATGATAGTAGTGGTAATGGTGATAATGATGGTGACGAGGAGGAGGATGATAGTAGTGGTAATGGTGATAATGATGGTGACGAGGAGGAGGATGGTCATATATAATGAGGTGATGCTATAATGATCATCATATAGTTTTCATTAAATTTTACAATAATAATAATAATTTATATTACTATTATTATCACTATTATAATAATAATGATGATGATGATGATAATTATGATTATTATTATTTTAATATCTGCAGGAGGACTGCAACGGTCACGGGACTCACTGCTCGGGAACCGTTGGATCCCAGACCTATGGCGTTGCCGTGGATGCGCAGATCAGAGGGGTCAAGGTTCTAGGCTGTATTGGATCTGGCAGCAACAGTGGTGTCATTAGCGGTAATATTATGTTTGTGCGCCATTCTCGAATAATTATTTGCCCTTTAATTTGCATAATATACAGTCATTAGAAGCGTGAAAGTCAGACATGTCAGATCTGATTTGTTTTATTTTTAGAGTAACTTTCGATTATGTTGTGTTTATCCCTCTGCGATTTTATATTATATTCACGGCGCACAATAAGTGCTATACCGTATATGAATCGTATGATTATCATTATTATTATATAGTATCATTATGATAACGATAATTAAAATGCGTGCATTATCCGGCGCCTTTATCAGAGACCTACATTAAAACCCGAATGATTCATCCCTAATTCAAACCCGCTTGGATTTAAAAATGAAACTTTTCTAAGAATTTATCGTTGATTATATTGGATTTTTGGAATATGTGGGAAACTTAATAATTATTATTGATTCTTGCAGATTCGGCAGTTTCCAACCATTTTTGTTGTCATTGCTTTGTATTTATTTTGAAACTCATATAATTTAATTTAGGTTACACAATAACTGAAGAAAGAGTAGTTTCATCTGATGAATTGAACACAGTAATTTCGGTTTTATTTACATGTTATACCACCCTTACTCTTTAGACTATGTTGATAAGGTGTGCGAAGTAAGATGTTATATTCATAATTTGTACTATCATTTTACATAATTTATATATTTACATTGATAGTAAAATGCCTTATACGATTAACCATGCAGGTATCAACTACGTGCGTGATAACGCAGACGCAAGGTCAATCGCCTCCATGTCTCTGGGAGGTGGTATTTCTGAATCCCTCGATGTGGCCGTCAATGACCTGGTCAATTCGGGCGTTCCCACCGTCGTCGCTGCAGGCAACGATAACGCCGATGCCTGCGATAGCTCTCCAGCCCGCGCCAGTGGGGTATTTACACTTTGTCATAGATATATATATATATATAAATATATATAAATTTGTATTAATAACAGTATTGGGAGTCCCACATAACAATTCACAAGATATATGCGCTTGTATTACCAACCATATCAGTACTTCTCCGTTGATGTAAACAAAAATGGACACAAACTGCGTTGAAATTTCATCAATATTGTTCTTCAGTTTTGCCAATTTAGATGCTTTCCGTAACTTTCCAAAATGCTGATGTTTAGCTTAAAAGTGGCCCGGCAAACCAACTAAATTACCTGTCTATAACGTTCCAATATTCTGTATGGTCAATATTCTAAGCTGGAGTTTATATTGAAATAAATACAAAGCCTTCTGTGACTTGCTCATCCCCGCCCTTTAAAATTCGCCATTTCGGGGGCGTGGCTAAATGACGTCATTGCATTCATTCCGTCTGCAATCATATTAATCATCTTAGGGATATCAAGGGAAAAACAAGCTTCACAAACGTAGGGAAACTGACCAGAAATATAATAATATAAATTATTATTATATTTCTGGTCAGTTTCCCTACGTTTATGAAGCTTGTTTTTCTGCGCTCATTTTCATGAATAATGAATTTCATAGATTGGCCCTGCAAAAAAAATTAAATGTGATTTGTATCAAGTGCACATGCTTGACAGAACCATGCATGGGAAATGTTCTAATTGTTTTAATATGCCCCCATCTAGCAACAGTGACAATCTGACACGATTTGAGGGACTGTGCAAATCCCTAACATGCGCTTTAACATTTGAATGGAACAGGTGGTTTGTGTGGGTGCCACTGATAGGACTGATGCCCGCTCCAGCTTCTCCAACTACGGCTCCTGCGTTGACATCTTTGCCCCTGGATCCAGCATCACCTCCACCTGGTATACCAGTGACACCGCCACCAACACCATCAGTGGCACATCCATGGCATGCCCACACGTTGCAGGTAAACCATATAACCATGCTTGTGTTAAATATGATTATGATGATGATGATGATGAGGATGACGATAGCGATGATCGTAATGGTTATAAAGGCAGTGATGATGATGATGAGGATGGTGATAATAATGGTGATGGTGATAGTAATAAAGACGATATTGATTGTTAGAAAGATGATATACGATAATATGTTGCATCAACGTTTTCCAAAATTTGCAAATCTTTCAACAATTTGAACGAGCAAGATACCCGATTAATGATAGTAATGAGTACAGAGATAATACTGGGTCAACAGTAATATAATGATAATGAAGATACTTATTTTAACAGTAAGCAAATAATTACCGTTGGTGAAGGTGATGGGACACTTCCGAGGCAATCTGGATGTAGCTATCTTTCCGAAGCGTAGCTGAGGAAAGATAGCGTATACATTCAGATCGCCGAGGAAGTGATGGTTTGCCATCGCCTGAAACCAGAAGGTGATTATTTGCTTTATATTCCACATTGGAAACATTTCACTGGTAGGGCCTACGAGAAAGACAATCTAACTGTTTTTAATGTTAGGCCTAGTTCTAACAGTACTTTGATCTACTTACCAACAATGATATTCCAATTAACTCCATGAAAATTCCATTTATAGGCTAACACTTGGGTGCTAGTGAACTCCAACTCCAAGTCAGAAAACTCCAATTGAAACTTTGTGCACTCCAACTTCCAAGAAAATTGTAATTAATGATGATGAAACACTAAAAAGTTCAAAAGTCAACGTTCTAAACGCGCAAATAGAGTCATGGCAAACAGTGTACGATACATACAGTGCATGGTATACCATGTACGTATACGCAACGTATACATTACATTTGCATTTGTAATTCGCGCCACACACACATCGCCACACACATCGCCACATACATCGCGCCACACGGTACCGGGTACGGTAGGTCTGCAGCTGCATTTAGTATGTGATTTGAATAGCCACACAGCTCCACAGTCAATTCAATGCAACCGCGGGGTGTAGATAGTACGTTACCAATTATCTAGTGAGTGCAACGCACTTTCACCCAAGATATCTACACAGTGTAACGAAATTTTCTTCTCCCATCAATGATGGGCGAAACTATGTTTCATCACGTGATTAACTTTTGACCAATCGTAGAGCAAGATTCTTAGTATGTGGAATATAATGCTTAATACCACAGTTTATGAGCGCTGAATTGATATTGTTATCTTTGTCTGCAGGTGGTTTAGCGCTGTACAGAAAGAACACAAACATCATGCTGTCGACTGCTACTTCCGGTGTCATCAGCAACGCGATGCCAGGGTCGCCCAACCGTCTGCTCTACGTCTAGGTAAGGAACAGGGGTGCGTCAACAGATTAGAAATGTATGTCTATTTTAGATGATTCAAATCCATACATATGTCTGAGTGTTATGTCGAAGTAAGGTGATTAAAGTCCAATCATGTATATAATACCCCAGGAAAGATGATTTAAGTACAGTCACGTCTAGGTGTTATAATTGTCTAGGTAAGATCATTTGATTCCAGTCTTGTGTCTAAGTCGTATATGTCTATGGCCCCGTTGCAGAAAGAGATACAATCGATTGTAAGTTACGATTGATCGTAAGTCAGAAAATTTACGCGTTTCAACTAATCAGATTTGCGCATCTAGAACACGTGATCTGATTTACGATTAATCGCAACTTACAATCGATTGTATCTCTTTCTGCAACGGGGCCCAGGTAATGTTATTGCAGTCATGTGTCTACATGATTACGTATATGTCATTTGATTCCAGTCATGTGTACACGTTGTATATGTCTCTCCGTTGGGGTTGTGCCAGGTTTACTAGCTTCTGAACACCTCGATTATTAGATTGTGTTTGCTCATTTTCATAAATTAAATTTATTCCCGCTCAGTTTCCTTTATGCTCGTATATAAACAAAATATAAAAGTTATGTAACTACCAGAGGAATATTCTTTTCTAGACACAATCTTCCAAATCTGGTTGCTTAGTATATCATCAGGGGTCGGGTAGGAGTCTTTTGTTGGGCTTTTAGTCACTGGCAACCTTGATATGAAAATCACGATACTCTTCACTCTTTTTAATTTCTTCTTCAGATACTCACCGAGCTGGACTACGAAAGAGACTCTAACTTTCATCAGTAATAGTATCAACCATATTCTGCCTTTTCCGTACTCGATGTGGTTGATATGCGCATTGGGCGATGGTCAGCCAATCAACATTAACATAAATTCACGAATTAACAAATGTTATAATTTATAGAAATTCTACTGAAAATAAATTTGAGTTTTTGCAAGGTCCCAAACAGATTTCACTGAATCGGTCAACAGTAACAGATCCAGTAATGTAGAAAGGGTGGTATTTTATCATCATAAATCAAATAAAGGTGTCCCCAAAACGTCCAAAACAAAACAGCCCAATTGGAAACTCATAAGCAACAACAACAAACAAGTGAATTAAATAGTCACAGTTCCTAATAAAGAGTAATTATAAAAGTACCCTTGGTAGGCTCCTAAGCATCTCAATATTGTTTGAAATGACTATGAACACCATCGATGATATTACATTTAATTGTAACAATATTTTGTGACAGTCTCAAGCTACTTAAAATGAGTCCATTAATAAAAGAGTTTCTGTAATATATTGTTAGCCTACTTGTTTTCTTGCTTTCTTTCCTTCATCCCGATTCAATTTTCCTTTTCGAATTAAAATGAGGTACAAATATGAACTTGGTTTTAATACTTCGGTGCACTGTACGTCATGTTAATGTGAGTGATCATGGATACGTTTTAATTTGTGAAATGTCTGAGTGTAATTGTATGGCTTCACGAACTAGCACATACGATTTTTGTGCGTTGTGTGTGTGTGTTGTGTGTGTGTGTGTGTGCGTGTGTGCGTGTGTGCGTGTGTGCGTGTGTGCGTGTGTGCGTGTGTGCGTGTGTGCGTGTGTGCGCATGTACCAAACGTGCATACACGGGACCGCTTAATGTGTAACCACCGACTTTCAGGGACCGAAATCCTTATGCGGCCCACACACTCGGTCCCCAAAATTACATTATGTGTTGATGTATTTTCTCTGTAAATATTAATACTTATCGCTTCATTCTCAGTCAAATTATGCTGCGTAGACCATTGAATATAATATCAAAATACTGGCATGTAATATTGCATGCTGGAGAAAATATCAACGATAATTCGCCGGTCTCCAAAAGTCTGTGAGTTTCCATTACGGAGCATAATGTGTGTTTTGCACCTGAGCTAAGTACGCCGCAAAAGGTGAAGAGCGCCCCCACCAGAGGATGCGTCCATTTTGTGTTAGTCGACATTAACGACAGTAAATGTGAATTATGCCGACTCCTTTTAACCCAAATAAATTATAAATGACTATTATAATCACGCTTCCTAATTAGCTAGATGCTATGTTATGAACGTACATTGCGGGGGTTCGTGAATTCAAACAAAACACTAAGTTTTTAGAGTTCATAACGTTTGGATCGTTCAACTCACAGTTAATTAATTTATTTTTAATGCTTTAGCATTATCAAGATATAGGCTAACATTATAATTTACATATGAAAATATGTGCAACTATAATTATAATGAAATTAGCAATTTATCTGATATAGAAAGCGGCTTATATGATTGATTATCTTATTATGACATGTCATCTAAATTGGTATTTAATAAGAAGCATCATCTCTCAACCTTTGATCACAATAATAAATGGGGGGTGGGGGGGTGGGGGTGGGGGGTGGGGGGGATGGGGGGGGTGGGGGGGGGGGGCGGGGGCAATCGAATCATGTTTTGACGGGGGGTGTCCCTCACGGAACCCTGAAATGGGGGTCTGAAGAGTAAAGTACAAGCACAAAATATAGCGTCTTTGCAGCAAGAAAAAGCCTGAAACGGGAGTTAAGTGGTCTTATGAGCAGACAAAAACGGCAAAATATATAGACTTTGATAGCTACGGAAACGCTCAAAAAGGCTCAAATGGTGGTCTATGGAGTTGAACTAGAAGAAGATTAATGGATTGTCGCTATACTCAAATACCTAGCCAAGTCATTTCGGGGGTCTATGGAGCTGAACATTGTGAAAATCGGGTATCTTTAGAGCAGCGATCGGGTGTGAAAATGGGAGTCTTTTAAGCGGCACCCCCCCTCCCCCCCGGGTGCACCTATAGTGTTGCCCGCCGAGGAGTTGAGAATGTGTGCAAGATAATTGTGCGGGTCTGAACTGTACCAAATGACCAGGGGTAATAATAAGCGCTTTGAGCACCTTATTAGGTGGATATTGCGCTATATATACATGTATATTCAATATTATTATATATTTATTATTATTAATTATCTATAAGCGTTTTACTCCTGAAATGATGCTAAGTGTTATAATAGTAAGATTAACTTAAAGATGAAACAAACAAAGCCGAGCCCGGATTCTTGCGCGGTTCATATCGCGCAACCCTGATATATTTAATGACATTTTATTTTCTTCGTAAATTATGATACTTTTAGCGTAATTCTAAATATACACATCGTATAATGTGTTAACACCGACTTTCAGAGACCGGATACATGTGCGGCCCAGATACACACATCGTATAATGTGTTAACACCGACTTTCAGAGACCGGATACGTATGCGGCCCAGATACACACATAGTATAATGTGTCAACACCGACTTTCAGAGACCGGATACGTGTGCGGCCCAGATACACACATCGTCTAATGTGTAAACGCCGACTTTCCGAGACCGGATTCTTATGCGGCCCAGATACACACATCGTCTAATGTGTAAACGCCGACTTTCCGATACCGGATTCTTATGCGGCCCAGATACACACATCGTCTAATGTGTAAACGCCGACTTTCCGAGACCGGATTATTATGCGGCCCAGACAAACACACCGTATAATGTGTTAACACCGACTTTCAGAGACCGGACTCGTGTGCGGCCCAGATACACACATCGTCTAATGTGTAAACGCCGACTTTCCGGGACCGGATTCTTATGCGGCCCAGATACACACATCGTCTAATGTGTAAACGCCGACTTTCCGAGACCGGATTCGTGTGCGGCCCAGATACACACATCGTCTAATGTGTAAACGCCGACTTTCAGAGACCGGATTCTTATGCGGCCCAGACAAACACACCGTATAATGTGTCAACACCGACTTTCCGAGACCGGATTCTTATG
>JBAMJV010000401.1:60000-153389 GCA_037951105.1 Echinarachnius parma
TACTAGCCGAGCTGCCAGTGATGGTGGCGCTAAGGCTAATTAAAGCCCGACCATGGTACCCATTTATACACCTGGGGAGAAAGCAGCAATTGTGGAAAAAATGTCTTGCTGAAGGACAAAGACAGTGATGATTATGATGATGATGATGCTGATGATGAAAATGATGATGATGTTGATGATAACGATGATGATGATGATGATGATGATGCTGATGATGACGATGATGATGACGATGATGATGATGATGATGATGATGATGATGATAATGATGATGATGATGATAACGAAAGGACCGTAGCCAGGAGTGTTGCGATTGGTTATTATTGGTTATTATTATTCCTATTTTCATTAGTAGTATTATTAGCATCATTATAATTATCAAGTGGCTGCCACTCCACCCCCCCCCCCCCTCCCCCATGATGTTGGTGATGACGATGATGATGATGATGATGATGATGATGATGATGATGATGATGATGAGGAGGAGGAGGAGGATGTTTATGATGACATACCCGTAGCATTAATTTTCCTAGCATTATCCTAGCAGTCTTATAATTTACGGAATAGGTAATGATATTACGTAGCTTACGGGGTGGTGGGTTAGGTGTGTAGTCATGCAGGGTTACATGTAATTATTATTGTTTAGACATTCTGTTTACTTATTATTATTTTTGTTTAATTTTAGACTTTGATAAACTCGCCGAATAGTACAAATGACAAAACGGCAAACTGTGTTATATTTTAATCTAGCGAATATATTTTAAATTATATTATCGCATTAAAGCATGCAAGCATAACAAATTGTAACTTGGAACTCGGGCTTTGAATAATCAAACTTATACTTCAATGCATATGCCGTATTTACTAAATTTTCTAAGGAAACTACATGGTCAATCTTTTGGGGATATTATTGATTTTTTAGTCAAAGGTTTACACGAACAATATAAAGCTGCGGCTTCCTGTTCTTTCATTGAGTATGGAAGGGGGCGCCTTCTTTCAATACATGTGCATTGAAGGATGAAAGGGGGGAGTGTGCTATTCAACTTCAAGTAGTATCGCTCTTACATAATCCAAAACAGCTGGGATCATATAATGTTGAAATGAAAAAGTATACATATTCATTATGATATCACATATCCCACATTACAGCAAAAAATATGAACGACACTTTTCAACATTGGAAAATCAACAATTTGAAATGAAGTATTTTGATTACATAACAAATGTAACATAGCATATATATACCGATGATGATGATGATGATGATGATGATGATGATGATAATGATGATGATGATGATAATGATGATGATGACGATGATGATGATGATAATGATGATGATGATGATGATGACGATGATGATGATGATGATGATAATGATGGTTATTATTATTATTTTTCTCATCATTATTTTCATTAGTATTATTATTAATTTATGTTTTTACAATACTAACATAAACATGATAGGTCATACAATTATCAATACTATGATAATGATGATGATATTGATGCAGGGTTGGTCGGGAATACCGGTGGCGGGAATTCCCGCTGGTGAATACCGGGAATTACCGCCTGGGAAATAAGATTCCCGTCCGGTAAGCATGAGGAAAGCGGGAAATATGAATGTTTGCCCAATATTTACTTTTATTTGTATTGTCTTTACTTATCTGGTTTTTGTTTTATGTCAACTTCTTATTCGTGTTTTGTGGATATTGCATAAATCCTGCAACATTCTGGTTTGTACCCAGTTTGTCATTAGGCATAAAGACAAAGAACTTTGTCTAATAAACTGTCTAAATTCCACTTTGTCTAACACTTTAAATTTAATGAGTGTTTAATCTTATTTTAATCTTATTTGTAGACTATAGCTAAATACACATTAGCCAAACTTATGATTAGACAGAATGAAGATTAGACAAAATGATTCAATCCATATGAATCATGCTGTCATACTACTAATAATAATAATATATAGCATTTATAGAGCGCCATGTATCTAGGTGCCCTATTCAGAGGCGCATTATTACAACAGGTACAGTTCAAACCCACACAATTATATTGTGCGCCGTCTCAACTCCCAGGGGAGCATACAAGCTCAAACTGCCCAACGGGTGCTGGAGGCTAATAAGCACCCGACCAAATCATAAATGATGTTGGTACTTAGACCAAATATTATTAAACAAAAGACAAAAAAACAGCTGCTACAATAATGAACATTAAATCTATGTGCCAATTTGTCATATTTGTAGGTCATTGTATGTCCAATTAGTCTTGTGCTCTTATTGAACCCGCTAAAAAAAGCGGGAATTACCGGTATTCCCCTGTATTTCCCGCCCTCTGGGAAATAAGCAATTGACCGGGCCCCAAATATGCCAGCCCTGTGATACTGACTATTATCATAATCATTATTATCAATCATATAGTTATTATCATAGCAAACTTCCCAGATTATATGGGTATAAAGACCCTTTTCAATGAATACGTTTCTTCATTTCACATTACAAGTAAGAATCTATCTTGGCTTGCGGTATCGTATTTCATAAAATATGGATAACATTAAAGACCGATGGTGATAATGATGATGATGATGATGATGATGATGATGATGATGACGATGATGATGACGATGATGATGATGATGATGACGATGATGATGATGATGATGATGATGACGATGATGATGACGATGATGATGATGATGATGACGATGATGATTATGATGAAGATGATAATGACAGGCCCGTAGCAAGAGATGGTTCATTGGGTGCATAGTCATGCAGAGTTACATATAATTATTCTTTACACATCTTTTTACTAGTTATTTTATTGTTTTTACTTCAGAACTTGATACGAAATGAATAATTTCAAATGACAATACAGTAAACCGTATTATATTTGTATTTACCGAATATTTATCATTATGCTATTGCAATAACACCAGCATAAACAGACGGAACTTGGGCTTTACATGGTATTTTCATGATGATGTGTGACGACGATGATGATGATAATGATGATGATGACGCCTATTATATTAATATAATTATTATCACAGCAAACTTTCCGATGATATGGGCATGATGTATCTTTCCGATGACTGAATGCTCTTCACAATTCACGAAACAAGTAACGATTTTATTTCGCTTTCGGGTTTCATATTAAACAGAATAAGGATGCAAGAAAGGATCGCTGCCCCCCCCCCCCCCCCCCTCCTCCCTTCCCCTCCTCCCTCCACCTCCTCCCTCCGCCCTCCATGATTATGGCAACGACGACATCGACGATTATCATTATTACGATTATTATTGTTAGTATGCGATTATGATAATGGTCATCATCATAATTCTAATCATAATTTGCATAATGTTGGGTGGGGGGGGGGGGGGGGGGTCATTTTAACTTTTTAATTATTATTTCATTAAACAATATACTCCACCTGAGTAATACACCTATCGGGAAGATTGCGTTGATTTCAATCATAATCATGTATTAAGACAAATAATAATAATAATAATAATCTTCATCATCATCATCTAAAACACTATCATTAGTGTGGAGGTGGGGGATGAGTTAGGGATAGGTTAAGCCGTCTTTAATGTTAGCCTTATTTCATAAAATACAATATTATTAATAATTGCAATACATGTACGAACGTACTAATAGCCTTTTATAAAGCGCAAATTGCAAAGAGCCTCTAAGGGCTTAAATCATGATTTAATTATTATTGCCCATGGTCATCAGGTACATTTCAATTCCACACAATGATATTGCATACTTTCTCAACTCCCCAGGGAGCATACTAGCCGAGCTGCCAGTGATGGTGGTACTAAGGCTAATTAACGCATTAACGCACGACCATGGTACCCAGTTATACACCTGGGGAGAAAGCAGCAACTGTGGATAAATTGTCTTGCTGAAGGACAAAGGTAGTGATGATGATGATGATGATGATGATGATGATAATGATAACGAAAGGACCGTAGCCAGGAGTGTTGCGATGGGTCTTGTTGATGAGTATTATTACTATTTCCATTAGTATTATTATTAGCATCATTATAATTATTAAGTGGCTGCCACTCCACCCCCCCCCCCCCCTCCCCCCCATGATGTTGGTGATGACGATGATGATGATGATGATGATGATGATGATGATGATGATGAGGAGGAGGAGGAGGAGGATGTTTATGATGACATACCCGTAGCATTAATTTTCCTAGCATTATCCTAGCAGTCTTATAATTTACGGAATAGGTAATGATATTACGTAGCTTACGGGGTGGTGGGTTAGGTGTGTAGTCATGCAGGGTTACATGTAATTATTATTGTTTAGACATTCTGTTTACTTATTATTATTTTTGTTTAATTTTAGACTTTGATAAACTCGCCGAATAGTACAAATGACAAAACGGCAAACTGTGTTATATTTTAATCTAGCGAATATATTTTAAATTATATTATCGCATTAAAGCATGCAAGCATAACAAATTGTAACTTGGAACTCGGGCTTTGAATAATCAAACTTATACTTCAATGCATATGCCGTATTTACTAAATTTTCTAAGGAAACTACATGGTCAATCTTTTGGGGATATTATTGATTTTTTAGTCAAAGGTTTACACGAACAATAGCTGCGGCTTCCTGTTCTTTCATTGAGTATGGAAGGGGGCGCCTCCTTTCAATACATGTGCATTGAAGGATGAAAGGGGGGAGTGTGCTATTCAACTTCAAGTAGTATCGCTCTTACATAATCCAAAACAGCTGGGATCATATAATCATGATAATGTTGAAATGAAAAAGTATACATATTCATTATGATATCACATATCCCACATTACAGCAAAACATATGAACGACACTTTTCAACATTGGAAAATCAACAATTTGAAAAGAAGTATTTTGATTACATAACAAATGTAACATAGCATACCGATGATGATGATGATGATGATGATGATGATCATAATCATCATGATCATGATGGTGATGATAATGATGATGATGGCGATGATGATGATGATGATGATGATTATGATTGTTATTATTATTATTAATTTTTCTCATCATTATTATCATTAGTATTATTATTAATTTATGTTTTAATACTACTAACACAACCATAATAAGTCTTACAATTATTAATAATATGATGATGATGATGATGTTTATGCAGGGTTGGTCGGGAAAAAACCGGTGGCGGGAATTACCGCTGGTGAATACTGGGAATTGCCGCCTGGGAAATAAGTTTCCCGTCCGGTAAATATGAGGAAAGCGGAAAATATGAATGTTTGCCCAATATTTAATTTATTTGTATTGTCTTTACTTATCTGGTTACTGTTTCACTTCAACTTCTTATTCTTTTTTTGTGGACATTGCATAAATCCTGCAACATTCTGGTTTGGACCCAGTTTGTCATTAGGCATAAGGACAAAGAACTTTTTCTAATAAACTGTCTAAATTCCACTTTGTCTAACACCCTCCTGTTTATTTAACGAGTTGTTAATCTTATTTCTAATCTTATTTGTAGATTATAGCTAAATACACATTAGCAAAACTTATGATTACGGTAGACAGAATGAAGATTAGACAAAATGATTCAATCCATATGAATCATGCTGTCATACTAATAATAATAATATATAGCATTTATAGAGCGCCATGTATCTAAACCCCTCAAAAAAAGTTCGGAAACTCAAGTTTGATCGATCATATCTCTCATATTTTTTAATTAGCATATTCGAAATTGTGTCACAATAAAGCCTCATTATATACCTTTCAAACGGTGCATTATGTGTAGTGATTATGCAATTGGGGCGATTGCAGTAGCCCAGAGAATAAGGGGAGGCAGGAAGTGAAATGTCGCAAAATGGCCCAATGCATTTAATTTACGAGTGCATGACACTCACTGTGCTGACCATTTTTTAAAAAGTTCACTTTCTATTGAATACTGCCACCCTTTCCATTGATCAAAATCATTGGAATTTTATACCATTTTAATGTAAATGATCTCTTTATTACGATGGCATATTAATCGTAAGGAATATGCAAATGGGGTGTGTACAGCGAACCGGAATATGGAGATGGGTCGAGTGTGAAATCAAACAAAAGATATGGAGTTGACACAAAATCAGAGCGTTGCATTTTTTTTGAGCTTTTGGGAGGATTTTTTAGCATTTCAAATAAAATATTCATGATTCAAATTGATATCAACGGAAAGCCCAACAACTCTTCTGTATGAAAATGTAAAATTTATAATGATTTTAGTAAAGGGCGGCTACAGGGAGATAAATGTAGGGTAGCCTTAAAAGTGACCCATTTCAAAACGCTCTGATTTTAAGGCACAAATGAGTCACTATTCATGCGTTTTCAATTGAATTCTTCTCATTCATGGCCAACTCATTCTAGTCGCATTACATCCTCCACACAATGGTAAAAGACACCGACGACAAATCAGAGCTTTTTGAAATGGGTCACTTTTGAGGCTCCCCCACATTCATCTCCCTGCAGCCGCCCTTTACAAAAATCATAATAAATTTCACATTTTCATACAGAAGAGTTGTTGGGCTTTCCGTTGATATCAATTTGAATCATGAATATTTCATTTGAAATGCTAAAAAATCCTCCAAAAGCTCGAAAAAAATGCAACGCTCTGATTTTTTGTCAACACCATATTTTTTGTCTGATTTCACACTCGACCCATCTCCATATTCCGGTTTGCTGCGCACAACCCATTTGCCTAATCATTACGATCAATATGCAATCGTAATGAAAAGATAATTTCCATTAAAATGGTATCAAATTCCAATGATTTTGATGAATGGAAAGGGTGGCAGTATTCAATAGAAAGTGAATTTTCAAAAAACTGGTCAGCACAGTCATGCACTTGTAAATTAAATGCATTGAGCCATTTTGCGACATTTCACTTCCTGCCTCCCCCTATTTTCTGGGCTACTGCAATCGCCCCAATTGCATAATCACTACACATAATGCACCGTTTGAAAGGTATATAATGAGGCTATATTGTGAAACCAATTTCGAATATGCTTATTAAAAAATACGAGAGATATGATCGATCAAACTTGAGATTCCGAACTTTTTTTGAGGGGTTTATAAACATTTTGTTGGGGGGGGGGGGGGGGGGGCGGGGGTCATCCGATGTGATGAAACATCTGCAATGTCATTTATTGATTAATATTCAAAGAAACAATGGTGAAATAATGGAAAAAGAAGGGAATATGAAATGTGATTAGCACTCAAGATCTAGACAATTATAATTATTTAAAAAGTCTTAGTCACTCGACCATAATCAGTGGCGTAGTGTGGTCGGACTGATTGGGGGGGGGGGGGGGTGGGGGTAGGGGGAGGGGGAGGGGGCACGCAAAACGTTTTTTGTGGGGAAGCACACCTTATTTCTTTCTTTATTTTCTATAAAAATGTCCCCTTATGTTTTGTAGTGTGTTTTTATTAATAATAGGGGGGCATGTGTCCCCCCCCCCCCACCCACCCCCGTTGCTATACGCCACCGACCATAACAATAAGGTAAAACTATTTTGTTTGATTGTACTCCCACATGTGGACACATATATTTTCCTAGTATTTCCTGCCGAAAAGGCAGGAATTCCAGGTTTTCTCCAGTATTTCCAACCATCCGGGAAATATGCCTACCTTGTTTGTATACTGTCTTGCAAGTGGATCCTTTGCATATCAATATAACACTCATTTGCCCAATAACCTTTTCTTGTTTATATTTTATACATAATTAAGTATTTTGATGATTCACCCAGTGGCGTAGCTACCGTACCGTGGGGGGGGGGGGGGGGGGGGGCACGGGGGGGGGGGGGGGCTGTGCTATCCCAATATTTTTGAAAAAACAATTGAAAACATAAGGGGCCATTTTAAAAATATTAAAACAAATATATAAGGTGTGCCCCCAATAAGTTTGCGTGCCCCCACCCCCCCCCCCCTCCCCAATCAGTCCGACCACGCTACGCCACTGGATTCACCTAACATATAATGCATACATCTTTATAGGACATGTACAAATTTAGTATTGGATCGTAACCTTGAGTCATTTTTCCTGCTATTTGCCTGTTATTACAGCTAAAAAAGCGGGAATTACCGGTATTTCCCGATATTCCCGCCCTCTGTGAAAAAAACAATTGACCGGACCCCCAAATATGCCAGCCCTGTGATACTGACTATTATCATAATCATTATTATCAATCATATATTAATTATCATAGCAAACTTCCCAGATGATTTGAGTATACATTTTTTTTCGATGAATACGTTTCTTCATTTCACATCACAAGTAAGAATCGTTCTTGGCTTGCGGCTATCTGATTTTTAAATATTGCTAACATTAAAGACCGATGCCCCCCCCCCCCCCCCCTTCATGATGATGTTAATGATGATGATGATGGTGATGATGATGATGATGATGATGATGATAACGATGACGGTGATGATGATGACGATGACGACGATGATGATGATGATAACGATGATGATGATGATGATGATGATGATGATAATGATGATGACGATGATGACAGGCCCGTAGCCAAGGATGGTGCTTTGGGTGCGTAGTCATGCAGAGTTACATGTAATTATTTTTGTTCACAAATTTTAAAACTTATTATTTCATTTCAGACGATGATAAACTCACCGAATATTACAAATGAAAAAACAGCTATCCGTATTATATTTGTATTTACCGAATATTTTTGTTATTATATTATCGCATTAAAACAAGCATAATAAAGTTCTTTGAACACGGGCTTTAAATAGTAAGACATACTCCGATGCATGTTTTCTAAGGAAACTACATTGTAAATCTCAGAGGGATATTATTGATTTTCAGTCAAAGGTCAAAGGTCTACACAAATGACACAAAGACGAACTTCCTGTTCTTTCATGGAGTATTAAAGGGGAGTGCCTCCTTCACTACGTGTGCATTGAAGGATGAAAGGTGCTATTATTAGTTTAATCGCTCCTACATTTCACAAAACAAGTACCAATTTAACTTAGCTTGCAGCTATCGTATTTTATGAAATAAGGATAAAAGTAAAGATGACCCCTCTCACATGATGATAATTATGACTATAATGATGGTGAAGATGATGATAATAATGATGATGATGATAATGATGATGACGATGATGACAGGCCCGTAGCCAAGGATGGTGCTTTGGGTGCGTAGTCATGCAGAGTTACATGTAATTATTTTTGTTCACACATTTTAAAACTTATTATTTCATTTCAGACGATGATAAACTCACCGAATATTACAAATGAAAAAACAGCTATCCGTATTATATTTGTATTTACCGAATATTTTTGTTATTATATTATCGCATTAAAACAAGCATAATAAAGTTCTTTGAACACGGGCTTTAAATAGTAAGACATACTCCGATGCATGTTTTCTAAGGAAACTACATTGTAAATCTCAGAGGGATATTATTGATTTTCAGTCAAAGGTCAAAGGTCTACACAAATGACACAAAGACGAACTTCCTGTTCTTTCATGGAGTATTAAAGGGGAGTGCCTCCTTCAATACGTGTGCATTGAAGGATGAAAGGTGCTATTATTAGTTTAATCGCTCCTACATTTCACAAAACAAGTACCAATTTAACTTAGCTTGCAGCTATCGTATTTTATGAAATAAGGATAAAAGTAAAGATGACCCCTCTCACATGATGATAATTATGACTATAATGATGGTGAAGATGATGATAATAATGATGATGATGATAATGATGATGATGATAATGATGATGATGATAATGATGACTATTAGTATTATCGTTATTATTATCATTTTTATGATTATTATCATAGCAATCTTCCCGATTAAATGTGTATGAGGAATAATTCCCTTTAATGCAGCTCTTCACATATCACTAAACAAGAAACAATTTCTCATCGCTTTCGTCTGTCATATTTTACAAAATAAGGATACAAGTAAGAATAGCTTTTCCCGCCCCACTCATCCCCCCCCCCTACATGACAACAACGATGATGATTATTATTATTATCATTATTATTATTAGTATTATTATTATTAGAATCCGGTCTCTGCAAGTCGGTGTGTACACATAAGACGGTGTGTTTATCTGGGCCGTACAAGAATCCGGTCTCTGCAAGTCGGTGTGTACACATTAGACGGTGTGTGTATCTGGGCCGCACAAGAATCCGGTCTCTGCAAGACGGTGTGTACACATTTTATTGGTGGTGTGTGTCGTATATATATTTGGATTATGCGTGACGCGAATAACTGCCGCTTAAATACAGATAAATACATAAAGATAGTCGATATATGATTAAATAGTCTTTTATGTCTTTGTCTTTTATGTCTTTTATATAAAGTGACCAAGAATAACGCAAAGATTATGATTATTTACGGAGAAAAAACATCATTACATAATATATTTAATGGGACCGAGTGTGTGCATCTGGGCAGCACAAGAATCCGGTCTCTGCAAGTCGGTTTGTACACATTTTATAGGCGGAGCAGCCGGAGTGTGTGTGTCGTATACATATTTGGGTCATGTGTGACGCAGATAACTGCCGCGTAAAGACAGAAAAAATACATAAAGATAGTAGATATATTATTCACGAGTCAATGACTTATAAATTGACCAAGAATGACGCAAAAATTATCATTATTTACGGAGAAAATACAATTTCATTACATAACAGAATTGATATAGGCCGCACAAGAATCCGGTCTCGGCAAGTCGGTGTTTACACATTATCACTGACCTCTACATTGCACATTATACGGTGTATGTGTATAAACGTGTTTATTATTTACGTTAATTCAAATTCAAATTACTCTTACTATATATTATAACAATAAGTATCATTACAGGGGTAATTATATACATGTAATTGCATTAAAGCGCTTATAGATGATTAACAATCAATAATATTAGGCGCTATCATATTTGTGATATGCGCTATATAAAAAACTGTGTAGAACTACCGCTTAAATATAAATACATAAATTAACATAGTCAATTTCTGATTCAAGAGTCAATATCCTTTAAATTGACCAAGATGACGCGGAAATTATCATTATATACGGAGAAAATATATGATTAATTATCATATGGACGCACAAACATCTTCGCGAGCAGCGAAAAAATAACATTGATACTCTTCCGACGATATAACGATTTCAGTATTACTACACAATTAACTAGCTATATTTCAGTCGTGATCGTTAGTTTACTGACTTCATTATGAGTATTACACGTAATCAGAAAGGATGTACGAGGGTGTTTCACAAAGCACTTGTCGTCACGACAAATGCCATTTCTATGACAAATTTCCATTTCTATGACAAATTTCCATTTCTATGACAAATTTGTCATCGATGACAAATATCCATTTCAGAAAGCTTTTAAAGGACTTGTCGTCACGACAAATTTGTCGTCACGACAAATTTGTCATAGTTATCTGTCATAGGCCCCGTTGCAGAAAGAGTTACGATCGATCGTAAGTCCCAAAATTGATCGTAAATGGCCTTACTTACGACCAATCCAAGATTTACGATCAATCCTGTTGCAGAAAGAAGTTACGATCGATATTGACCGTAACTATTGGTCGTAAGTTTTAAAATTGATCGTAACTTTAACAGGTGATTTTTCTTTGGCGTAACTTACGATTAATTATTCACAAGGCACAAACATGGGCAAACATACCAACATACACACTCATTCAAGCACATAAATACAGATAAAACTCATCCTCATAAAACAGATAATCATACAGTGTTACACACTGATTCATAATTGCATACATACATGCATACAATACAGACTATACACATATATACATACATAAACACACACACACACAGACACACACAAACATCCAGTCAAACTTTTCTCAGAAGCCACTTTTCTATACCAGCAAACTAATTACAGTGGTAACTTTTCTTGTTACTCTGCAATGGTCATTATACAGTACTAAGGTTTTACTATATTAAATCGTAAAGGCCTGTATTGAAACAAAGGGTAATGCTTTACTTGACTGAGAATAAAAAAGGCCAACAAAGTGCATGTATTTTTATTCTTAAAATTTTTAATCCAAAAAGAGTACACAACACATGACTTTCGATTCATTCCATCAAATAGAATGTTATTATTTTGTAGTGAAATGAATACATTCTCTAGTGACTATGCCAGTCCTTTACTCCTTTTCCCCCAATTAATAATAATTGTGGCTACTTAAATGTAGCGCACGCATAGGCGTACCCAGAGGGGGGGGGGGGGGGGGGGGGGGGTTTAGGGGGTTTAACCCCCCCCCCCCCCCCTTTGACCGAAAATGACTGGTTTTTTTTTTCTTCAAATTTTAAATGGTCTCGAGACAAAATTTAAGCGGTCGAGTGGTCTTGGCCTCGAAAACTGCAAAAAAGCGTAGTCTCAGCTTCGAAAATGGTTGATCTCCGCATTGAAAATTGTCTACGACTTCCTGGCTACCCCCCCCCCCCCCCCACGGCGCTCCCGTTGCATCACCCCAGTCAGCTCAAAAAGTGCACATTGTCCACTTCCTGGGGACCATTCCAGCTAGGCAACCTCCAAGGTGCAGACATGGCTACGTAACTCCTTTCCATCCTTCCGGGTGACATACCTTGGGCTCGAATTTGGGACCTCACATTGGAAGGCACACGCTCTACCAATCTTGCCACACCGTCTTGCTCTGTCATCCTTCTCCAGCTTGGGCGGATCCCGTCTGTCGTCGTCTTCTATCTGCTAGCTAGCTCCGCAAATCCAGGCTGCTTGATGAGCTGAAATATAATACATAACATGAAAATAAAAAATAGAGTATACTTAGTCTTGTTACCTAAACTATATTCAATGACACACAGTTTCATCATTCAGAATAATTATTTTGTTCCCACAGTCAATGTCTTGGACATACCTATCACCTTGAAATGTCACAGTACAAGCTGTCACAGCTCTAGATAAAAATAATACTAATTAAAACCATTTGTTTTGGTCACATCACAGGCTATCCAATCCATGCTCACCTGCAAACTGGAATGTTCAAGAGATAAGTAATCAATTACATTTTATAAACCAGCATTCTATTTTAAACGAGCCCAAAGAGACGAATTAAGTCATGTACATGTTAGCCCGTTGACTTTGTAAAGAATGCCATACTAATAAAACATTTTAATTTTGAGCAACAAAATCATTTTTAAAATTATCTTTTAGCAAGTGACCTACTTAACCCATAATTATTTCATGCTAATTGAACTACAAACTAACGTCATAAGTATCAAAGAAAAATAAAAGCTTCAATATTTGTTTAAAAAAGCATTTTGTGTAAGATCGTCAAGTTCTCACCTATCCCATTGCTGTGGCTTGGCCTGGGGGCAACACCAGTGGCTCGACAGCTTACTCCAAGGCAAATGGCTCCAGCATGTCCTCCTCTCTCTTTCGCTTTCCTCCTTTCATCAGCCTGTCCATTCTGGTGATTTCTTCTGTGATTATTCTGCCTCTCTCCCACTTGTTGTTATGACTATATGGCTGTATACCACTGTGGAATTGTACAGTAAAAGAGTGCAAATTACCACATAAATTTGAACACATGACTGAGACTGCATCAGTGCATGGACTCACAGGAGCTAAGAGGCTAATTTTGTAATTTGGTCCTCCATAATATTTAATGTTATACGATATTACCTGCCAGTAAATTCTCATGCATTGAGAACATACACATTTTGGCGCTAATGTGGTTGCGTACCCTTTGTTTTTTCTTTCTTTTCCAACGCCTTATTTGTCTTTAAACTCAACTAAATTAGTTTTACTCACTGCGCTTTGTCCTTATCCCTCAATGGTCTGTTGTAATATTTTGGTCAACATTTAAGCCCTTTTTTGGCAACTTTAATCGATGGCTTTGAAAGCGTCGCGGCACCAGCTTCGCAGTCGCAAAAATCGAAATAGCAGGACTTCACGGGCGCAGGAGTAGTACTCTCTCCACGTTCATGTCACCGGTAGCTAACGGCATAGCTGCTCGCGAAGTCCCGCTATTTCAATTTTTGCGACCGCAAAGCTAGTGCCGTTGCGGCAAAAACCCATTGATTAAAGTCGCCCAAAAGAGGGCTTAAATGTTGACCAAAATATTACAACAGACCATCGAGGGATAAGGTAAAAGTGCAGTGAGTAATATAATATAATACAAACTAATTTAGTTGAGTTTAAAGACGAATGAAGCGTTGGAAAAAACCCAAAAAAGGAGTACGAAACCACATAAGCGCCCAAATTTCATCTTTGCATTGCCCTTGATGGCCATGGCATGTATACCTTTTTTAAAATTTTGTATTTCAGTTTTGCTTTAAAAGTTTAACTTATTTTTTACACATATTCATAAGACAACTAGCTGTACCCGCGGAAATCCGCGGGTTTTTGTAAGAGAAAGACGATGATGACATAACGACACTTTAAAACTTTACTAAATATCCCACAGTCATCATTTAAATAGTAAGACAATATAGACTCGGGCGATTCAATCCCACCCCACAACCCGTCGGGGCCCCGTCCAACGATACATCCGGCCAATTATGTATGACAAAATCATGATGGTTTAGTATCCACGCTAAGTTATTCAGTTATCCCCCATATTTCATATGATCCATAATTTGTTCCGCTTGTATTAAATGAGATCGTGTTCTTGCTAATAAAGTAGCTTCGCCGCCCCCCCCCCCCGGGCTCCAATTGCCTGTATGACAAATAACCCGTCGTGTCCCCTACACGTTTCATATCATAAACTAAGTTCTCCCGCGTAAACCTTTGTTCATATTCTTGAAAGGAATAGTAGCCGTGTCTATACATGAATTTGCATACTACATGAGCAGATACTTCCCCCATCCATTCTACCCCCCACCCCCGATAATTTGTTCCGCTTGTATCAAATTAGATACAGTACACTATGTTCGTGTTCTTGCTAGCTTCGCCGCTCCCCCCCCCCCCCCCCCCCCCCCCCGTGTCTCCAATTGCCTGCATGACACATAACCCGTCGTGTCCCCTAAACAATTCATATCCAAACTAAGTTCTCCCGCGTATACATTTTTAAAAAATTTCTTGTGAAACTCGATGATATATTCCTTTGAAGGGAATAATAAATGAGCAGATACCTCCCCAGTCCATTCTACCCCCACCCCCACCCCCTCGGCGTCTCTTCTGGTACTGCATGGTAGCTTCGTGGTTGACTTAATACATCTTATCACAAGCTGGCGCAATTAGAGTTTGTGTACGGTAGGGCGAATGAGATAGTGACCAGAGACGATGGTCAGCAGGTCAGTGAGCTATGCAAATAAACTACGGTTCGGTGGGGTAATTAGATGACTGCGCGACGTGTATACACGGCTGTACAGCCATTGCGCGTTGTATAACCACAGCTAAATTGAAGTTGTCGCATTTTGTCGTCGATGCACTTACAAACACGATGCCAATCGGCAATAGCGATCATTACAGTACCATCCGCGTAATATAAATATTGATATTTATCAAAACCCGGGTATTTTCGCAACGTGTTATATCTAAAACGGTTTCTCGATATATTATTTGTTTTATCTACTCCAATTTATATTCTTACAAATACTTTTACGTCGATAAATCGTTAGTCAATGCTCGGCGTCTTAAATAGGCAATGCCGCATTGCTGACTTTCGCTTTTCTTCGATCTGGAGGACGACCACGGGGCGGGAGCGACTCGGGAATACCTTATTGTCCTCCGCAAAACGTATATCCTTCGATCCCGACGGTCGGGGAGTCGCCGAATTATCGGGGTGGGGATATCTCGAGTGGGACACATTTGGGGGATTGAAGCTTACCGTATTAATATAATGATTTGTCATACATGTATTTGGCAAATATTTGAAAGATAGACCATATATCAAATACAACATCTACAAATAATTAATTAAAACAGGTTTCATAGATGTCTCTGATGTTCAGGTACAATTTTTCCTATTCCCATATAAAAATGAGTTCACAAATCACAGAAACAGTTTCGAGTTTGGAAATGGTATATGGATACTATGTACTAACATGGATTTCAACACATGGGGTAACATTGTAATAATATACGTTGCGAATCTGCATTCGAGATACCATTATGCTAGCATAATGACGATTCTATACAAAATGAGCAACAGTTAAGATCATTACATAGCAACATAATAAGGTAAGTTTACACTACATATCAATGCCGATTAATTTATCTTTGTAAAAGGTGTAAAATGTGTACTTACCGCTCACCACTCGAAGCAGGCTAGGACTGGATAGATTTGTCTGCCGCGTCTCATATCATAATAACAAGCCAAATTCCGCGGGAAATACGCTGAATTTCGCGGTAATGGGTCGTTGTCTTTATCCCAGCCGTGTTGAATTATGTTTTAAATGGCATTTTCTAAAGAAATCGAGCGCAAGTCAAATGCACTTACGGTTGAATTTAAACCTCCTTTCTGCAACGGACATTTGAAATTGATATAAACTAACGACTCAATAAATCGACTGTAAAGTTACGACCGATATTCTTTCTGCAACGGGGCCATAGCCCTATACCCTACGACAAATCCAAAAAAGCTATGACATCTGAAAATGGCTGCACACATGATGTTGTTAGTGAGCAGGATCGGTCAAGAAATACAAAAAAAAAACTATGGCTCTTTGGAAATAGGCATCTAATTTTCTCTAAATATAGGTTGATCTCAAACCTATGTTATGTAGAATACATTGATACACAACATATCATGATTTTGGGAATGGAAAAGTGTGCATATGAAGAAAATATTTTATCAGAGTTCGTTGCAAATTTGAGTTCACCATATACCTTCCAAGAGCCAGTTTCATTGTATCTTGCCAGATAATGCTCTAATTTTTAGAGATTTTTCCTCCTAATCTCTTAGAGCTTATGAAAGCAATGTTTTGCTTGGGTTTCATTGTCCTATAACTATTCATTTGAGGTAGGCTGACAATTATAGTATACAAGACGATTCTTTATCCTCTTTGATGTGGTCAGCTTTTAGTGAGGCCAAATATCGGGGAAATGTGGTGTGTGATAGGTTGTATGTGTTGTTGATGCAAACGGGTGCGGTTCGTTATTCCGAAGGTTCGTTATTCCGAAGGTTCGTTATTCCGAACACGTACATTTCCTATACCTGAGTGTTCGTTAATCCGAAAATGAAATAGGGTTCGTTAATCCGAACATTTGTTGCATTATTCCGAAGGTTCGTTATTCCGAAGGTTCGTTATTCCTAAAATGAAATTGGGTTCGTTATTCCGAAGGTTCGTTATTCCGAAGGTCCGTTATTCCGAGGGTTCGTTATTCCGAAGGTTCGCTATTCCTAATATGAAATCGGGTTCGTTAATCCGAAAATGAATTTGGGTTTGTTATAATGCTATAATTCATATAAAGAGATAAAATAAACTTAAATGTTTGATTGGAGGGAAAGGGGGAGGGTATGCTTAATGCAGGCTGTAAATTAAATAAACAAAACACAAACTATAGTATTATATTTAATTTTCGGAATAACGAACCCGATTTTATTTTCGGATCAACGAACCTTCGGAATAACGAACCTTCGGAATAACGAACCTTCGGAATAACGAACCCGATTTTATTTTCGGATCAACGAACCTTCGGAATAACGAACCTTCGGAATAACGAACCTTCGGAATAACGAACCTTCGGAATAACTGAACCTTCGGAATAACGAACCTTCGGAATAACGGACTGTAACCGATGCAAACACATACGGTGGTCACCAGCACCCAATACAAGGTTCACTAATAGAAATAATACAGTACAACGATTGAATAAAAGGAATGTCCGCACAAGTGATATAGAATTTGGTTGACGTCATTATTAAAGTGTATAAAACAAATGTCCAAAAGATGTATTGCACGTGAATAATTAAAGTCCATGGTAATAAATTTGAGCATTCAGTTGGCCTGAATGAAATGCGTGTCCGCGGAAGAGATGAGAACGAGAGTTCGATGATGATGAAGGTGATGAACGCGAAGACGCGTGAAGAGAAGGCCGATATATCATTTCAGTCCCATGGATGAACCAGCACACACGATGTGGAGCGAAGGCGTGGCGATGACTCCGACGTGTGCCGTGGAGAGATGAGCGAGGCCTGGAAGTCTGAAGGTGTGGTGCTTACACGTGTCCATGTAGACAAAAACGAAAATGGCGATCAAAAGAATTGTAGGAAGTTTTGCATGCAGAAAAGTGTCATCTCTGCGAGAGGAGAAAGATTTATAAAAGGTCCGAATAGCTCGGTGGATGAAGAGGTTGATGAAAAGGTGATGGCTTAACGCCCCATGTTGGTCGGCGGACTCTCCCCTATTATAGGTGTGTGAGTGAGGCATGGATTGTAGCCCCGTTTACAATCCATGGTTGTCGATGCCCATGTGAGTCAGATGGTAACTGCACATGGTGATGTCAAAGAGGAGGTAGAAGGCAAAGGTGTTCTTTGGATGAGCGGTAGAAAGAGAGTAGTGATGTTTTGCCAAAAGTCAATGTTCCTGACATGAAGAGAGCTTGGAACAAAGAGACAGTTATCTGGGCGAAAGTAAACGCTAGGCCAGAGTAAGGTAGTGGTTCCAAGTTGTTTTGTTAACATCGGTCTAGCTTTTACCAAGCTGGTATCGATGGTTTGTTGTACATGTATGGCTAGTCTGATGTTCAGACTGTGAAGCGAGTCCCTATAAGCTCATCCCATCCAGTTATGTCCTGAGGTTGCACAGCAGTGGCCAGTATCTGCAGATGAAGAAAAAATAAACAAAATAGTGCCCATTAAATGCAATCAGCAGACAAAGGAAAGAGCGAGCTCAACATTTTGCATGTTAACTATGCAATTCATAAAGATATCACCCTGCCGCTTTATTAATTTTAGTCTAGCATATCTTGGAAGACTGTATGGAATGATCAAGTAAACTGCTAATGACCTTGGATATTATCCAAGAAATTGCTCATTATCATAATCTCCTACAGTTCACAATATTTTTTTCATAGAATAAATTATGAAAAATTACTTTAAACACTGTAATTAAATATAGGCAAATAATTTGTGGACACTTGTCAATGATTGGTTTAACTAAAAATAATTATTATTAAACAAAATAACAAACAAGCTACAAAATAAAAAATTTAACAACAGAAAAAGCAAATAAGGAACAGGGTTGTATAAAGTGAATGATAATCTTTGTTAAATTCAACTATGATTTAACCAGGGGCGTCGATCCGTTTTTGATATTGGGGGGGCGAAATTTGAAGAAGAACAATCCAGAGTGACCACTGAGACCGAGCGGGGGAGGGTGTGGGAGGGGGAGACCCCCTCCCACCTTGGGAGCTTTTGTATTTTGGGGCGTGAAATTGTGCAATTTGGTGCACACCCGAGACAGAAATTTTACGTAATATGAAGTATATAAGTATGGAACCAAACATACATTATGACAAAGGGAGGTGGACAATCTTCACCACTTTCAAATGTTGGGGGACATGATAATTATTCCAATATGATTTACGTTCAGCGCGTATGGACCGAATTGACTGAAAGTTATATTTCAGATTATTTTATCTTCTGTGAAGGTGGGCTAAGTTTCCGTAACCGAATACGTGTATAGATGAGGGTTTAAATAACTTCGTTTGAGGTGTGCGTTTGAGAAAAAAATTACACTGCCCAACACATTTCGAAATATGAGTTCCCGCAACCCAAATGAAACTGTATGCGCGCGAAGCGCGCCGCAAAAACGAGATTTACAGTCCTTTTCAAACTAGAAAACGGCTATTTTTAAGATAAATTATTGATAAATGTGTCTTACCCCTCTTTGGCATTATAGCACTTGATTTTTTTCTTCCTCATTTTCGGAATTATTGGGGGGGCAAAATGATATGTTCGCCCCCCCCCCCCCCCAATATTTTCATTGGGGGGGCGACCGCCCCCCCTGCCCCCCCAGGATCGACGCCCCTGGATTTAACCAACATTACTTGGGGGCTGAGGCATTCACATTTCTCTGTACAGGGAAACCCTGTTAGTCGGGTAGTCGGGACTTTCAAATTTACCTGGTTATAAACGGCCAAATTAATAACAAACATTTAAATGAACGTCTGGGACTAGGCAATAGAGAACATGTATTTGTACATGTTCAGCATAGCATTTTAATCCTGTTATCTGACACAAATTGTGAGCTTATAGAATAAAATCGTGTATTGTATTAACTAAAATACAAAAGTTTAGAATAACAAAAGTGTCAAATGTCTCTCTAATAATGTACCTCTACACCTTTTCGAAGACTGTCCTTCAGAAGTTCAACATACATGCGTGCCTGGATGGACCTGCAAGTTGCGATGACTGGTCTTTATGACAGATCAACGTGATGTGCCCAGAATCTCAGCATTTCTAATTTTAAAAAGAAATTAAAAAAGGAGATATTATATTTAAATCAAAAGCCAATGCGGTATCATAATTATATTCAATATGCATAATGCAGGAAGAAATATGGGAGAGGAGAGGGGAACAAAGGGCTCTTTAGCTCCCCCAAATACCAAAAAGAGCCTTTATAAATTTACATAATTTTGGAAAACAATTCTAGCATGCTCTCTTCATGAAGGCTTGCTTGAAAAGTAACCCTTGGCAAATAAATGTAAATGGTCTGACTTAAGATACATAACACAAAAAATGAATTATGAAATATCCAACAATGACTGTTCACAGGTAATCTCTGCTGTTTGTACCATCATCTAATATATGGAAATATCCATGTATGTTATCATTTAAATGTATGACTGTGATGTAAATGTAAAACATTTAATTTTTAATTCTTACCAAAGATTGGGGCCAAGAAAGTGGGCTGGGAAGTTGGGCCTGATGAACAGAGAGAGGTACATGATGTATGATCTTGGATCAGAACTTCCAATAGGCCAGCAATTCAGCCACTATCAAGCTTGTATTTCTGTCAAGAAAAAAATACAAA
Source organism: Echinarachnius parma (assembly GCA_037951105.1). Classification (NCBI taxonomy): domain Eukaryota; kingdom Metazoa; phylum Echinodermata; class Echinoidea; order Clypeasteroida; family Echinarachniidae; genus Echinarachnius; species Echinarachnius parma. The sequence continues at coordinate 80,998 of JBAMJV010000401.1, forward strand.
TGTTACACTTACAATGTTAACATTAATAACCAGAACGTCAATGACGTAGCGCTCATCCGGCATCTCGCAACATCAAATATCGCAAATTTCATGTGGTACTCTTTTCAACTGGTCAAAAAATAAAAATGTGATGCCCTGGAAGGGACATAAAAATTAATTTAAAAAAAAATAGAGTGAAAAAAATATAAATTTGACGCCCCAGAAGGGACATAAAAAATAAAAATAATTTAAAAAAATTAAAAAAATAAATAAATAAAATAAAATAAATAAATAAATAATAAAAATAAATAAATAAATAAATAAATAAATAAATAAATAAATAAAAAATTACCATAATTAATTAATGGAGACAAATTTCAAAATTCTGTGTAGAAGTTTAGTGTACCAAAGTTAGCTCTACCAGATAAAGCAAACCAAATCAAAATCGGTCGAGAAATGAAGGAGAAGAAGCATTTTTTGTGATTTTTGGAATAAATTTGCATAAATTACCATAATTAATTGATGGAGAAAAATTTCAAAATTCTGTGTAGAAGTTTAGTGTACCAAAGTTAGCTCTACCAGATAAAGCAAACCAAATCAAAATCGGTCAAGAAATGAAGGAGAAGCATTTTTTGTGATTTCGTATAAATTTGCATAAATTAGCATATATAATGAAGTTCACGATTCTGTGTAGAAGTTTTAAATCCCCCTCCTAGCCCTATCTTATGAAACAATCAGAATCAAAATCGGTTGAAAAATAACGAAGTAGAAGCATTTTGAAAACTGTGGACGGACGGACGGACGGACGGACGGACGGACGAACATGTAAATGTAAAACATTTAATTTTTAATTCTTACCAAAGATTGGGGCCAAGAAAGTGGGCTGGGAAGTTGGGCCTGATGAACAGAGAGAGGTACATGATGTATGATCTTGGATCAGAACTTCCAATGGCCAGCAATTCAGCCACTATCAAGCTTGTATTTCTGTCAAGAAAAAAATACAAATGTTACACTTACAATGTTAACATTAATAACCAGAACGTCAATGACGTAGCGCTCATCCGGCATCTCGCAACATCAAATATCGCAAATGTCATGTGGTACACTTTTCAACTGGTCAAAAAATAAAAATGTGATGCCCTGGAAGGGACATAAAAATTAATTTAAAAAAAAATAGAGTGAAAAAAATATAAATTTGATGCCCCAGAAGGGACATAAAAAAAATAAAAAAATAAAATAATAAAATAAAATAAATTAAAAAAAAAAATAAAATAAATAAATAATAAAAATAAATAAATAAATAAATAAATAAATAAATAAATAAATAAATAAATAAATAAATAAATAAAAAATTACCATAATTAATTAATGGAGACAAATTTCAAAATTCTGTGTAGAAGTTTAGTGTACCAAAGTTAGCTCTACCAGATAAAGCAAACCAAATCAAAATCGGTCGAGAAATGAAGGAGAAGAAGCATTTTTTGTGATTTTTTGGAATAAATTTGCATAAATTACCATAATTAATTAATGGAGAAAAATTTCAAAATTCTGTGTAGAAGTTTAGTGTACCAAAGTTAGCTCTACCAGATAAAGCAAACCAAATCAAAATCGGTCAAGAAATGAAGGAGAAGAAGCATTTTTTGTGATTTCGAATAAATTTGCATAAATTAGCATATATAATGAAGTTCACGATTCTGTGTAGAAGTTTTAAATCCCCCTCCTAGCCCTATCTTATGAAACAATCAGAATCAAAATCGGTTGAAAAATAACGAAGAAGAAGCATTTTGAAAACTGTGGACGGACGGACGGACGGACGACGGACGCCACGCCATGGCATAAGCTCATCGGGCCCTTCGGGCCGGATGAGCTAAAAATGGGCAGTTACGTATATTTTCAGTCAATATCAATATCTGTAATACATAAATAGATAAATCTATACACCAAGGCTCGACACTCGCACTGGCCCGCTGGCCCGGGGCCAGTAAAATTGCACTAGGGGCCAGCAAAATGTATTGAAGTCATATTTTGGTGGCCCAATCGGGCAAGCAGATTTTCACCCCGACATTGACAAAATGAAAAAGTCTTGTTTTCTTTTATGTCATGCTTCATCTGTAATCACAGGTTTGATTAGGAAAGAGTGATATTTTGAATAGTAAAAAAGCTTACTCATGAAATACTATTTTGGGGCCAGTAAATTTTCTTTCGGGCCACCAGAATAGGGGAAGAATCTATTTCACTGGCCCGACCGGGCCACTGACTAAAAAGGTGAGTGTGGAGCCCTGTATACACAATCAGATGAATCAAACAAAATACAAGTTATGTTCTGCATGTCAAGTGCAATGATTAATGTTATAATTTGATTTAGTTCCAAGTAGCATAGTTCTGTAAGAATGGATGGACAGATCTACAAAGAAAAAGTTAAACAAGTTAAATATCTAATGTCCAATGTACAGATGTTGTAGAAGACATTCCATGCCCAATAAACTTCCTTTAACTTAAATCAATTTTTGTGCAGGCAAGCTTAAAAAGTAGTCCCTGATATACATATCATTGTTTTCCCTGCTTACCTGTGGCCGATCTGCTCTCCCAAATATGTCATCATAATTTTCGCTGACAAAATTAGCAAGAATCTTGATATCTTCTGTAGAAAGATTTGATTTTCGGCTTGATTCCTGTAAATTGAATGAGATAATAGAACAATAAAAATACACATCAGAATTTCAATAATTTATGACTGAAATAAAACTAGCATTGTATGTTGTCTAATGATCATATCTGTTAAAATTCTCAAATAGGAATTAAATGTGTACTAGTACTTCCGTCTACTACTAGTACTACTTCAACTTGTACGTTATTTTAGGATTTAGTGTATTGAATTAGTTTTGTTCGCTTACTTCAGTCAACGCATCAAGCTAGTTGTGTATGACTATCCTGCATGGGAGTGCACATGCACTCGCCGTTTTTTTAAAGTGACAAACTGTCACTGGTATATAATCTCAACTACCTGGGGAGCATACTAGCCGTGCGCGTGCTGCCACTGATATGATAGTGCAAAGGCTAATTAACACAACGTCACAAGTCGCGATACGACTTGGAGAGAAGTCGAGGTGGTGCAGAAATCACGTATTTTGATTTGGAATGGAGCGAAAAATTGTCATTTTTATCTAGCGCCAAGTTACACTTTAGTCTTTACATCACATAACAATTAACATTGTGTATTAGGCCCCACCACTGCATGCTATACCCCCGGGGGGGTCACTCCCAACATGACTGGCTACGCACCCGCGTCAGAAAAAAGCGTCGAAGGGTATCATTTTCAGCTATACGGCGTCGTCGACGTTTTCCTGAAAAAGGGGTGTTTTTCAAGCACTGATCGCACAAAAACCTAAAAAAGGGTACCTTTTCAGGTTTACAGGTTTCGACGTTTTTCTACAAAAGGGGTCCCTTTTTAGCTACCGTAGCTCAGTACTACGGTTTTCGAATATTTTTATTTGTGCATGAATGTTGTGTGTGTGTATATGCGTAACAAGTGCGCTACATGCGGTGCGCTATTCACATGCATCACAGTGGTCGCTAGTTCAGACGGTATTTTCAGCATAAACTTCCAGTGATCTTCCAGTGATATTCGAAGCTGCGACTCGTCAGAGCCACCAAAGAGCGTTAAATACGACCTTAGGATTAAGCCTTCGAAGGACAAGGAGTCATTTACCAACCGAGAATCGGCATTTATTGATACATTTTGTATCTAATACAATGGAGACGGGACCGTAAGTAAAATAGTAATAAACGGTTGGAACGAATGTGTTTGCATAAATTACAGCTGGTAGTACTGGTGGTAGGGGCCTAGTGCCACTGACTCTAGCCCGGCGATCTGGGCGATCCATTAAAGGAATTTCCGCTGAGCCTGAGGCTGATCATTTTTCTGGAAATTATCAGTTATATAATAAACTAACTATATAAAACATATTATTGAAGGATACAAACTTCCTTTTACTGAGACTTTTCCTAGCTACAATATTATTATAAATTATAGTTGTTTCTTGTAGAATTGCAATTCTAGGCTGAAAAGATTATTCAAATTGATTGTTTGTGTCACTGAGCTGAGTCACTGAGATCACCGAGTGTGGGTCTACTCCGTTGAACCCTCTGAGTGACATGGGTCATGCTATGGCCATGGTCATGAGCCGATGTATGAGCGCACTTCTAAGTAACCATGTCCATGAGGAGGATGAGCCGATCCCGATGCCTTTATCGAGCTGCCACTTGAGCCAGATGGATCCTTGACGTTGTCGACAATCATTAATCATCGCCCAGGCCCCATGACCAGTGACTGGATGGCACGACCTGATGATTGTAATGTGTTGACTGTTGAGTCATTTAGATTCAAACACTTTTTTATTTTATGGCTGTACCGTATAGTATTCAGCAAAAAGGTAAATTAAGCATGTTGCGTCACTCGAGTTGAGGTTTTAAACTATTATGCCATTTTAACAATTAAGGGGTGTTAACTTTAAAATGTGCATTACGCCTTTTAGGCTCCATTCAGAAAAGGTGCGATACATACGCCATTTAGGGTAAATTTCAGAAATGGTGCGATACGCCATTGGTCAATTTTTAAAAAGTGGATACGCCTATTACGTCATTAGGGTCCATTTTTAAAAAGGTGCGATACGCCATTTTTGCCCATTAGGGTCCATTTTTTAAAAGGTGTGACACGGGTGGGTAGCACTTGTGTATGAGAGTGACCCCCCCGGGGCTATACCATTATAACATATAAACCTAACCCTTATTTAGTGGCTATACTCGTGGCATATCAATTTATAATAATATTAAAATGATTAATTATTAGCATAATTTAGGCTGGCGTTCTGCAAACTCACGACAGCGACACAAAGGTCAAAGTCTTTGACAAGGGCAAGGCTTGTAATTGTAGACCAGAGACAGTCTACCATATCATGGCTGCAAGTTATGACAAAGAAAGGTGTTAAATTTTAGAGTTTAGTCTTACTCGAGTAAGATCAAGGGCAAGGACAAGGTCAAGGAGTGAAGGAGGTTTAATGTTATTTCGGGTTTATAGCCAGGGAGACGGGGTTTTGGACATAGTAGCCACCGCAGAGTTTCGGCGGGGTGCGATCTCGATAACCGCTCTAGTGCAATTCACGCAATAATTCTCGTGAAACAAATCGAAGGGTTTCATTGAAATATAACAATTTTCTACATAGTTTGTCAACAAATAATATGTAAGGTTGATAACAATGACATATAATAGCTGAATAACATAGCATGCAAACTCACAATCACACATTAAACACAAAATAAGATAAAAACTTACGGCCATCATTTGGTTCTTGCAGGCTTCTTGCTGTATTGGCAGATTTCAGGCTCGTCCATAATTAGATTAAAACAATTATTTTCGATGACAAGTTGTCATGAGCTTCGTGAAACGCATTTTTATGGACGATGACAACTTATCATGATGACAATTGAAATTTGTCATGATGACAAATTTGTCATGATGACAAATAATTTCTTTGTGAAACACCCTCCGGATGCGATGTATGGTACACTTACGTACACGTAATATGGTCCACATAATGCACCTGGAACATTTCCGGGCCTACTATAGGTCCATGCATTGCATAATACACACATTCCTAACTGTCGCGCCCGGTCCGCATAATGCACGTATAGAACATTTCCGGTCCCTGAAAGTACGGTCTAAATTGTGCCCGCGACCGGTCCCTGAAATTCACCGTTGGTGCGTATGTGTGTGTGTGTGTGTGTGTGTGCGCGTGTATGTGTGTGTGTGTGTGTGCGTGTGTGTGTGTGTGTGTGTGTGTGTGTGTGTGTGTGTGTGTGTGTGTGACTTTCGGATGCAAAGGTGTCTAGAAAATGTGTTAAACATGCATACTTTGTTTTGCAAGTTGATTCATGGCTGTCATACTATGCACACGCATATATTATGTACGCATACACACACGAACACACACACACACACACACACACACACACACACACACACACACACAATACATGCGAGTCTACATGTAATCATATCATTTTACTCTTTCATGTACCACCGCACTATGCGCTTTAGTCCTGAATTCTGAAAACGATTTTAGGCTAAAATTTATTATATCTACGTCATATCTTCGTCACTAAAATATGACACTGTACTTAAAGGGATAGTTGAGTTTTGGTAGAGAGGGCGCTACATACAATGATTTTTTGTGAGATAATGAAAAACTGAGTGAAAAATTTTAAAGAGCACAATATTTTAAAGCCAGGATAAACTTTATTTGATCAAAATCGGTTAAAAAACGGCTGAAATATCCATAATCATAGTCATTTGTAATAAATGTGGGGCCCCACACTTATTCGATAATTTTGAACCAGCCGTTAACAAAATTTTTAAATGTTTCCTCTTTTCAAAAAGTAACAAACTAGGTATTTAAATAGTTGTTGGTTATTTCTCTATCTAATCACTATTTCAACAAAAAATCACATGCACAATATTATATTCAAAATGGTTGAAACCGATGAGTGTTTAGAGAGAGCCCTCTTACGTTTTAACGGCTCTTTTTGAATGATAATATGATCTTTACTAAGTCATTTGTAATCTTGTGTTCCCTTCTAGAATAATTATTATTTTGTAGTCTAATGATGCAGGTTTTGGTTACTAAAATTCAGTTTCACCAAAACATTACTCTCCTTACCAGAACTCAACTATCCCTTTAAGGAATAGCGACTTGCGAAAACATATTTTAGTGACGGAGATATGATGTAGATACAATTTTAACATAATTTTAACTTATAGTGGTTTTTAGAATAAACATTCACATTTACCATCGTAACGGTAACGGGCGTACGCCATCCGTACGGAACCCAGGTTGCCCGGCGGAGCCCGGTGGGTCGCCGCCGGTACGCCTACGGGACACCTACAGGTGACCCGCCGGTCACCGTCCGGTCGCCGGGCGATTTCTTAAAAATCAGCCGGTGACCGGTGGGAGACCGCTCGGGAACCGGTGGGTCATCGGTCGGTCACTGCCGGGACGCCGCGCGGAGAAACTCCCTAATTTAGCCCAGTTGTGACCTAAAATCGACCGGTGACCGACGGGACACCGACAGGGCACCGCCCAGGCACCGCTGGGGCTCTACAGCCTGCTCGACTTCCCCAAAATCGTTGGGCGATGCCTAAATTCCAGCGGCGACCGAGCAGGCTACAAATCGGGCGGTCGCCGCTCTGAGTTGTGACCGTAGCATAACAAGTTTAGTCCAGGTGTGCATCGCGATCGCGCGCACGGTACCATACCATATGTTATGGTACGGTACTTTCGATTCCGGGTTAATTAATACGGAACGGAATTGAATTGCAACACGCTGATCTGAACTTTGAAGCGCCAAGAAATTGGTAAGTTTCCGAAAAATACATTTATTTATTTAATAATTATTATTGACCCGACACTAATGTGAAGATGAACAGATGTTCATTTTTACATATTGAATACATCTAGACTGGTTAGAATCAGGAAAATAGGGGAAAATGGATTGTTTTAGGATGCATCGGTAAGCAAAACAGGGTTGAGGCCGACGAAGGGGTAGAACAGGGCTAATGGGAGGCGTGGGTATGCTGACTTTGTCGGCCTTCTAGTTAAATATTTTTTTATAAAGTGATTTTTTATTTCTCCAAATCATAAGCATATAACATTTACTATTGAATACAGCATGTCAATGTTTACATCTTATTTATAAATAAGGAATAGAACAATTACAGTTTAATGAAAGATAAAGTAGAAAAGATTAGCTTATAACAAAAAGTACAAATCAAGTGTATATTCAATTCACAGAAACCATAAAATAAACATAATGGAGATTATAGCAAAAGATAAAAAGAACTAAGACATGCTACTTCCTCACGTCTCCTTTACCCCCCCCCCCCCCCCCCCCCCCCCCCCACTCCCCTGCACACACTATGAATACACTGTGAGTTCACTATAAACACTCTGTACATGATTGTGAACAAGCTGTGAACACACTGTGAACACATTATGAACACACTGAGTACACACTATGAACGCACTGTGAATACACTGAGCACACACTATGAACACAATGTGAGTACACTATAAACACACTGTGAACACACTGTGAACTTTGTAAACACACTGCTCGCATATTATGAAATTATGAACACACTGGGAGTACACTATAACACCCTGTGATGATCTCTCGATTGAAATATATTTTAACCAAACATCACATTTACATTTTGATTTTTAAAAATGTTTGAAAGTTGATGGGTCTGGAGGGCGCTCATTTGTGTTAACGGCTTCTTTCTAATGAAAACATGCCATCATTCAAGCACAATTGAATTATAACTGTTAATTTGTTATACCTTACAAGTTATTGTTACTAATATTCTGTTTGACCAAAACTGTACTATCATAATTCACTTTGGTCAAATGACCAATCAACTTTAAAATTTGGTAATTCTATTTCGTAATTTTGCGAAGAAGTTCGTCCCGCCAGGCGATCGAGCGTGTTATATAATGCTCGAATTCGTCATAGTTCATTCGATTCCAAGACTGTCTTCGTCGTTCAAATTCGTCAAGCAGTCTGGTTGCCCTGTTTCATATGCATTTTCCCATGAGGGATTGATTATACAATTTATTTCACAACCGATGACTTCATCAATGAACGTTTCTAAAACGATCGACTTAACAGAAAAGAATTATTTTGATATTGCAAAGCACAATTGCTGTCGGAAAGTCGGATTGATTATATACAATAAATTAGTGTTGGGAGAGTGGTTTTTCAAAATGATGTGGAAACTGTCAAATGCAATCAACTTTTATGAATTGCCGAAGCATAAAACAAACAGAGATGTTTGGATCAAACGTGTAAATGATGATAATGAAAGGATATTGACATAAAGTATCAAAATTATATCGCTTTCTCTCTACTTTGACGAATTGAGAATTAACGAAGTTGAATGCTCATCAATGACATAATTGATCATTATATTGTTACACAAGGTGGGATCGGACGAAATTGAATGAGATTTGACTAAAATGAATGGAAATTGACGAATTTGATTGGAAAAGTACGAACTTGTGTGCGCATTGACGAAATCGAACATTACATATGCACGTTCCGGACTTCTCGAGACGATATTGAAGTTAACAATTTAATGAAATTGAATGACGAATTGTTTGAAAATGGATGGGAAAAAATCTATAGTATTTCTAATTTACTATACAGGAATTAATTTAAGGGTGTCAATGCAGCTAAAGGGTTATCCCCATCCATGGGAATGTTGATCCCTCACTGGTACAAAAGCTGGTTCCCTGGTAATGACCAAACATCGGTGGCGTAGCCAGGAATTTGGCGAGGGGGTTGGGGGGGGGGGGGGGGGGGGGGCTCGAGCCCTAGAATCCTCGATCGCTACGCCAGTGGCAAATGATGCGAGAAAAAAACAAAACATGGCTTTGAAGCGTATCTCTCAGGCTCATTTCCTTTCTATTCTGAATAATATTGTGTTTTTATAAACACGCAATGCATTGACGGGTCTGAACGTAGTTGATCGATACACTACTACAATTATTTAAATCATCTTTATTTCAAGACTTCAAAAACTGTAATCTTGGGAACAACAAAATGTTGCCTTCCCCTTTCTTTATATATATATATATATATATTTTTTGTTTTTACATTCTATATAATCAAAAGTTGTCATATTTTATATAGAAGCTGGGTATATAGCTGAACGCGAACCCCTCTCATAACAGCTTGTACTCACCCCCATCTGATGAATGGAGACGTCTGAAAGGTCAAGAGTACCAGATCATGCGCGGACTTGAGTGCATGCAGCACGTGGTTGTGGATTGGCGGCATTCCCATATTTGACACCAACACCACCACATCGTTTCATCAGTTTCACCTCTCCTCACATCTATTTTGTTTGAGGTAAGACGAACACTTTTTTCTACCTGTAATAACTTGTATGTTCACTTGTGTTGGTGATAGTGATTGTGATATATATGTGGGATGTATTTATTATGAAAGTTTGGAATTTTGACCATTTTGTGAGATTGATACAGTTGGAGAAATGATGTGAGCCTATCATTGATAAGTTGCATTGCTGAGAAAGGATAAGTTTGTTAATGATATTGTAGATTGTTGTGAATGTTCATGATTATTAACTAAATATGATGTATAGTTTAAACAAGGATCCTCTTAATTCCATGGTTTAAATCAAGGCAGTGGAAGTAGACTTCACTTCCCTGTTTAAATGTAATTAAATGCAGAAGTTACATTACGTTGAACATTGTAGTATATATTATATAAGATGGTACCCTATGTTTTGAGTTATACCAAGGAGGTATTAGCTTTACCTCCTTGGTTTTACAGTATAAAACATTCGGTGTTGGAAGTGGCCATGTTCAAAGTTATATGTGAAGTCGGGTATATGTATAGGGAACTACAGTTGTTGTAGTGTATAGAGCAGGACAGTGGAAGTCTACCCTGGTAAGAGTATGTACATTCCCCATGTGAATACAGTGTGAATGGGAAATCTCCCCCACCCCCCCCCCCCCACCCCCCCCCCCCTCCCCACTTTCTGGCCAAAAAGGATTGTAGAAAAAGGAAATTGGGGAACCTTCAAGGACAATCGTCTGACCCTTGGTCTAACTGATCAGACCCAGATAGGGCATACGATATGTATAGTGGTAGTAGTTTGCATTGGTAGTGTGCACATGACATGCATGTTTGGAAATGGTAAAACATGAGAGAGAGAGAGAGAGAGACTGGAAAGTAGAATATTCAGGAGTTGGAAGAATGCAATAACAAATATGTCCCCTGCTAGCTGATGTTTATACATGTAGCAGGGAAGTGGAAGTTCCACTTCTTTATATACCTACTACTTGTATTCACACATTACTTTGTGGACAAAGTCATATCACTCCAATACACATTTTATTAATCACTCATCACTTTTTGCAATTGCCAAGAAAGTTAATTGATCCCTTTAAAAGGCTAAGGCGGGTATTCCCAATATGAGTCTCACCTATCATTTGTGCCCATTCATGTCCCGTCCAAAAAAATCTTGATATGTCTGTTTCGTACAAAATATCGATGAATGAGCTTGTATGGTTGTGAACTTTACACCCATGTTTGTAAACAATGGTATCATAAAATGATATGATTGATTGATGCACCAATGTCAACATCCTCGTTTACAGATTATAGAATTATCATTTTCTATTTGTTGTTTTTTTAACTTTTTTCTTGTTTGTATAAACTTGTACAATCTTAGGTATGCCATGGCAACACTTCAAGCTTCTATCTTATATTGCCAGACATCTGTGTGTTTCTATTTCGATGTTATGACAGGTTTTTTGTCTGTGTACGAAATTGATTATTGTGAGACATGCAGGAATATAATAAATAATAATAATAAACATATCAGCCGCATTAAAGGTATCATTCTACATGTAGTAACATTTTGAAATCCACAAAAATTACTTTGAACTCTAGTGGGTCCCTTTATCTTGTTCTATTCATATTACCAGGCAATATAAGCATGGAACAGGTTTCCTTTCGTTATAAAGGTATTTACGATTGAAGTGTTCAGATGTTTAAAGGGATCTAGTAACTTTGTTGACATGTGCAAACAGTGATGAGTGGTTGATACAATGTATATTGTAGTTATCTGATATGTCCACTGGGTGTTGTGTGTATGTATATTTCAAGTGAAATGACTTTAGATTATATGGCCGAGTAATGCATTGAGCAAAAATGCAAAGTGACATTCACTAACTAATTGCACTCACTTTGTACACGGTTCTGACGATCCATTGGATAATTTGACATCTGAACACTTCAATCGTAAATATCTTTTTAACGAAAGGGAAATTTGAAAAACCGAAACCTGTCCCATGCTTTTTTTGTTAATAAGAATACAACAAGGTATGAGGGAACCGCTAGAATTCCAATTGGATTTTGAGGATTTGGACAATGTTACTAAGGCCCTTTAATTATCCACTGGAAGTTATAACTGGTACAAAGTCAGTGCAATAAGTTAGAGAATGTCACATTGCATTTTCGCTCATTATACTCGGCCATGTTATATCCATTTAACATGAAATGTTACACCATACTTAGTGGACATATCAGACCACAGAAATACAGTCAAATTGTATGAACCATTCATCAACTTTTGCACGTGTCAACAATGTTATGCCTAGGTCACAAATTCACCGGGTGCCGCAATCACCTATGGATTTTCTACGATTTCAGGAAGTTAAGATATCGTACGATGTAGACATCTGCGGTAGCAGTCACATATTCGCCGGGGGACGAGCGATGTCTTTCGGGGTGGAAGCAACAGTTTATCGCTCCGGTGCACACCATCTTAGCGTTCATATGGACGCCTTATATACGGGACTCGTACTTACTCGTACGCAAGATAGTCTTACGATAACTTTGAAATCTTACGACAACCGCACGATTTGAGTGGCCCAAAATTCAGTCTAAAAATCGTACGATGTTCGGAAAAATACCACCGTGTCCGTGCTGGGCCCGCGCAATGCCCTTGCGGTGCCCGTGCAATGCCCTTACGACACGTCTACGGGCTTACAGTCCGTAAACATCGTACGATGCATTTTTTTTTAAAACTCTGCGTTATACATTTTTTGACGTCGTACGGCGAGCAAAAAAGCTACGGCGACCGCAGGATTGCTGCGGCTTCCGTACGATTCCCGCCAGATTTCCCCTAAAATTGGCATCGTACGGGCACCGTATCCCGAATCGTAGCATTTGTGACCTAGGCATTACTATATCATAAAGTATATTTGAGCTGCCACGCTCCATACGCAAAGGCATTGAGATGATTTTATGTTAGACATAATATTATTATCATTATCATTGAGGCTTGAATTCACAAAGGAGATTTAAATTGTCTCAATCGTGGTTTATAACGACGTCATGTGACCCGCTTGTGAATTATAATTCTGCATTCCGTTTTCCATATTGAACTAAGAGGTGTGACTATTATACCCTTTTTGAAAGAGTTCAAGTCTCATATCAGACAAAATATATTATAAAGAACACACTTAGTTTAAGGATAAATAGTAGCATGCGTAACATGTTCATACATATATTAAATCGATCTTAGATCGAATGAATTGCAGAGCGTTACATTATCTTCCAATATTACATTGCAATGTTAAGCCTTGTCGACAGGCTAACTTTGGTATTCCCCATCCATCTTTGCAGCCAAAATGAATGCCACGTTGAACATGTTTGAAAGGAAAAAGAGGAAGAAACAATAATAATGTTCTATTTGCTTGGGCAACCCATCGATTGAAGTAGGGTGTGAATACTGAGATATCTCCCACGCATTATACACTCCCAGCGTTTTATTTTCGTTCTTTGGTAGACTGCATGTGCCAGATAACTTAATAATAATTGTAAACATACTCATTATGTGAAAGAGATTATTAATTCGAGATTTTCGCATTATTTAAATTTAAACTGTATATTCTCTTTTCACATTTAACCTCATTTCCATACACCCCTAAGCAATGTGGAACGACCCCTTGTCAGACTGCCTCACTATTCATACCAAGTATAACTATAGTTTGGCGAAGTGCAAATTGTCCTCTTTCACGCCGCAACCCTTTATCCTATTTTTTAGCTCCCTCGAGTGCATATTGTCAATAAATTGTCTCTTCGTGTACTAAGGGGGCCATTTTGAGCAAACTGATGATTTTTAGCAGGAAATTGTAGAAAAGCCTTAACAACCAATTTGGCAATCCGGGGGTTTCTGATCGATTCCTGACAAAAATCAATTAGTGTTATAACTGTTACTCCTTTTCATTTAATAAATACTGGATTGTATTTTTCTACTGTTTTTTGTTTTCAATATAAAAACAGTATCCCGTTGGTTGATCACATACCAAACACGCATGCCAAACACACACCGTTGGGATGATGGCAGGCCCGTAGCTATGGGAAGGTGTGTTGGGTGCGAATGCCCCCCCCCCCCCCCCGCCCCCCCCCCCCCCGCCCCCCCCCCCCCCCCAACAAAAACAAAATACAAATCAGAAAGGTCCACTTTTTTTTTTATCGGTCTCGGCCATTTTAGTTTCAGTTTAGTTAAACCGGTGGTCTCGGTCCCAGGCCACGATCGGTCTTGCCGTTGAAACAGCTTTGCTTAATAACACAGACATAATTGTATACTAAACATTGATTATCCTAAATCTTAGTTCCTTAATTTTGTCATTCTTATTGATATTTTTTATTCTCACAAAATGCAAGTTTACACCTCGGCATTTCAGGAAATCATACTATATTACATTGCAATGTTGAGCCTTGTCGACAGGCTAACTTTGGTATTCCCCATCAGCTTTTGTGCCAAAATAAACGCCACGTTGAACATGTTTGAAAGGAAGGGATCGAAGAAACAATAATACTGTTCTATTTACTTGGGCAACCCATCGATCTTGAATTGAATGACAAAACATATAATAATAATAATTAATTATAATTGAATATGGCGCTTTATACGGGCGTTTCTAAGCGCACTGGTGGTCTGTCTAAATAAGAAAACTAGTAAACACGATAGCATAAAAATAATACAACACCAAAGTCAATGTAACAAATAAGAAATAACAAATACATGTGATACAATGCTTAATAACTAACTGTGTGCGCCTCCAGAAAATTACAACTGCTTAAAAAGATGGTTTTTGAGGAGGATTTTAAATGATTCGATAGATGTGGCATTCTGAATATGGGGTGGGAGTTTGTTCCAAAGGGTGGGGGCAATGGACGAGAAGGCTCGGTCACCATAACGAGTTTGTGTACGTGGGCCATGACGTAATTGGAGAGAGCAAGATGAACGGAGGGGTCTGGCAGAAGAGGAGGAACGAAGGGAGACCAGGGCCCCGTTGCAGAAAGAGATACAATCGATTGTAAGTTGCGATTGGTCGTAAGTCAGAAAATTTACGCGTTTCAACCAATCAGATTTGCGCATCTAGAACACGTGATCTGACTTACGATTAATTGCAACTTACAATCGATTGTATCTCTTTCTGCAACGGGGCCTAGGTCTTGAAGATATATGGTGGCAAGATTATGTGTGATTTTGTATGTGAGAAGTAGGATCTTGAAAGATCTTATCAAAACATATTATTGGAATATTGGAATCAAAATGAGGTAACATGAAATAACAGGGCAAAGGTCAATAATAAAACTTAAAGTGACAATTAATATTCATAATAGGATGTTCATTTTTGTATTAGTGAGATATCAAATGACAAGCGAACAAAGTGGCTGGAAGTATTATGTTTTCGGGTTGTCCGTCTGTCCGCTGTCAGCTTTGCTAACTACTGGATAGTAATGAGGAATGAAAATATGATAATTTATGCAGAATTATTTTATTTTGCTATTGAAATCGGACAAAATTAGAATGCTCTATCCCCAAAAATTCTGAAATGTGCATAAATCACTTCAGAACAATATTTCTACTTCTATGGTCTAGTTTAAGCTTTGTTTTAATACTATACTACAGGAAGTTGGGTGAAAATGTCGGCTTTTCGAAAAAATTGTTTTTGAAAACTTATTTGATACAAATCTTGATTCTTACAACATTGATGTGTAATGTCCGTGACATTTTAGAATATAAAAGTTTTTTGTACACGCATGAGTTTTACTTCAATTTAGTTAAAAATTAATTTTCAAAGCTAGAATGAGATATCATGTCGAGAGCATGACAAAAATATGTTATGGTTCGAACATTACATACATAATGAAGGGTATACAAACATGGCAGCTGTAGATTTGTACATACATTGTTGTTTTCTTTATGTAAACGTCCTATCTTAACCAACAAATAGGTAATCCGAAGAAACGGAGGGAATAATGGCTTCCTGGTTCAAGTTTTAATCAAGTTTACTAACAATGAACTCTTATGTCTGTACTCTGAACTAATTGTAAAACTCAATTCCCTGCACAATTTGAACATGCATGTCTCAATAATGAATAAATATTTAATTAGAACTATCTGGGAGAAGAAGGAAATGGTTAAATATAGAGTGATAATATATCAAAATTGTAATGATTTAGCGATATGTAATGTCCGTGACGTTTACCATTATTTTGTGCTTGTTTTTTTTTCTATTTGCTTGCATTTTTATCACAAAACAACATTGCAGCTTATCAAAAATATATAGTATTGCTCTTAATAGCTCACCAAAAACTACACATATTTTTCAATATTCAAAATTAGTAGAGCTACAATTGTAAACAATGGTTGTTATTATTCATTTATTTTTATGGTAGTTACTATACATATCGGAATTTGAATTTTTCTCAAAACTGTTTGACTACGTTACATATCAAATGTACCACAATAAAAGTTTCATGCACAATGGAACATATTTTGTGGGTTACTTCAGGGTTAAGACAAAGTGGACAAAAATGATGTGACGCAACATTTTGTCGTCTAGACGCAAAATCTAACTTAAATCTAACTAAACTCAAATTTATCATTGTCTTGTCAATAACTTGAATCCTTAATCACTTTTGTGAATCCTCACGGATGAAAATGTCATGTATAAAAGGTCATATATATATGTATATGCAGAACAAACTTATTATTACGATTATTACGATCTTCAGAATCTTGTGACCAACTACGATCAAAATTTAATTGAGAAATTTGTTTTACTGCAAGTCAGTTCTTGCTTGATATAAAAATCGCGAAGTCGAAGATCGTATACCGTATATATTTTTGATTTATTTCACAAACAAATGGTTGATCATTTTATATCATTTTATCCAAAATATCTCTCGTCGTTTTTATTTGTGCAGCTCCTCCACTCATTTTTGTCTGTATCTTAACTTATATTTCCTTTCTCCTTCCTTCATCCCGTTTTATTTGTCGCTTATTGCCCCTCATCACTTCATCATAATATATCAAACTCTTCTGTGAAGACTTAGGATTGTGAAGGGTTTTTTTTCTCTGAAAATTATAGATTTATGTGTGAGGTTTAGACTATATATTTCTTCAAATTTGAGCCCTCATATTTTGAAGTTTTTCGTCAAAAAATTGGGGTAAACGTACCCCCTCCCTCTCTCGCCGCCGTAGCTTTCAAAACCCTTTCATCGCTTCAGTCGCAAATTTCTGTTCTTCGTCTACAAATACATCAGGAATTGCCCCTAATGATATTATTTAAAACAAACATTTTTTTCTTCCTTTTTCCTCCTCCAGACATCTTCGTTTCTCCCTACTCTTCGCTTTCCCATGGACACCGCATTACCATGATTACAGCTAAATATGGCGACCCAGGGTTATACGCAGTAACACCATTCCTTAGGAATAAGCCTCTCCGCCCAAATTAAGGTGCACACATTTTGAAATCTACTATTGAACAAGTGTAATGTCCGTGACGCTGAAAATGTAATGTCCGTGAGGCAACATTTTGTTTCCTAGATCACATAATTATGACTGGCCTATTTCGCAAAATCTAATTTAAATCAAATTTATTATTGCCTTGTCAATAACTTGAAACCTAAATCACTTTTATGAATGCTCAAAATTCAGACTTTTGCAAAAATATTTGATGCAAAATGTCATGTCCAAAAAACGTAATGTCCGTGACGGCGCCCATTTTCTTTTCTTATATCCTAAATTTTTTGTCGGATATTGCCCCTCATCACTTCATCCAACTTTTCTGTTAAGACTTAATATTGTTTAGGTTTTTTTCTCTAAACATTATCAATTATGTGAAAGGTTTAGTCTATGTATTTCCTAATTTGTTACCCTCATATTATTTTGAGGTTTTTTTTTAATAATGGAGGATGCGTACCCCCTCCCTCTCCCGCCCCGCCCCCGTAGCCTTTTCAACAGCCTTTTATCGATTAAGTTTCCGATTGCTGCTCTTCGTTTACAAATATATCAGAAATTATATTATCAAAGATTTAATTTTCTTCCTTTTTCCTCCTCATCCAGTCATCTTCGTTTCTCCCTACTCTTCTGCTTTCCCATGGACCCCGCATTACAGCTAGCTATGGCGATCCAGGCTTCTTAAGTAGCACCAGTCCTTTGGAATAAGCCTCTCGGCCAAAATCAAGGTGCACATAATAATTTTGACATCTACTATTGAAAATCAATTTATTTTGTGAAACTGAGTGTGAATTAGGCAACTCGAGCACGCCCACCAAAAAGATACACGTTTCAGATATCCTCTGCTTCAATATGGATATAATCTAGTCCATACTTTTTTAATTATTCACAATCAAACGTGCGGAGTTATTTAACCCCATACAACGACGACGACGACTACTACTACGACGACTACTAACTGCTACGACAACTACTTATAGTACTCTGCTAATACTTTATACCATTTGTACTGCTAGTAATTAATGATGATGCTTAAAATACCACAAATTATAATAATCATAATAATAAAGATGATTGTAATAACAATATCTTAAAAGTGCATTGTAAATAAATGTGTATTTTCTCTCTTGAAGGTAAAGATGGGTGACGAGAAGACATTGGAGATTCCTGCTCTTGGTAGATCGATGCAGCTCGGAATGCTCTACGACTGCCGCGACGACACGCCCATCCCAGGGTTCACACTTTGGGACCCGGAGTTCCTCGAGAAAAACCGGGACATCCGCACACAGCAAGGAACTCGATTCATCATCCTTGCCTCGGACAGCATCAACGACAAGTCGACGGCACTCAACGTCGAGGCTTCCTTAAAGGCCAGTCTTCTGGGTGGACTCGTCGATGTCAGGGGCTCTGCAGAGTTCATCAGTGACAAGAAGACAACCAGTCGCCAGTTCAGACAGACGCTTCAATGCAAGACTACGGTAAGGCTCGAACAGCTAACTATGAAACATTTAAGCAGACGCAATGTGCACTATCCACAAGTATTCGAGCATGGCAAAGGTACCCACGTTGTAACGGGTATACTATACGGGGCACAAGCTTTCTTTGTTTTTGACAGGTATCTGAAGGAGGACGAAAGCGAGCAGCAGGTGAAAGGTCTCGTGTCTGCGATCATCAAGAAGATCCCATGCTTAAACATTGAAGAAGGCGGCGATTTGAAGCTTACTGAAAGTGAGAAAGATGAAGCCGGCAACCTCCAGTGCAAGTTCTATGGAGACCTCGCTCCGCAAAGCAACCCAGCAACCCTTCAGGAGGCTGTAGCTGCCTACCACCAGCTACCATCAATGCTTGGGGAGTCTGGAGATTTTGCGGTGCCTTTGACCGTTTGGCTTTATCCACTATCCAAGCTGGATAACAAAGCGGCGAAACTGGTTCGAGGAATCAGCATGAATGCCATCGACCATATCCAGGATATCTTTGAAGGTTTGGATCAGTGGAAGATCAGATGTGACGATCTAGAGAGGTACAACATTTGCACAGACTTCCCCAAGTTGAAAGAAAAACTTGACCTTTCCAGAAAGCTGGTTTGTGAGTACAAGCGTTCCCTACAGCGAAATATCGCTCAAGCACTACCAACAGTTCGCGGTGGAGATGCAGAAGAAAAGATACTCATTGATATCATTTCTGACTGCGAGCAATCTCCTTTCAATGTGCACCAGTTGGAAAGGTGGGTGAAATGTAGACAAAAAGAGGTTAAAATCCTAGAAGCCTTTATGAAAGGATTTGAGTCTTCCAGAATAATACGTTCTCGTGAAGACCTGGATGAGCTACTGTTGGATTTCTGGGTGAAACAAATAGTAGCTTTCTCTTTCTCTTCAGTAGGGCTTGAGGATGCATACCTCAAAGCTCTTTCACGCTATATCAGGTCCCAAACGGCTGTACCATATTCACCAGGACGTGAATGGTTCGAGAATTCGGCAACGTTAGGGAACATCAAAAACAAGGCAACGCAGTTTAGAGAGTTCGCCGCTGTAAACAGAGAGGCCGGACAGATAACCTTTGGTGTGATGGGTTTCGATGACGGAGATAAGGCGAGTGCCGATGGCGGATCAATCTTCCTCTACGAGGACGGATTCCTTACCAAGAAAGGTTTCCAACCACCCGGGGCACCTGGACAGCTAGAAGTCCTCTCGAAATCCCATGATTCTGTGGTCCTTAAATGGGCTGCACCAAAGGCTGGCCTTTCATGCGTCAAGACTTATAGTGTGCGATACAGAGAAGTTTCGTCTACACATGATCCTGGATGGTCTGAATACAGAACAGAAGATGCAACCATCAGTGTGACGATCCCCAACCTGAGACCCAACACCACCTATGAATTCTCGGTAGCAGCTTCGTGTGAGTTTGGGGATTCTCATCCAAGTCCAATTAGCAACGCTACAACTTTCCCGTCATGCCCTCCTACCAGTATTAGAAGGGCAAGCATCACTGTGGCGTGGGATAGGCCCAGTGGGATAGCTGATGGATTGAAGGTTTCGAAATACATAGTGAAATCCATACCAGTTGGCGATACCAATCCAGATCACGTGTTGGTGAACGAGACAGAAGGAAGTGGATGTTTGTGCAATATCGAAAACATGGTACCGAACAAGACATACAATGTATCAGTATCTGCCAGGTTCGAAACAGCAGGAGATAGTGAGTTTTCTAAGCCGGTAGAAATCACTGCAACACCGGTAATAGATCCACGCTCGACGAACTTCAAAGAGTTGATTGCAAAGTGCGAAACAATCAAGAGAGGAAATCATTCAAAGGGGGAAAGATCTATTTACAGGCTACCTCTGACCAAAGGCAAACAAAGGGGACGGAGTAAATACCAAACCTACAGTTTTGGGGAAACGACTACTCCAGGGAAACGGCATTTGGTTCTCATGGTTGTAGGGGCTACGGGTGCGGGAAAGAGCACACTTATCAATGGAATGATAAACTACATCTTGAACGTGGATTGGGACGACAACTTCCGTTTCAAGATCGTCGCTGACGATGGAGAAAACAAGGCAAAGGGTCAAGCACAAAGTCAGACACAACTGATCACTGCTTACACCATCAACCCCACAGCATGGTCACATCTTGAATCAAAACTGACGATCATCGACACACCCGGATTTGGAGATACAAGAGGCATTGGTCGAGACAAAGTCATCGTTGATCAGATACGTGACTTCTTTTCAGATTCATCCTTGCACCAGGTCGACCACATAGACGTCATTGGCTTTGTCGCGCAGGCATCCCAGGCAAGACTGACGCACACTCAGAGGTACGTGTTCGACTCTGTTCTGGCAATCTTTGGCAAAGACATCGAACAAAACATTTCGTTGCTGGTGACGTTTGCTGACGGACAGAAGCCTCCGTTGATTGATGCTATAGAAGCAGCGAAAATTCCATGCTCAAACAACATATTCAAGTTCAACAATTCGGCTTTGTATGCTAACAAACCCGACGCTACCAAACCCAAAGCCAGTAAACAAGCCTTTGGCTACACTAGTCGTGTGAACCGAGGTGCTCACAGTGCAGCAGAAGAGACAGATGATGGCTTTGGCAAAATGTTCTGGGAAATGGGAACCCAGAGCATGCAAAAGTTCTTCTCCGGCCTGACGAATATCCAACCGAGAAGTCTTACACTTACGCAAGAAGTATTGGCCGAACGAGAACGTTTGGAAATAGCTGTAGAAGGTCTTCAGCCACAGATCCAGATGGGATGCAGTAAGCTTGATGAACTTCAGGAAGAACAGCGAATTCTGGAACAGCATGAGGCCGACATTGAAGGAAACAAAGAATTTGTCTATGAAGTGGGTGTTCAGAAAAGTCGCAAACTTGATGTACCACGCGGTACATTCATCACAAACTGCTCTCGATGTCACTTCACATGTCACTACCCATGCGCTATTGCTGATGACACTAAAAAAGCTGGGTGCGCAGCCATGAAGGGCGATGGTACATGTGGTGTTTGTCCAGGAGGGTGCATCTGGAATGTTCACTTCAATCAAGCGTACAAATTTGAATTCTACACCGAGAAGGAGACCAGGAATTACTCTGAGCTTGAAAGTCGATACAACGAGGCGACTGGCAAGAAGCTAACCGTCGAGCAAGTCATCGAGAAGCACCAGGAAGAATTCGTCAGCGTACAGGAGTGTGTCTATAAGCTGATCACACAGTCGCACAAAAGCCTCAAGCGCCTTGAAGACATCGCACTGAGACCAAACCCTCTCAGCACATTGGACTACGTGGATCTCCTGATAGAGGCTGAGAAAATGGAGGCAAGGCCAGGATGGAGAGCCCGAGTCAAAGCACTACAGGACGTGCGCAAGGGGGCAGATATCATGAACCAAATCATGCAAACGGATTACAACCCCTTTCAGAATTACAAGCAGTGCTTCGCTGGAAAAGGAAAGCGGTCAAAGGGAGTGTTTGAATCTATCTGCAATATGGTAAAATCACCATTCCGAGGTGCCTCCCAGAACAACCTGTAATCTGAAGATTTTGAACAATGTAGACTTGCGAATAAAAAATGCACGTTTCTGAATTTACTACCGTGCTATTTCAGTTCTTTCTAGATGCCCATTAATCATTTATAAAGTGATGGGACGAATGTTTATTAATTTTGTATAAGGAACTTATTTTGTATTATTTGATAAGATCATTATCAGTGATAGGTTTAAACGGTTTCATGTGCACGTTGCTCAAGATACGCATGAAAATAAACTGTCAAATGTGTATAAATGGTTTGAACAATTTTGTTAGATTTCAGCTACGTGCAACCATGGATACAATTTTTCACAATTAATACGCTATGGAATTAAATGTTTTCGCCATTTAACAATATGAATGAATGAATGTGTACTATGTGTTATTTGATTCTCATTACTTTCGTAATTGTATATACCAGTACTTATAACCGTTCTTTTCGACACAATATTGCATCGTCAAATTCTGTTTATGTCAACAGTTAGGTATAAAAAAAGACAATTTCGTTCGTTTATTAACAAAATGTAAGCTAGCCGACGATCCTGCCTGCTATCAACCTATCTCACTCCTATATTATACATTATACAAGCTATCCAAATGGCTCCTCCTGACCGGGCTTATCCCTTTAGCGTATAACTAGTTTTTGCCAGAGGAGCAAGCAGGTTTCGGAGCAGCATCGATCACGTCCTAGTACTCTTTATTACTTCCTATATCGCTGGTCCCGATACTATATTAAAAGCTCTATTATTGAACTGTCTGAGGAAACTATAATGCAGGTGTCATTTGTATGACGCACCTCTTGACCCCGGCCCCGGGAAGTGCGCCATGGGTTCGTTATAAGTGCGTCATGGGTGCGTCATAAGTGTGTCATTTCCCGGGGGTCTAGAGTTGCGTCATACAAATGGCACCTGCATTTAAACAGAAAGAGAATATCCAGAGTATCGCTTGGTGGCCAAACGTCGGCAAGAGTCCGTGAACAGCCGTGCGAATCATTACTAGATCACTAAAAATTAAGCCATCAAATGGATTCCCGAGTTCTCTCTCACAATTCCCATTCACGTTTGTGAAGACAAGAAATGTTGAGCAAAGAAGCACAATACACGAACTCGAACCCAAACATAACTATTCATGATAGCCTGTCTAGAATGCGCCTTAGATGTATTACATGTATTTATTTGCCAAGGCAAACAATATTATGTAGTGATGTTTCTTTTTAATCTCACACAGCATATTTAATTCAAGCTACAGAATTATTTGAAATATGTTAATTTCATTTAGGAAAAACATATATAGGAGTTGTAATAGTTTGTTAGCATGTTATAACCTGCTCAGTGAATACGTACCAAATATACATGTATGTATAATTACTGAATTAAGTCAAGATTGCCAACATAATATCTGTTAGATATACATCTGAATTCAGATTTCATGGTTCTTTTTTATTGTAATGTTCTGAACATTTTAACTACATCTCTTCCTGATGTCGTTAATATGTATTCAATATTTTTTGGAAGATGTGTAGGTTTTTGTTGTGGTAATTAACTGGTGAAATGTAATCCTGAACAATCACGTGTAGGCCTATACGTGTCTGCTCTGCTGTGATGATGTGTATGTTAAATATTGTAAAGCTTTGTTTCTAAAGCCCTGGTCACAATGGGCTTCATGGCGTCACTTTCGGGGATTTCGTGGCTTGTTTTCCGATGTTGTACGACAGTCATACAGAGAAATGGGTGTCGTGCGACGAAACATCTATCGTGGCTTGAAATTCGGACTACCATTCTATGCCCCCGGAGGGGGTACTCAGATTATAGTCGGACGGGGGTGTGCGGCTGAGACCTCCAAACCCATACCCACATCTAAGGGTCCTTTTGCGAAAAATGGACCCATGTCTAAGGATTTTTTTTCGCCTGCGGCGCATGTTTTGGGTGTATTTCCTGCAAATTGTGTGGTTAGCGAGCGTAGCGAGCTGGAAACATTTTGCAATTTCACATCGGCAAATCCAAAAATCCCGTATAAAAAAGGGGAAATATGAAAAAAGGGACACATGTCTAAGGATTTTTTTGATGACCCATGTCTAAGGATCTTTCTTGAAAAAGTCGCCCTTCCCAGCGGCACATCCCCGTATACCCAATATACGTGAGTACCCCCCCCCCCCCCCCCCCCCCCCGGCTCTATGCCACGACAGATCCAGGCACTATTGTTGTCTTACTGGTGTTGTGACAACATCATACGACAACCGTACGAAAAGTTACATGTTGTGCATGCCTCTTACAAAAGTTTGACGACAGACATGCGACATAAAGCACTACAATTTTCTTCTCCGGTTGTTCCTGTTGTAAAAAGCATCTAAAATTTCATTTTTACCACTTCCACGACAATAATTCAAAACGTATATTTTCGTACGTCAAAAGCATCGTGGGTTTCATTGTGATCGAGGCTAAACAAAATGGTCATATTTGTATACATGATTCGCGTTGCTAATTATGAGAACATATTGTATGATTGAATACCGAATATTTTGTATAATGATATGAAACGGGATTCGTATATTGTTAGTGTGATACATCTAGTCCCATACTCTATACATATCCGTATACTGATTACAATTTTAGATATCACGTTGTTGCATGGGCGTTAGTATGTTACGACGCCATTAGTTCATCTGGAGTTCTAGTTAGTATTATATACTGTAATATTACTTGTCAGCTATAATTTGGATTAACATGACTGTTAATCTACAATGAATTAATGCAAGGTAAGCATAATTCGCAAAGCACCTCATATATATTTGTATTTACATTGTTAGAATAATGTCATACACACAATCTTAATGTTGGATCTTTGTGAATCAAAGTTTGAAGGTTAATCATATTATTATGATCATAATTGATAACATAACTATAAAACAACGAAAACGTAAATGACAACGTTGTATACAGTATCATAGTATATTGTCTGTATCATTATGCAAAGCCAACACGGTCTGATACGTGCATGACTAGATAACATTAATAAAGGGTACCACCACCCAAAAATAATATTCTTATCAAAGAAAGGTAACATCTTTAGTATTCCATTCCATCAACAAATTCACAAAATATGTTTCCAGAAAAGAAAAATTGGAAAACGCCTCACCATTCTAAGCATGCGTTTATGCGGTCTGAATTGCGAAGGCTAATGTGTGCAGAGCGAACGAATCGCCCGGGATTCTATTGTCTACGTACGCGTAAATCGCATTGACGCACTCGCAAATTAATGTTCGGCCCGTACGCGCGTTTCCGTTTTACACCCTGGCCTAGGCAATTTCACCCAAAGCGCGCTGGTAAGCCAAGACTAGCGCCTGCTGTATGCTATACAATGTATATGCATCAAACTGCGACTCTGCGATATCGATCTAGCTAAGAAAAGTCCAAGGGCGAGGGTGACCGATCTCGATGCGGACTACGACCACGACGACGAGACTAGGGATATTCATCTAGGCGTAGATACAATACACTCACAGTCATCATGGTGTGTGAAACTACGATTTTATTGAGAAAATGGCTAGGCTTTTGATGCATAGAAATTGAATCGCACACAGCACGCGCTAGTCGCATACAGCAGGATCTAGTCTTGGCTTACCAGCGCGTTTTGGGCACGTTTTGGGTGAAATTGCCTAAGTGAAAAACGCTTTTGACAAATCGTGTTCGTTTCGGGAGTGTTTAAATATACATTTCTTATTTGATCTAATTTGCATTTATCATTTTGTCTATTTAACCGTAGTTTATTTGATGGTTAAAGCTCATAATTCAAATATAAAATCTTTATTGGAAATTGTTGTATGACATTAGATTAGGTTATAATCACACTTACGGTTTTGTTGCATTTAGCGCCTAAACAAATTAGTTTATATATTATAGCCTGTGGTTTAATATCCAATATTACGCTGTATTAGATATAATTTTGAATTGTTCTGTCTAAACCCCACTTTCCTTTGTTTATGGTCATTATAATTAATTAGATGAAACTGATGAAAGATGCAGTGTAACATTCTAAACATGGTGGCCCTGGTAATGACCCTTTACGGATACTAGGGTTGCCGGAGTGGTAGCGGAATCAGTCCGGCCGCGGGATAAGTCCGGTCGGACAAGATCCGCGCGCGGATTTTGTCCGACTTGCCGATATATTATGTTTGGTTGCTAACTTCAATTTTTGGTGGCTAAAACTATGAAAATTGAAGTTAGCAGCAATCCCCAAAAATTTCACTGCCCGGACTGATCCCGCGGCCGGATCAATTACGCGACCACACCGGCCTTGGTTATAAAATATTATGATTGAGATCCCCATATGAAAGAGTGGTTGACTAAAAATGTAACATAATATAAGAACACCATGACTATGTCTTCGTAGTATACTTAATACTGTACGTTGTTTCATATACCTATTTCTAGGTTCTATCTACAATTTTACAATTTCATACATGTGAAATCGTTACTGAAAGTCAACTCCCAGTGCATGGCTTTTATTCGAATGCCTTTATTTGTGGATATGTTAGCCTTTTCAGAACGGATTTTGATCAAACGAACGCGGTTTATTTTTGAGAATGATATGCTTGTATCCAATTCGTTTTTGTAATCAATCGGGAATCGCGCCCATATGAAAGAGTGATTGACCAAAATTGATATCAGAGCACAATGGCTTTTGTCTTCCTAGTAACTTTTACTGTATATTATTTCTCATAATTGTTGCTCTGCTTGCTGATTTCGTTGATTGATGAACTTCCATCAAACATGTTAAAGTAACTATATAATAATTCTAAGTAAACTGTGTACTTATCCGTAGGCTACATGTCAACTCATGGTACATGTCTACTGAGATTTGCATGTACCTTATTCATGCCTGTAATAATTAAAACACTTGTTAGTGTATTCAAATGCAAAGTATCAATATGTTTTCGCACTTGTTGATTTTAATCAAGCTGTTTATGTTGCGTGTGTGTTTGTGTGTGTATACGTGTGTGAATGTATTTATGTGTATGTGTGCATTTGAGTGTGTGTGTGTGTGTCTGTATGTGTGTGTATTTTGTACGCATGTGTGTGTGAGAGTGTATGTGTGTATAATGTATGTGTATGTACAGTATGTATATGTGTGTGCGTGTGTGTGTGTGTGTTTTTCATGCATGTATGTAATGTATGTATGTGAGTGTACGTGTGTGTGTGTGTAGTGTATGTGTGCGTGCGTGTGTGTGTGTGTGTCAAGTTGTCACACAAAATAAGTGTGGCCTTATAGTATTACATTTGAACAAAACATGATTTTGAATACAAAATCAACTGTGTACGTAGTCTGTTTTGATGAGTTGGTTTAGAAACGGCTGAAATATCAATACATATAAACCGAACACAAAAAGTAACTACTCCACTAGACAACTGCTCATAATTTCATAACTGATAATTGTTTGAAGATGTCCTCTTACCGATATATTTCTACAGTTATGTCCATTCTGTGTGAAAAAACGTGATTTTCATCACTTCATGGCTGATTGAGCACAGATTAAAGACAAAATTACCCAATTTCAAGTCACAAGAACTTGCGCATGCCTGTACATTGTTGTGAAAAAGCACATTGATAATGGTTTTTGAAATAATGCTGTTTCATATTTCATCCATTTTGATCTTTTAAAGGGCAATGCAACTCAAGAATAGAGTTTATCCTACTTTATACATCGTAATATGCCTGTTTATCATATGTAACATAACTCCGACTCAGATTTCTGCTTTGGAAGTATTATGTGAAAACTCTATCGGGTATACCACTTTTCACGCGAACACTGGAGGCCGCCATTATTAGGTTTGTGCGGACTACGGTCAATGATATGCACTGATGCATTTCAATAGCACCAATTCAAACCATTGTCTGAATACTTGTAGATGCTTTGAAATCAGTGAAAAGCTTTTTGTTCGGCCCTAAGCACATGCATCAGAGTTTGCAAAGCATGTCGGGTAATTACAAGAACATGGCCGCTCCCATCATCGTTTGCCGCCGTAAGAATTAGTAAAATGTGGGTATGTTCACGTAAGGATTTCATGGGATCCAGGAGGCCAAAATTGCCAAGTTATGTATCAAATCAAATCAAAAGCCATAATTGCATTGCCCTTGAATGACAAATGTGGTTTAATGCATAAATTGCGATTTTAAAACAGTGCAATTTGAAATTTGTCAGACTGCAATATTAATTGTACTTTTGCGAATTTTGAAATATGACAATTTTCATTGTCCACTGTTAAGTTGTGTAATCATGGGGGGGGGGGGGGGGGGGCGATGCAAGACTATCAGTTTAGATTGAGACCGATAAAAAGTGGACCCTTTCTGAATTTGGGGGGGGGGGAAGCATCTCGGCCGTGAATCGGCCGATCGCCGCTAAAATGTGCACGCAGGTCAACAAGTGAAGTATATAGTATAGTATGGTTATTAACATTTTTTTAATGCACACTAATTTTTCATGTATGGTACATCATGAATTCTACAGTGGTTTTCACTACATATTCTTCAGACAATTTGGAATAATAATACAACAAACACAATTGGAAGAGCTTGGTTATTCCGTATGTTTTCTACTATTTGGATAATTTCTGATGTATTTTTCAGTTTTGTGTTACTTATGTATTTTATTGTTTTGGTGGATTTATATTTCTACCTATAAATCAACTATTTTGACCCTAGAATAAAAACCTAAAATGTAAACAAGACCAAATAAACAACGATTTATCTCTTTTTAGGAAAACTGGTATTTCCATAAGTTTTTACACAAATCACGAAAATTAGCGATTTTCGGTCTGACTAGCAAAGACCAACGGTCACGTGACTTTGTAACAGTAGGTCTGATTTTCAAAACAATTGTTGTAAAATATACGCAATACTCGAAAGAAAAAAGTCACCAAGCAATACAACACAATCGTGGAGGAGGGGGGGGGGGGGGGGGAGGTGGGGTCATAATGCCCCCGGCCTTATTAGGTTTAAAGGTTTAAAAGGAAATAATAATTCAGTGCAATTAAACTAAAATTACATTATTAAAATTACATAATATGATTTGATCGATCAAAGTTAAGGTGTTCAAAGCCCTTTAAAACACGTACGTGCTTGCACTTCCTATGCTACAAATAACATACATTTTCGCCGGCGACGGATTCACAGGGCAGTACTGCGCGCTCAACGACGGGATGTTGATAGCATTGCAGCGAGCGGCTGATGAGATTTTTCGCGCGGGAGACGGGGGATAAATTATGAGCGATAATGCCGACTAGAATCTAATCTACTGTATACGTTATATATGAGTTTTTACGTATATAATTATGATCATCTTCAAATAATTAGTGTCTTACAACGAGATGCTACCTTACCGTCAGTCACAACGATACCAGCAATAGCAACCGAGTCTTGGGATACCCCGTCCGAGTATCAATACCATCATCTTCACGATCTCTTTTCTAGGAGAAAATCTTAGACATTTATTTTTCTTAACTACTTCTCTTACTCAGAGGCCATTGATATTTTAAAAGGCACGATGTCAGCGCCAGACCATGAGCCAAACAGTTCGTACCTAGCATTGGCGACAATATTATTCATCATAAGCGTGGTCGGGACACTCGGTAACGGACTGGTCGTCCTCGCCGTGTGCCTTTCACGCAAGCTGCAGACGCGGACCAATGCGTTCGTCGTCAACCTAGCTGTGTGCGATCTCCTCATATGCTTACATATCTCCGTTAATGCCGTGGGACTGTTTTACCCCGATGGCTGGCCCTTTGCCCCGGTCATCTGCAAAGCACTGCCTCTGATGGCCAGGCTTTGCATGTCAGCCAGCATTTGGACACTGGCATTTATCGCCGTCGACAGATTCGTCAAAATCACAAAATCCTCGTCCGTTTATGATCGTATTTTCTCACGGCGGTACGTTGCCTTGATGCTGTTTTTGATCTGGTTTCTGCTGATACCTGTCAACCTGGGTCAGCTCTTTACACACGTAAATCCCGGATACAACCCCCGATACAGACTTTGTTTTTTTGCGTCTACAAATAGCAAAAGTCGTCCTATTGACATCATAGTTAGCGTAGCCTCGCGGGTCGTCATTGTGGTCATCCCAATTATTGTGATCCTTGTTGCTTACCTAAAGATAATTTTGCACGTCAAGCGTCATATTCAGAGAGTGGCTGCCCACCCAAACATGGGACCAGGAGCACAAAGAGCGGTAGTGCCTAATCAAGCCTGGGGAAGGGATGGAGATATCAACGACAATGAAAACGACATAGACAACGCAGAACGACTACCGCCACCTCCGCTACCACCTCCAGTGGTTCGCCAACCTGTTAACCACTGGATGGATAGGGAGATGAAGATCGCGATCAATCTTGCCTTGGTAACCATCGTGTTCCTCCTGTGTTACATCCCTGCGCTTACAATGCACAGTACCATGTCCTTTCCCCACTTGATCATCGCCCTGACGCTCACCTGTGGTAACTCGTGCCTCAACCCATTCCTCTATGCCGCCAAGTACCCAGTCTTCGGCAAGGTTTTCCGCTGTATCTTGAAGGGCGAATACCGCTCCATCCCCGATCCATCCCGCCAACTGCGAGCCCTGTTAACCATTGACTGAACAGGATATTTCGAGAGGATTAATCCGAAGGTTCATTATTCCGATTGCTCGTTATTTCGAAGGTTCATAATTCTGACGTTTCGTTATTCCGAAGGTTCGTTTTTCCGAAAATGAAATAGAGTTCAATATTCCAAAGATTCGTCAGTTCGAAAATGAAATGGGGTTCGTTAATCCGACATGAAATAGGGTTCGTTAATACGAAAATGAAATAAGGTTCGTTATTCCGAACACACATATTTCGTATACCTGGGGGTTAGTTAATCCGAAAATGAAATAACGTTCGTTATTCCGAACACACATATTTCGTTTACCTGGCGGTTCGTTTATCCGAATATTTGTTGCATTAATCCAAAGGTTCGTTAGTCCGAAGGCTGATAATTCTGACGGTTCTTTTTCCGAAAATTAAATAGGGTTCGACATTCCGAAGGTTCGTCAATCCGAAAATGGAATGGGGTTCGTTAATCCGAAAATGATAGGGTTCGTTAATCCGAAAATGATAGGGTTTGTTAATCAGAAAATGAAATAGGGTTCGTTAATCCGAAAATTAAATAACGAATATGAATAACGGACTTTCGGAACAACGAACCTTTGGAATAACGTTCTAATATACATCGTTGTTTTCGTATAACATGCAAGCGAGGACAAGATTTCTTTTTCCGATTAAAGTGGTCAGATTTGACATTCTCCTCTTTAGAATTCGAACTCTGTGCACAGTTAATGCAATAAGTTAGCAAACACTTTTAATTTTCGCTCGTTACTCGATTATACATTCACCATGTCATTTTCACACAACACTTAGTAGACATGACATATTATATCATATCCCAGAACTATACATTTTGAAACCCTTATTCAGTTTGTGCAGATGTCAACGAAGTTACTAGATTCCTCCAAAAATATTCTGCTGAGTGCAGCAGTTCAGATCCCGTGCCCCGTTGCAGAAAGAGTTAAAGGGATAGTTGAGATTTGGTCAAACTTAATTTTAGTTTAAAAAAACCTGCACCATTGCGGTACAAATTAATAGTTATAACTCCACCATGCTCGAAAGGTATATACACAATTACAAACGACATAGTTAAACCCTGTTTTCATAAAAAAAAAAAAAAGAGCCGTTACAACTCAAAAGGGCGTTCTCCAAAAACTCCAAAAAACTTTTCATACAAAATTGTGCATGTGATGTTTATTTGTTAATGATGATTAAATAGAGATATCATCAATAACTATTTAAAAACCTATATATTTGGATTTTTTTCACAGAAGTCTATAAGCATTTTTTTGTCTTTTTCTAAAAAGTCACGATGTCCCCCGGCAGGGTAGACATATAAATACAATATTTTGAAATAAAATTTTACAACTATGAGAGCATTCTAAAGGGAATGATTCTCATTTCACATGTTTTATTAAATGAACTTTCAAATGAAATTAAAACCAACCAATTTAGTGTCAAGGGGCATTTCGGGAAGTACCAATACTCAAGTGTACCTTTAAGCCCAGCGCACACAGAGCGGACTCGACCCGATCCGACTAGTTTTCAATCCGGCTAGAGCCAAGCCCAATCAGTTTGAGGCACTTTAAAATGTTGAATCGGCCTCGAATGCCTTCCGACTGGTTTCCAATTGGCAAAATCTGAGTCATGAGGCACATGACATACACTGATCTGAAGCGCATAAAAACAGTCGAATCGGGTCAAGTCGGCTCTATGTGCGCTTTACTTTTCACTTGTTTGCAAAGTCACGCATGCAAGCTTAACTGTTATGTATTCAATTGTATTTTATGTATTTAATGTATTGATTATCATGTATTTATTTTTGTATAATATGTTTGTCAATTTGTTAGTATGTTAAGCGCTATGAAACATTTATGTATTTAGCGCTATAGAAAAACTTATATTATTATTATTTTTTGTATAACTAGGTCAATTATAATTTGTTATATGACTTTTTCCTTTCAATGTGGACACTTAATTTGGTTAAACTGTAATTTAAAGGGGACCACCATGCAAATAACAACACATTATTATATGTTTTCGTACCGTTTTGTGATATCAAATAGATACCCAACGTTTCTCAAAGGGTTGTGTAATTCATAAACAAAGCAATTAATTTCCACCACTTACGGAACCACTACTATTTCCTGGTTCCATACGGGACAAACATTTGCGAGTGCGCCAATGCTATTCACGCGTACGTTTTTAGGCAATAGAATCCCGGGCGATTCTATCGCTCCGCACACCGTTAGTCTTCGCAATTCAGACCGCATGAACGCATGCTTTAGAATGGTGATGCGTTTTCCAATTTTGTTTTCTTCTGAAAACATATTTTTGTGAACTTGTTGATGGAATGGAATACTAAAGATGTTACCTTTCTATAATAAGAATATTATTTTTTGGTGGTGGTACGCTTTAAATGTTCATTACTATACATCATATGAATGTATCGATATCGAAATTGTTTGCACTTATGCTATAAGTTATATTAGTTATCATAATACGTGTAATTTTCATTAAGGCAGTGATTATGTTCACTTAGTACGATGTTTGTCTTCAAGTTATAATCACAAGATGGGAATCTTTTAATTTTTATAATTTATTAATTATTGATTTCAAGTTTGAATGCCCGATATATGTAGTCTTTTATGACACTTTTATGTTAAATTGTAATTAAGAATTTAGAATAGTTGTACTTATCGTATGTATGCTCTTCCCATCATAGTGTACATATAAAAGAACAAACCATTTTTGTTTTGCGTTTGAACTAATCGTATTCCTGATATATTATAGCGAATCCAGAATATGATTTATAATCATTATACTGTACAATTCGCTTGTAGGTTTATGTGCTTTTTCAAAGAAATACAGAAACCATGATGAAGAACGTGATATTGCATAATCAATCAAGATGTTTTGGCATTAAAGTAGAAACACGCTAAAAGGCACTTTCCTTTTCCTTTTTGTATTTGCTTTTTTTTTGCATGTGAGCATTTATTCCGATTCAACTTCAGATAAAAAAAAAAACACATTCAAAGATCAATGTATTGTCTGGTGAGAGTGAGAAGGGCGCGAATTAAGCCCAGCGCAGATAGGGCTGACACGACCCGATCCAACTGGTTTTAATTCGGATCGGCTCTGTGTGCATTGCCTCACGACTCAGATTCTGCCAGTCGGAAGCCAGCCGGAAGCCAGTCGGAAGCCAATGGGGCCCCATTCAACCTGTTGAATCATCCACGACTGAATCGGACCGACTGTCGACTGTGGATATAAAGCCCGGCGCAGACAGAGCCGACTCGACCCGATCCGACTGGTTTTCAGCCTGATTAACTCAGTATGTGCTGCCTCAGGATTCCGGTTTTTCATAAAGAGGTAGTCGGAGGTCATTCGAGGCCGATTCAACATGTTGGATCGGCTCCGACTGAGCGAAACTGACTATAGCCTGACTAAAAATCAGTCGGATCGGGTCGAGTCGGCTCTGTCTGCGCCGGGCTTAAGTCGGGTTGGGTCGGATCGGGTCGAGTCGGCTCTGTCTGCGCCTGGCTTTATTCATGTAAGTCGGAGACTCGGCTACCAGATGTGGTCTATAATTTAAAACATTCAGCAATTATTAAAGTGGTTTAGGCCTCCAAACTGAAGTTTCCCCACCATCTATTTACTTTTTTTTTATTAAGTTCTCTACGCATTAAACATACTTTCATGCAAATACATCCAACATTGGCCTTTTGTGCAAGGATGGTGCATTATTCAAAGTCATTCGCTGTACGGGCTATCCCATTCATCGCGTACGGCATGGCGGCTGCCATGAATGTTTATGAAACTCGGATCGCTCTAAAATGTGACGTCAAACCCGAACAACTCTTTTCGTTGGCTCACGTTTCCCCTTGTGTTTATGCACAAACCCTGCAAGCTGCGAGATCTATAACAAAAAGAGGTCGAGCGTGTTTGTTTGACGTAACAACTTAGCGCGAACAATTCAAAATCCGGGTTAAAACAAATATAATGGCAGCCTCCATGCTGTACGCGATGAATGGGATAAGCCCATATTCAATTTTTCAATTCAAAACTTTATTTTAGACTCGACTACACATGCCAGAGGTCCATAAAACATAGGTTACATAACATAAATAAGAATAAATACAAATACTAATGAATAACTAAGTGTACAATCTGAGAGATCTGCATGATTTAAAAAACAAAATCAACTTCATTTGATCAAAACTGGTTCAGAAACAGCCAAAATATCCATATATCTGATTGGAATACATGTTGATTTTAAACATTTATTCGATAATTCAGGATATATTTTAAATGCTTACACATTTTACAAAATGGCTTTTAGATTATTTTGTTCATGATCTCTCTATTAAAAATTATCTAGAGGGCGCCCTCTTCTGATATCAGGTGCTTGTTGAATGTAAACCGTTTTCTAACTTAGCCGTCCATATGATTTTTTCTATGAGTTTGTTTAACTTTTTAACTTGTTAACAATTTTTAGTTACTAAAATTCAGTTTGACCAGAAATCTACCTTCCCTTTAAAATTAATCATTACGTTGATGCAGTAAGAGATACCATTAAACAGCATACATAACATGTTACACCCACCTGTCTAGACGTCGGACTCCGTCGCGTGAGAAGAGAGTGTTTATTTTATAGACAGATTAGTTGGGATTAGAGAAGATTTAATTGGAGGAAAGGAAAAATAAGTTAGCTGTAATGTTTCGGGGTAATTGGAGTTAATTGAATCGATAATTGAAATTTGTAAAATTCAGTTTAATTTCTTGGATTGATGGGCAGGTTAAAAGGGAAAATAGTTAGCTGCAGTTAATTGAAGGAATTAAGAGGAAATAAAATCGACATTTGAAATGTTTCCAGTTAATTAAGAGTGTGCCTAATTATTAGCGGAATTTCTAGGATGTTTGGCTACTTTGAAAATAGAAATAATACATTTGAGTTAATTGCATTTTTTTTTTATTAAACAAAAAAGAGGTAGCAGAGAACACGATCACTTTAAAAAGAGTTGGAATATACATGTTCATAAATACATATTTTGTAAAAAAAAAAGAGATAAAGAGTGTCTGTGAT
Source organism: Echinarachnius parma (assembly GCA_037951105.1). Classification (NCBI taxonomy): domain Eukaryota; kingdom Metazoa; phylum Echinodermata; class Echinoidea; order Clypeasteroida; family Echinarachniidae; genus Echinarachnius; species Echinarachnius parma. The sequence goes on from JBAMJV010000401.1 coordinate 117,107, forward strand.
CCGCATCTCAGACTATTAAAATAGATGGTACAAATACGTGAAGCTATAATAGTCTAGTCGGAAAGGGAGGGGGGGGGGGGGGGTTCCCATGCACCCAAAAGGTGTATTGTTTAAACTTACATTTTTGTAAACCTAAATGTGTCTAGTTAAAGAATGTTGATGTTACCAAGACCAAAACGTGTCCCATGGGTGTGTTTGGCGGCCATCTTTGACACCATGTTGGATTTCAATGGAAAAAAGTGTAACTAACTTAACTGTTGAATAACATGTGTAAGGGTGGGTTTCAAACGAATAAGTCAAATAAAATAATAAAGCATCAAAAGAGGCACGATAAGAAATAAGGTCGTGTAACCCTTGGGCAAGATGTTTATTAAACGATAATAGTTACACAAAATATAATAATACAAACATTGAGAAATACAGATATATCAGTCCGCAGAAAACGAATAAGCTATGGGTTGGCCAACCAAGTAACAAACCAGTCCATGTATGCACTCGATATATTATACAAGGTCGCAAGGAATTCTAGTAAAGCAGACAGCGCGACGAGATGAGGATACTTTGTCCCGATAAAGTCCCGAAGATGTCCCGATGATGTCCCGACGAAGTCCCGAAGATGTCCCGACGAAGTCCCGATGATGTCCTGACTATGTCCAGATGATTCAGCCGATATTGTCGATATACCACGGTGGGTCAAATAAGCCAATATTACTTTTTGACCTTCAAGAACTCTCCAAATCAATATTTAACGTGATTTCCACAAAACGTTCTCCTCCACTGCTCAACTGATTCACTATAATAAATCACCTTCAAAGCGTCAATGACTCATTGTCATCAATTATGTAATCAAGTTTTATCCAAGAGATATATATACAATTAGTGCAGCACCGTTACATCGCTGCCTGTCCATTAAGACACAAGTTATGTAATCGGTGGAACAAAATGGTAACAATATAGAGTCACATGTTCACGTTCTGTCAGATATTAAACCGTGGTAAAACAAAACATTTCCCCATGTCATCGTCGCCCATGGCTTTCTTCCCAAGCCGGTGAAAACAAATTGTATGCATGGGCCTTCTAACGTTTGAGGAGCTAAGAATACAGAACCTCCTCTCACTAAGTCGGCCCAGCAGAAGAGAACAAGCTCATGGTCTGGTTGACCACCAGGGAAATACCACACCCCGATTTAGCATCGAAACCCATACATAATCCCCCACAACATTTCCCTCTCCCTAAAACATAAACAACACAGTCACCCAAGTTACTTGAATTATGCAATAAATCATCTCACACTAGCTTGGCCAGCAGACCCCCAAGCAAGGTTAGCTACCACTCTCCTCCCAGACCAGAGGTATAAAGATGGAAGTGATTAAGAGAAACATACATACACTGAGAGAAAACCAAAAAACAAGAGGACCTGAACTCACTGTAAACCTACATATACATTATTCTTTATTCTAAGTGTGCATATTCACACACTTACATATGCCATAACAACAAAATTGAACATGTATTTAGGGATAGTTGGCTACGAGGGATAATTTAAAAATAAAATTACAAAAATTAAACTAATTTGCATACGTAATTAGCGATGATCGTGGTGGCCATCTTGGATTTTGACCCAAAAAGACGATTTTCTAATATATCTCTTGGAATATATCTAATAAAAAGACCAATAAACATGACTGTTCATGAAATGTATCATGGAATATTTGATCAATATGTTCTAGTTCATAATTCAATCATATGAATTCAAACAGGGGGTCTTGGCCGCCATTTTGTGCCACTCTTGGCCACCATGTTGGATTTCATTGAAATAAATGTGAATTGCTTATGTTTGAAGTAGGGTCATACAAAGACAAATTAAGATATGGGTGAAAGGGAAACGAGGGATTAGTTAAAGTATAATTATAATAACTAAACTAATTTGAATGCATAATTTGGCAGTCATCTTGGATTTGGATGAAACAAATATATTTTCGTATATCTTTTGAGATAAATGAAATAAACAGAAAATAAAAAAACCAATGAACATGCTTTTTGATAATTTCAAAACTAGGGATGATTCAAAAATATATTTTAAGTTATTTGTATGCCTGCCATCTTGGCAGCCATCTTGGAGTTTAATGAAAAATTGTATATGTACATAAATTATCTTTCTAAATAAGTACCGTACATTCAAGTCCAATCATCACATTTTTTGTATGATAGTTATTGATAGATATAGTATTGAACCATGATGTCAGAATATAAAACCCCCAATTCGGGTTTTGGTAGCCACCTTGGCGGCCATCTTTGATTTAACCGATCTCCAATCATCTGCTTTTTAGCAGAGCATGGCATACGTTTACCATGCATTGAAATTCATCAGACATGTGAATTGCCTGAAGGTGGGCTGAGTGAAGTCAGATCCCTCTGGAAATTTGGAACCGAGGCCAAGAGCCGAGAGTGTATCCACCTTCATCTAAAGCTTTACCTTTAGCGAAAGTGCCATACTTCTCTTGTACAAAGGAGGTGTCCAATAGCTGATATATAGACGTGCGATCGAGGACTGGTGAGAACCAGTTGGCAGCTGTTTGGATGTCAACGATTGCACGATCATGATGCAGAAACACCTCTAGTATCATAGAAACGTATTGGTACGTTGGTCAATGACTTCACCACCTGTCACACGAATGGTCTTAGCAATCAATTTTATAAGGATGTCCGAAAATCACATGAAACATAACATAATTTCTAACTCCTAGCTCTGCCTATCAATGGAGAGAACAATGACTCATTGGTGTAATGCTATTTATGCAGGCAGAACAAAGCATCTTCAATGATATTCATCGTCCAAGGCAATAACAATTTACTGTAGATAGACTCCAAAGGGGGGCACATCCAAGACGGCATAACCGTCTTGGAAAATTCAAGGCTGAAACCTACACAAATGTGACAAAAGGGACACACTCATATCCCTGGAATAAAGTTAGAAGAAGTCACTGCGGAGCCATCTGGGAACAATATCCTGCTTTTACATTGGCGGTTATTGTGACCTATCAGCTAGACCATTGGAACGACCCTTCAAGATGAGAGGTGTAAGACGAACTGGTCGACTGATCATGCTGACAGTGGCCATGAGTGACCAAGACTAACGATCTTTCGGACAGGCCTAGCTCTTTTCAAGCAAATGGTCTAGAATTGGCCACAATGGTGCATTACGATGACATCCGGTTCAATGAGACCTCGGTGACAGATGTTGAACCAAAAGACTCCATTTATGATTGATTCGGCACATGAAACACAACTACAAGGGATCACATGCAAGGGATGGAAGATTTACATTTATCTAGTGTTCTTCAATCAACATGTCTTGATGTATTCTAGGAAAGATGATGCCTTGAACCTATCAGAAAAATTTCTCTTTTCTCATGGTTCAGTTTCAGGAAGTTACTGTCTATCCACATCTGCATCTCAGTCATACAGTCCTAGATATTCTGGCATGCAGCAAGGTCTGTAACGCCATGGCTTGAAGGCAACTTAGAGTGGAGTGTCGTATGCGTAGAGATGATAACTCAGGTCGTGATGCTTTGCAATGTCCCTAGGTTAAGTGTGCATGGTGAATAGGATAGGTCCCAGGACGGACCCCTGATGGAACGTAACAACCCAAGTTCCATTTTCCGATGTAGAGTGCTGCTGCAGCTATGGCGATAGATTGGGATTTGATCTAGGTTTCTTACATGTGTTCCCTTGTTTTTGTGTATGTTTCATGTTCCGAATCATAATAATTGTAGTCTTTTGGTTCAACATCTGTAACTCAGGTCTCATTGAACGTGATTTCATCTTAATGCATCCTTGTGGCCATTTTAAAGCCATTTGATTGAAAGGAGGGCCTGTGTGGAATAGTGTTAGTCTTGGCCACTCATGGCCACTGCCAGCATGATCAGTCGACTGGTCCATCTTACACCTCTCATCTCAGTAACCGCCAATGTAGAATCAGGATCTTGTTCACAGATGGCTCCGCAGTGTCTTCTTCTAACTTGATTCCAGGGTTATGAGTGTGTACTTTATGTCTTATTTGTGTAGGTTCCAGCCTGTGCTCCTCTTTGGAGTCTCGCATCTGTATCAATGAGTCATCCTTTAGACCCTCAGCCCCCTGGGAAAGACGTGTCCCTACGCCCATGTACCTACCCAAGGGCGTCAACAGCCTCCCAAAAGTTAACATGAAATTTCACATGATATGAAGTGTTATCTTTGGAATCAAACATACATAATGTACATTATACTTATATGAAAAAGTGAGGGGGACAATCACCTCCACTTTTAAATGTGGGGGTCATGTCTTTGGGTGAGTAATTTGTCGTAAAATGTGGATTCCTAGATAGCTACGTAGCTTATAAATGTAGATATATCGTTAACTACATTTTTTATGGAAAGTGGATTTAGCGCCTTTTGGAACTGAGCTCTTCACTGATATAAGGACGGTTCCATGCGCGCCGCTGAGATTGGGCCAACATTCTACAGCATATTCCGCCCTCTTTGCCGGCTTGAGTACATTGTATTTAGGTGATGCGTGGTTTGCAAATGGTTTGCGCATTGTGCGGATGAATTGAACATGTGGGATGTGATAGACATTTGTCATTTTGTGCATTTTATTGGGCAAATAGTTTTTCAAAATCATTTTTTGTCAAACTTTTTACATTTACAAATTCTTTCACATGGTCGGGAATAAAACAAAAACGTATATTTCGTGTATGTTGGGCGTTTCCCAATACTTCTATTTGGCATTTACATAATTATGTCAATATATTTTACTTTCATATAAATTCTAATAATTAGTAATAATAAAAGTTGTCCAAAATTGGGCCTCGCCGGGTAAAGAGGGTCTGTTCTATAAAAAATATTAATCAAGGTGAAATAAAATAGACAGTGTTGTGGGAAAAAAACATAACTGAGAGCCTCATATGAAACCAACACCTGGACGCCATCATCGTTCAAAATTAAACCTGATTTTATGGAAAGGTTGTGTCAGAATGGGACACAAGAAAATAAACGTTTTCTTATTCGTATCTAATTCGTCCTTTTGTAATCATTTCTCAAACATGAGTTATCAAAGCAGCGTGGGGGTGGGGTGGGGGTGGGTGGGCAGATTAATCCCGGTTATGATACGAGCCTTACAATCCATTTGCACCCCCTCCGCCACACCCTATAACCCCCACAGGACACAACACAAACGAGAGGGGTGGGGTAATATGAAGAATAATATGCGTGTTTGCTTGTATAATTTTGGTAGTAGTTTTTAACAGTGATGTTAACGGTTTCCCCTGACATGCCTAACATAATCCAATTTACCTTCGAATGAATTATCACTTGAATCATACATACCGGTACCCATTATTCGATTCGATTAATCAAAACCGTACATACCTACCGGACAAAAACACGCACGGCGTCACGGTGTGAACACAAGTATTACTAATGCAATGTCTCACAGTGTGAACACTGTGTTCACCCTGTTAAAATTGAGCGTTTTAACAGTGTCGAAACATGTCACACCATGAACAGTGTGAGCACAAAGCACTCTGTGGTACACTGTGTGGGCATCATGGGAACACACAATACACACTGTGAATGCACTGTATATCACAGGGTAATCACAGTATGATCATTGTGTTTTCAGTGTATCCACGGTTTACTTACAAGTTGTGGAAGTGTACCTGCTTTTTGGTCTTTTTCCTACACTGTAAAAAAAACCTCGAACATGCAAAGTACAAATACAGCGGATCATATGTAAATTTAATATGGCTGTAGTAAAAATACAGCAAATTTTGTTGTAAATATGATATACAGATGAAATCTGTATTTCTAAAGCAGTTAATTAGTAATCATACATAAAATTGTCATTAAACTACAAACTGTGTGTAATTTTACACTTCAAGTTGTTTAACAACGGTAATTTTACATCTTGTTGTTTTCCTACGGAACACCCATGTAAAAAAAAAAGGGGGACATTGATTTTACAGACATTTTCCTGTTTTATAAGTCATATAGCATAATTGCCACATCAGGTGTAAACATTACCCCTGGCATAGTGGTACGGACGTTTCACTGACGATCTTATTGGCGATGGTTCGAATCTCGGCTAGGGTTAATTTTTTTCTTTTTTCTGCTAGCCAGGTTACATAACGACCTGTAATCTGAATTACAGTTCTGAAATGTATGCTACAATTAAATACGGCCTGTATTTTTAAAGCAGATTTCTGGCGACTCTGCTGACAGCAGATTTGCTGTAATTTTACAGTATTTTTTTTTTTACAGTGTACTCAAGGGGACACATTATAACATTTGGGTTCATCGTATTTCTTCTACAGCATTGAATTGTTTCAGCAGTGTGTTCTCAGTGCGTCAAAGTGTGCTCACAGTGTGCTACACATAAACACCGTTTATATGCTGCTATTCAACATGGTCCACACTGTAAAATATAATGTGTAATCCATGTGATACACTGTTTCATACTGAAACACTGTGTTCACACTATGTTCACTCTGTGATACACACTGCGACATACTGTGACACAGTGTGTTCACACTGTGACATTCTGTGACACACTGTGTTCACACTATGTTCACACTGTGAAACACACTATAACAATCTGTGTTTACATTGCTACATACTGGGACACACTGTGTTCACACTGTGAAACACACTATAACACTCTGTGTTTACATTGCTACATACTGGGACACACTATGTTCACACTGTGATACACACTATAACACTCTGTGTTTACATTGCTAAATACTGGGACACACTGTGTTCACACTGAAACACACTATAACACTCTGTGTTTACATTGCTACATACTGGGACACACTATGTTCACACTGTGATACACACTAAAACACTCTGTGTTTACATTGCTACATACTGGGACACGCTGTGTTCACACTGTGAAATTCTGTGACACACTGTATTCACACTATGTTCACACTGTGATACACACTATAACACTCTGTGTTTACATTGCTACATACTGGGACACACTGTGTTCACCCTGTGAAATTCTGTGACACACTGTGTTCACACTATGTTCACACTGTGATACACACTATAACACTCTGTGTTTACATTGCTACATACTGGGACACGCTGTGTTCACACTGTGAAATTCTGTGACACAATGTGTTCGCTATGAATCATGTAATTGGTTCTAGATTATGTAACGACACAATACGCAAATCACCCTTCTTTAACGTGTGTCTCAACAATATGGTGCGTTATTACTATTTGAATATGATAATGTGAACATTTTGGTTGTTATTTAGTATCATAATGTCACAGGTCTTACTTGGACCTGGCCCCAGTTCGGGTTTTCAATATTTATACAGGAGATTATGTACTCAAATAAATCAAAAGGGACAAAAGTATATACGATTAATTAGCTTAGCCTTAAAGGTAGACTAAAACGTTTTAATCATAACAATAAAAGGTCATCAAGCATGAATCAAACAATCATATATAAACAACTATTATAAGCAGTGAATTAACTCTAATTCAACCTTACTTAAAATATCAACTTATATGACTTAAGATCAAATGCCGTTCAACTTAACTTTTAAAAAACAACTATATAACTAAATCTAAAGTTAGTTGACTAAATATCACCAAGGGTTTCCTAACTTATACAAGTAAATGGGCTTCTATAAATTATCTTGGTTGTCTTGGTTGTCTTGGATTCCACTCGGGGAGAGCGAACATATACCGAGGGAGCAGGGAACCTGAAACAAGAACAAGACAAGGAGAATTTCTTAGCCGCTGTGGTGATTTCTGGAGGAATTCACAAACACGTCTGGTCTCCTTGCAAGCAATATGCACTCTCCATAATTATATTAAAATAATATTTTATAGGAATTACTAAAAGTAACATTTCAAACAATCTTTATAAAACATGTTATTATAAGTAGAATTCTCCACCACTTGTTCTTAAATCCAAAAGTTCTCCAGTACTACTAGCTAGAAACTGAGAACACATACCACATTATACTCATGGCAATACAAATACCACTATCAACTAATACTGGCCATGCACAGAGTGGAGAAAAGAAAGGGGAGATGAGAAAAAGAGAGATAGGGACATAGTGTAAGGAGTAGCCAAAGTCTTCAAACAAACTTCTACTTAAAGGCTCTCTAATGTTAAAAGGCAACAACTTCCTAAACACAAAGAAATAGTTTGTATACATCATATTTACACATAGGATATTAGTCAAACTCAATTGAGCCAGCCTACTTAATCTTTCAATCAATGGGGCTATAATAATCAGGCCCAACTGGTGCTGGTATATACATCGCACTCTTATTATTATTATTATTATTTATTCGACCAAAAAGCATAATACAATGTAAAATACAACACAACTATATATGCACATAATACAAAAATACAAGTTACAAGACTGAAGAAAATAGACAAAGAAAATAGTGAGGAGCAGTGTGTGGGCCAGGGTTCACAAAAGTAAAGTACATTACTGTTTCCCTACGGCATGTGAACCCTCACACACTGGCTCCAGAAGATGCAGCATTGCGGAACATAAATATCAATAAACGTATACGAAGATCTATCAACGTCCAAATTTAGCTAAATTATCTTAACCACATATAATAGAGAATGCTTTGATGAATGATTATATCAATTAATGTGGCTCATACTTATATGGATATACAGAAAATATAAGTTATACAAAGAAAACATGCACTGTATGTCATGTTCGCGGTAATAAAGACATTGGACATTAATATTACCGCTCCATCGACTAAAGCAAAGTTGCATTTTAAATAATTGCTACTTAATAACCTTGGTAGCCAAAATGAGCCTACTGAACAGAGCCTGGACAACTTTAAAAGGAATAAGCTAATAAAGATTCTAACATTTAATGTGGCTCATATTTATATGGATATAAGGAAAAAATATCAAGTTCCATATAAATTCAATGAATGTGAATATCCGAAGTATAACTTTAAGTATACTATATTTCACATAGGACATTTATAAATGCCCAATAATAGCTGTAATTATCAATTTAAACCAGTTTCTCTATAAACGTCATATTAAATGGCATCATGTAGATGTTATGCCACAGCAATCTTTGTTATCATAACTATTCTCATAAATCATATTCAAAACAATAATGTGTTAGTAATACATACAAGTTATGGTTTTGCGAGTATTGTTCAGCGTCGGTTTATTATAAACCATTGGAGCTCATGAAATATCGCTTTTGAAACCTGTTTGACCTGGGTGATACTTCTGCAATTCGAGTTTATCATATAACATAATCACAATATAACTTCAATTATTCTTCTAATAATTTCCATTAAAAGTTAGCACCACGCGCAGCGTAACCATACTGAACAAAGAGCGCATAACCATGTGTACAATACAATGGGTTAGATAATATATACAATTTAATTTACAAGGAGATGGAAAAGGTATTCCCCCTACTAGATAAACTCAGTTCATACTTGTGTATGAATCAACTAAAATGTAAGCTTAATTGATCATACAAATATTCTAAAGGAAAGTGAAATGTGCAAGAAAACTATGACTAACATATATAGACTACTAAATATAAAGATGGATGTTGCTTACCTGAAACAAGAACAAGACAAGGAGAATTTCTTAGCCGCTGTGGTGATTTCTGGAGGAATTCACAAACACGTCTGGTCTCCTTGCAAGCAATATGCACTCTCAACTCCTACTTGTAAGAACCACGCTAACAGGAGGTGAGATGCCTTGTTATCTTATTTCAAGTTAACATCAATGAATCGCCATTTAGCACACACAAAGGCTTTGTTTTCCCATTAATCTTAAAGCACAGTGCACATTAAATAAATCACTACCCGGGTACCAGCAACTTTTATCAATGTCAGATAGGTACTATGTATGGTCTACATGCACAAAGACATTCTTTTGTACCAAGGAACTGCGTACTCTATAAAACTTACAATAGAGACATAAAACATATAACTACAGGGTCTGACAATAATAAAGAGGGAAAACTTGCAATTTATATGGCATTTTGTTTGACATCATTTGCTTATGTGGACCTCCATTTATTTTTGGACTGTATACGATTTGACAAGTAAAAAACGTGCCGATTCACGTGTATCAGCTCATGGTCAGCTCAGCTTATCGGTCATGGGTATTAATTGCTAACATTTCACCACCAACTATTAAATAATTATAAACAGTTATGGAATAAATACAATGCGTATAACTGAATTTGGCTCTGCTAATGTTCGAGTGGGTTATGTGGGTAGGGATGGTAGGATATGTCTAAAAGCCAAGTTATTGTTGGTCAACTTCTTCTAGATTGACCTTGGGCCGGGTTTCTGATCGTTCCAGATTACTTATAATTTTGTAAGATCCTATAATGGTGTCGTAAAACCGAAAAGGTCTGCCTGGAAACTGTAATCGGAATCGATTGAAGACATTGATCCGGCTTTGTATCTACTTGAATCTCAATAAGACTATAGAGATTCTTTCCTCTAGAGTGGACTGGTATTGGGGTGCAGCCACTGATTGCGTTGTGGCATACTAACATGCATTAATTATCAAACATCGCTTCATTCCACGAATCGGTAAAGATGTTTTAAAGCTTCTGTTAATTGAACATATTGTGAAATCCATTGAATCGATACAGGGCAATGGGAACAAAATTTGTAATCATCATATTAAATTTTAAGCCCAATGAATGATTACATTCTAATACATTTAAACTTGTTTGCTTTAAGCATAATTACGTTTTTAGTAAGTCATACAATACCAAAAAGTAAATTTAGCAAAAAGTGGTTGCCATTGCATTGCAAACAATCGATCAAATCCCACGACTGACAAAACCAATCCAGCTGAAATAAAACATAATCGGGAGGCCTGGTTGTAATTATTCTTCAATACGACACCAGACGACATTAGATCCACACGGTATATCCTCGTATGCATGTTGGTAATCTTCATCGATTTGTGATGCGCCTCGCGATGTCTGTTCAATACGATTTAAATAAACGAGGGCGTCGGGTTCGGGCTGGGGTTGTGGCACATCCGGCGTCAAATAAAACGCGTCGGGGTCACCCTCTTTCGCTGTCGCAGCGCCGTCGTGGTATGTATGATATAACACCACTGGTTTGGTTACCGCCTCCGTCCGTTTCGCCGCATCTGCAGCGACGGTCATGTAGGCATGACCATCACTGTTCGCCTTGCCCGTGCTTCCGTGTTGTGGAAGTGTGTATGCATCGCTGTCCATCTCCAACTCAGTGTCACCCGTGACAGTTGATTTCTCGTTTCTTCTTTGTCAGGAAAATGGGAGATTAACAAAGTATTATAAGTTGCTTTGATAATTTACGTGATAATAAATAATGGCAATGCAATTCATTGCATTTCACTTATTACAATGTCCATAGCGACAATGAATGTGATGAATCTGTTTATATCGTAGATGTTCTATTATTATCTACACTAATTAATGGTAAATTTGTGCAACCTTGCTAGCCTAAAAGGGTGCGCCATGATCGAGTTGTCCCAAGTTGTAAAAACAAACATGTAATTGAGTACGAGGGAGAGAGGCCGGGGAGCGATTTTTTGTTGTTGAATAGTCAGATTTAGTGGCTATAGGTCAGATTTAGTGGCTATAGGTCAGATGTAGTGGCTATGGGTCAGATTTTGTGGCTATAAGTCAGATTTAGTGGCTACAAGTCTATTTATAACTCGAATTGAATACGCGCGCATTTGTCTCCATTCAAGTCGCCCGATTCCAATTAAACGGGCATACCTTATGCGTTAGTGCCATAGCAAACCTGTTTGGGGAAAAAAAAATCGCGGCCGGGGAGGGAAAGAGGAGGAGCGATACAAAATGAAAAGAGGGAAGGGGGAAGGGAGAGGGACAGAGTTGATACTAGATTATTTGAGAGGGTGGAGAGAGAAAGGGGAGAGGGTGAAGGAGAGAGAAAGGGAAGTGGGACGAAGAAAGAAAGAAGGGTAACCACGCCCAACAAAAAATTAGGCTGTTTTCGCAACCACGACGGGAGCGCTGAGTACGCGGAATTGAATCAGCTGTGACCGTCCCCGTACTTTGGCTACCGTCGTGATCTATTTGCAGTTTCGCAGTGAAGAATACGCGGAACGTCTCCTTGCTCGAGTGAACAAGCGCGCTGATTGGCTGACCTATTGAAGTGTGGGCTGACCACGCCGCTCCGTACTCGCTCTGCACCCGACGCTAATTTAGCCGAATACCGTTGTAGGTTTGGACGATACGCACTGAGTGCGTACCCCCGCTGAGATTAGCGTAGTAGAATGGTCCCGTCGTGGTTGCTAAAACAGCCTAGTAGTAACGACGACGGGGGAATTCCCTATGAACAAGATAGGTTGGGTCAGACATGGACCTTGTATTGGATAGACAATTAGGAATAGAGCGGGAATGCTGTGATCAATCCAGAGTGGGAGAGAGGGCGAGCAATGGCTCCAACGTAATAAGGGGCGACGGAGATATATATATAGGAACGGGAGCCAGGAAAGTGTGACTTGCCTACGGGAACCGGCGGGTCACGTATTAACTTTTTGGGAATTACCTAATTTGATTACTGATACCAGAGAGGTCCTCCCATCTCTCTGCTGATACTGAACGAACTACTTACTTGCGCTTACCAACGACGCTGATAGCATAACTGGTGATTAGTATCATGGCCATGAAGAGTGCTCCGCCAACTGCAGCCCACAGTGCCACGTAATCAACTGAAAATATTAATGGAAGTCATCATTGCTAGGAACATTTGCACATACATATACTGTATGTGTTTTTCATGAGTGGTTTATTTGAATTGTGTGTTTTCTTTAAAAATTTAATTTACAATTTAATTGTCCTCCCGATTTGAAATGACGCAACATGTTCATTTAGAAATTGCAATTATGCTGCTAATCCACGCATCAATTAATCTATTTTGTTTTATAATTTAATATGTTTAATTATATCATTGAAACTTACACGGGGTGGAGGCAGTGAAACTAGTCGTTGATTCAAACGTTGTTGATGATACATTGGACGTGCTGTCGGGTGTTTCGTATGTCTGATCATTCCCCGGCATCAATATTGTAGAGGGAGATGAATTGGTTGTTGATGTCGACAGAACTGTTATGACTGTAACGATATTGAAATTGCAATTATACAGCCAGTCCTCGCATCAATTGATTAATTTTGTTTTAAATGTTTAATTTAATTTGTTTTAATCATATCATTCTCAAGTACGTAGAAACTGATTTTTATTTAAACAGGAAAAGAAGATCCAATCCTGAGGAATTGAGTGGGCAATACAACTTACAGGGGATCGAGGCAGTGAAACTAGTCGTTGCATCAGACATAGTTGATGGTACAATGATCGTACTGTCCGATGTTATGGATGCCCGATTAGTCCCCGCCATCGAATTTGTAGAGGGAACTGGATTGGTTGTTGATGTTGACAGAACTGCACAGGTTTCAAATATGAATAGGAAATCGAACAGGAATTTCCCTGCATTGTAATTCATCATTTTAATAGCTTCGTTGGGCACAGATACATCCTGTATTTTGTCCGTTAAATGCCCCTGGCTTTTATATTTGATTAAATATTGCCCATAACAGGCTGACATGTCGTTAATTTGATAACAACCAAGTCTCGATAATATTCATTATAAACTACGAATCAACTAGACTTGGAATCGTCACTTAGACGAATTAGGTGATGTTCAGTACCTATTAAAACGGATATTTACTTGTTGTTTTACAATATGGTAAAAAATATGCACCCGGACCTAGTGGACTGGATAATCAAGGCCACATGGACGGGTAGATGCAGAGAATAAATATCGGTGTCTTAACCAAGTGCTCTTGATTTTGTGAACTATCCTCTGTGTTATCATTTATCAAGCTTTATCACTTATCAACATGTATATATAATATGAATTAAATGTGCATTCAGAATATTGCGTACTTTGACAGTTGTCCCCGGACCAGCCATCCGCACATCCCCCGGAGCACTCTCCCGTGTACCGGTTGCATGCAGCACCACCCTGGCAATGACAGCTTTGTGTGCAACCGGCTCCGTATTCACCGGCACTGCAGGCTGCAAGGGGCATTCAATATCGTGTTCAGTGACAATAATGTAAGATAATGAAAGACTTCGACTATTTCATTGTAGCCCACGTATAAAAAGGGAAACAATAAAGCAATTAAAGTGATACCTGTAAAGTGTCAGATATTGCACAAAATGACATTTGAGACTTCAATCCTATATCAATATCATTGTAAAATACAATAGAAAGATTTGTGAAAATTTGAAAGAAAACGAACACTGTTTACCTAGTGAAAAAAACGAATATTGAGTTCATATTTTATCACCGAATACTGATGGTCTGCCATACATTTGTCACAGTAATAATCAGCCGTTTGAGATATTCGCACCCGTGTATGATTACAGACGTAGTACAGAATTCATGGAATTTGTGCTCGCTGGGTTCAAAGTTCAATCTCCGGAATGTTCCCACGCGTGCTGCAATGCGGACGCGTTTAGCTACAACAATTGTACTTTTTTCAATTGCGTTGATTAACGCTTTTCAAATAATGATTTTCAATGATGATTATCTTCATACTAAAGGGACATTTGAAAAAAATCAAACCCTATTTTATTCTTCTCTTACCATAAGCTAAACAACACGGTAGAAGAGAAACGAGGAAGCTCCAAGTAATTTTCGTGGATTTGGACACTTTACAGGTATGACTTTAAAGCCGAACATTGTAAATTGAATCTCATTATTTTAGACATTCTTCGCAAACATACTATGATTATATACATATTCTCATCGAACAGTTTCATCAGTGCCCCACAATAATATTGACCAAAATAATAACAAATACAAGGGGAACATATGGTGAAAATTAAAGAGAAATATAAGATGCACCCCTAATCATTTGGGTGCCCCCACCCTCTCCCAAATCAGTCCGACCACACTACGCCACAAAGTATCATTAATTTGTTTTAGTGTTTTAGTGTTTGTATTTCTTTTCTATTTTTTGTTTTTATTAAACTATAAGTGGTATATTTCTATTAAGTATATGAAACCTGAACTATATTGTTTTGTACTTGCCTATGGTACACGCCAGTCCCTTGAATCCTGCGGTACAGGTGCATCCGAACGGATCCGGGAGACAGAATAGGAAGCTCTGGCAATCGTAGTCATAATCTCTAATGGTACACACGTATTCGCAGTCCAGACCAAACCGGTTCCCGCCGCCAGACCTGCAAACTGAGCAATGTCAATATCATCTTTTCAGCTGATATCGTTATACAATTAAATATATTATACATGTACATTTCTGGTTAGTTTCCCCTATATAATATATAATATAAATGCAAAGTGAGCAAATGAAATTGTGCTTCACCGGGAACCGAACTCAAGACCTCCGGATTGTTAAACCGATCGAAGCTCCAACCATTGAGCCACGAGGCCATATTGATGATAGTCTTTCCCCAAAACCCTATTCAATACTCGTGTCCGTCTAAAGCCATACAAACCTGACACGATTTCATGATGGCACATTTCGGGGTTTTCAATAATCTATTCTTCAAAGTGAGATTTATACTCCGTGTGAAAAGGTATTTCCTCTTAATGAAATAATTATTTGCTATTCCGATTCTAGTTCTGATCTGATAGTAAAGATCCTTCCACTTTTTGAAAGCACGCTACCCAACTATTCGAACTCCATAAACTGTTCTAATACCATTGATATTGATGGTCATATTGGTTGGTAGTTTTCCAATCTTCATCACCTTGGTTTTCTTGATGTTAATCTTCATTCCATTAGTGTTTGCTGGTATTATTTAGGGGGGGGGGTATAAGCTTTTGAACTGTTTAGAAATTTGAATTAAACATGCAAATTGCAAGCACCCTGATGGAACCCTGAATTGAATCATAATGGGGGTCCAGGGGGCGGAGCCCCCGGAAGCTTTCGGATTTTTGGTAAACAGAACTAAAGATTTTGTCCAGATTTAAAAAGGAAAAATAGGTATTAGGAGTTAGATATAGAGTTCCTGAATGAAACTATTATACGTGTAATGGGGTCATGATCAACTGGACTAAAGGAAACATAGTTAGCTATTAAATAGTTAAATATAAAGTTAGCTAACTTTGAGTGGGCATAGCGAGAGTTCCTGAATACAACTATTATAAGTGCACATGGGACTGGTTCAAATTATTATAATGGGGGTCCAGGGGCCATAGCCCCCGGAAGATTTTGGATTTGGGCAGATTAGCACTCTCAAGATGTGGTTTAAATTGTATCAACTTTCACATAGTGAATGATAGGGGGCAATGTCCCTTTATTTTAATATTTTAATATATATTTAAATCTCAAATATTAGGGGGGATAATAATACAGACCATCCCCCCGCCTCAAATATTGGGGGGGGGGGGATATATCCCCCCCATCCCCCCGTGATCGACGCAAATGGCCCAAACGTACATGTCAGGCAACTATGACCTAAACATATGATGTAACTAACTTGTAAGACAATTCGCCCCCTTGAAATTATTCGGGCAGATACAGCGCCCTGTCTTATCGTCACAGACCCCTCCGTTGTAGCAGTTATCACAAATTCCCTGACAGTCTGGCGGTCCCCACCTACCAGGTGTGCAGTCTGCAAAAAGAAAATGATTTCAGTAAAAAGAAGACATTTACACTATAAATAGAGATATTTGCACGCAGAGTGATATACATTATTTATCTCACACAGACTAACATTAGCATTATTGAACCAGTGGTGAAGCTACTAGGAAATGAGGGTTACATTTGTATTAAAACAACGAAATATAAAAGGTGTGCCCCTAATTATTCGCGTATCCCCCACCCCCCCCCCCCCCCAAAAAAAAAAAAAACAACAACAACAGTATACCACTGATTAACCTAATGCAAAATGGGCATTATATCATACATTTATTGGATATTAAATTCCTTGTGACGTGGCTTATACAAACATGAATAATTTGCTCAAGGATGACAAAGTGACAAAAACAAACAACCACAATTCATCAGTTGGTTTCGAACCCGTGACCTTGTGAGAAGTCAGGCGCCCATCCGAACGTGCCGCAACACCTCAACAAACAGGCGGTAGTTTTGTGTGTGTATTAAGGATTCAGTTTACTAGATACTTCCAAGATATGTTCATATATGTCATGTCTAATTAATGTGTTCTTCATTATATAAAATCATTACACGTATACCTCTGACAATAAGTCTGTACAATCCGCCTCGACTCGCGACTCTGTCGTTAAGATAATGGATCTCGTAGATTCCTTCATCAGAGCTTTGTATTGGATCAGGAAACGTGAACTGTAGGGAGCCGTCAGCTGACGCAATGGTATCACTTCCATCTTTCCTCCATCTGATCTGACTGTCACGAAATGCATTATTAGCGTCCTTCGACATGACGATGACCATTCCTGTGTCACCCACACTGACCGTCCTGGTGAAGACGTTGTCACTGGGAGTAAACCTAGCTGTGGAAATTGAGGAATATGTGAGCATGTATTATATGCTATTAGTGAATTTCATTGACTTTCGTGACTTTAAATTAACAATATTTTATGATAACATAATTGATATAGTTATTGAAAAGTCCATAATGATAATTTTAATGATAACCGTAAGGGTCGCTATTCATAATTGCAAAAAGGGCCCACTAATTAATCAGAATAAGTTATTGGTCATAAGGGTCGCACTGCATAATCTATTTAAGAAAAGGTTATAATTATGAACATATAGCGACCCTTCCTCTGCATTATGAGTAACGAACCTAATGATCAGAGGTCCTTATAACCATATAAGGAAAAATAACGATATAAATAACAAACATTATGAATTGTGACCCTTATGAATAATGACCGTTATAATCAGCGAGGTTACCCCCCCCCCCCCCCCCCCCCCCCACCCCGCACATTTAAAATCAATTTCAACGTATTTCAGAGTGATCATGATTGTCATGTTTATCAGTAGTGTATTAAGCATGTTAAACATTGTTTTGTATGTATGGCTGTAGGTTTGATTTCGAGGGACACAGAGAGACAGAATCGTTTAGCTCGGAGGCGGACCCCCCCCCCCCCCCCCCCCAATGGTAGAGACGTATTGCAATGTTTAACCGGTTTTTTTTTTTAATAGCGTTTAAATAACACTCTTTTACATCACACTTGACTGAAAACTGTACGTCAGTATTGTTTATTTTACAATTCTAAGGGATCGGCTATTTACCATCGTATCTCATGAAGTATGTTGATATTTGTGTGGTTTCCAAACCGGTTTTCGACCCAGTGCAGAAGAAGGCTCCAAACCCGTCAGTTACCCATGATGGACCGTCATCGTAGAAGGACACGATCATCGGGTTCCCATTCTGGGCGTCAGAGGGCAGGGAAGCAGGAGGGGGGTCTGGTGCCGAGTCAGATGGGATGGGAGCCGTCCGTCCAAACTCAAACGTGGTCTCGGAACCAGGACCGGTGCTGTAGCATTGGTACTGTGTGCCCTTACCATTTATATTGAATTGAAACGAGGTCACGACCGTCATGTGAAGGTATGCATCTAGAGAAGGAGAGACAAATCATATTATTTTGTTCTTGGATAGATGTGTATTTAATATGACATATCAATTAATAAAATTAAAATAACAATTATTTAGATAGTTGCTGATCTCTCTATTCAATCATTATGTTAACAAAATATCACATGCACAATTTGTTTTTACAAAAATGGTTGAAACCAATGCGTTTTTAGAAATCGCCCTTTCGTGTTTAATGGCTCTTTTTGAATGATAAAAAGCTTTTTCCTTAGACGTTTGTAATTGTTTATACCTTTCGAGCATAGTGGATCTATAACTATTCGTTCGTAATGTTATGGTGCAGGTTTCGGTTACAAAAAATAAGTTTGAACAAACTCAACTATTCCTTTAATGATCTCTCTATTGAATCATTATTTCAACAAAACATCACATTCACAATTTTGATACAAAATGGTTGTGTTTGAATGATAACTGCACTTTAATTAGCATGAGTAAGTTTGTCTACATTTCGGGCATGGTCGAATTAAAACCTATAGATTGTAATAATATGGTGCAGGTTTTGGTGAGTTAATCAGTTTGACCAGAACTGTACTACGTACCACTTTAAGAAAACGAAACCAAACACGGTCAACCGAGCTAAGATAAAAATGAGTTGTGAAATATTGGCTAAGTAACAAGAAGAGGGGGCCATGATACTCAAATGATATATATTACAATTAAATGTGAATATAAACAGTTGGATTAAATATAAATAATTATAGAATTAGCATATGAATCTCATCTTTATAAGGCTACTAATTATACGTTAATGACAGAGATAAGAGATAAACTAAACAAAAACAAGGGTGCGAGTGGTGCGTGTGTGTGCAAGTGCAGGTGTCCTCATGCGCCAACATGTTGAATCATCAGTATTACTATGTAACGTCAGACCAAAATTTAATGTAGTTTCTAAAGTTTTACAAAGAACGCTTTTATTTTTTTTAATCTTTATACATTATATTGTGAAATAATGTGTTTTTTTAGTGTAGCTTTAAATGAATAGAGAGATGTACAATGTTTAATATGTCTAGGGAGTGCATTCCAAATGTCTGGACCATGATATCTTATGGACTTATGCGCTAACAAAGTTTTAGGATTGTGTAAATGAAAATCAGTACAATTACGCGTTGGGTATGAGTGAACATGGGAATTAGGAATAAATACGTCATGAAAAAGAGGAAGTGAATTTTGTGTGTATTTAAACATACAGATTGCTGTTTGATATAAGTGCAAATCACTCACTTTTAAAATGTTTAATCTATAAAATAACGGATTTGTATGAGCTAAGTAATTAGAATGAGTACAAATCCTAAGTGCTCTTTTTTGCAAGAGAAAAATTATATTAATCTTAGTTATACTACAGTTCCCCCAAACTACATTACAGTATGTAAAATAAGGTAACACTAATGCATTATATAATGTATAAAGTATTTTCTCGGGTACAAGGTCCCTCATTTTACCAATTACCCCAACTGCCCTTGAAATTGATGTTGTAATATTATTTACATGATTATTCCAAGTAGGCTTTGAATCCAAAGTTATACCTACAAATTTTGTCGATTTCCTTTCAACTATAGAAATATCATCAATAACAATGTTTATAACCTGATCAAAGTGTGTTTGTGAAGCACACAAATTTATAAAACATGTTTTATCTAAATTAAGGGACAATTTATTGCATTTAAACCATGTTGAGATTTTAACTAATTCATTATTGAGAGTATAAATTAGAGTATTCAAGCATTTATGAGAACAAAATATGTTAGTGTCATCTGCGAAAAGCACGTAAGTAAGTAGTGGTGATGACTTTACTATGTCATTAATATAAATAAGAAAAAGAAGGGGGCCTAAAATTGATCCTTGTGGAACACCACATAACACATTTAAATTAGGGGAATTTACTGACTGAAATGAAACAAATTGCTTTCGATTAACTAAATAATTCTTAAACCATTTTAAGGCTGTGCCTCGTATACCATAATGAGTAAGTTTTTGTAACAAAATGTCATGATTCATAGTGTCAAAAGCTTTTGACAGGTCCATAAATACCCCAATTATATGTTCCTTATTATTAAGTGTTTGAGTTATTTTATCACAAGATTGTATCAAAGCATAATCAGTAGAAAAACCTTTTCGAAATCCAAACTGATTGCAAATAAGAGTATTATTTTCTTGTAAAAAAGAATAAAGACGTTTATAAACAATTTTTTCTAGAATCTTGGAAATGACCGGCAATAGCGAGATAGGGCGATAATTTTTTATTTGAGTTGAATCATCTTTTTTATAAATAGGAATCACTTTGGCTATCTTTAAGGAGTCCGGGAAAATGCCTGTCGAAAGTGATAAATTACAAATATGAACTAGGGGAGAGGCCAAACAATAAATATTTTTCTTTAATAAATACACACTTATTCCATCATAACCGCATGATCTACTCATCTTAAACGATCGAACTATCTCTAATATTTCATTTTCATTCACTGGAATAAAAAATAATGAATTTTCATTAGCATCAAATAAATAATCCTTAAAGTTTTCATTTGAGTGTATTGTTGAGGCTAAACGTGGACCTATATTAACAAAAAAAGTTATTGAAAGCAGTAGCAATTGAATGAGGGTCCGTGATTTCATTGCCACTTTCAACTATTATATCAGAGCATACTTTCTTTTTAGTTTTTAAGAGATCATTAATAGTTTGCCATAATACCTTTACATTCCCTTGATTAGATTCTATTTTATTTGAATAATACCGTTTACGTGATACACGAATTAAAGTTGTTAATCTATTTCTATAATGCTTATATCTATCTTTATTCTGAGCAGTTGGTTTACGCAATGATATTTTATACAAACGATTGCGAGTTAAAATTGATTGCATTAACCCCTGAGTAATCCATGGCTGTTTTATACTTATATTATCTTTTTTTTTAATAAATGGCATATTCTTATCTATATAAAAAGAGAGTTTATGCAAAAAGTTTTGATATGACAAATTAGCATCTTCAACCGAGAATATCTCGCGCCATTGTTCTTTGGACAAATCAAAAATTAAAGAATCAATAGTTTGTTCTGTTTCTTTCCTCTTTTTAATGAAAATATTTTTCCTAGTTTTCTCACTAATGACATTATAGCATATAACAAAAATGGGTAGATGATCTGATATATCTGAGTACAGAATACAATTTAAATGTTCTGCATGTATGACATTTGAGAATATATTATCAATTAATGTTTCACTTATTGTTACAATATCAATTCTAGTTGGTTTAGAAATATGGGGATAACAAAAATATAATAACATAGTATTATAAAATTTCAATATATTGTTTGTTTTATTAACTAAGTCTAAATTATAATCACCCATTAAATATATATGTTTATTTTCCTGCGATATCTTATTCAAAACGGAATCTATTTGATTTATGAACATATCTACATCACTAGTTGGTGGTCTATAAATAGTTCCTATTATAATATTTTTTATTTTTACTCATACTAACTTCTATAAATAAACTTTCGGAACCTTCAATTTCTATATCAGTCCGAATTTTGAATGTAAATGTATTATTTATGTATATGGCAACACCTCCTCCTCTACCATTCTTACGGTCTTTACGTATCATTTCATAATTAGAAAGATTAAACATTTCGGGTGAATTTTCATGTAACCACGTTTCTGTGATGTCAATGGCCGAAAAGGGAAAATTACTAATAGAGTCCATTAATATTTCAAAAGGAAGAAAATTTGTATTCAAACTTCGAGCATTCATATGAAATAGACTAAATTGATTACTAATGTTATTAATTGGTCTTAAGGTAGATTGATCATGAATGCTATTAAAATCGAAATTAATCTTCTTATTAAATTCATTTATTGTATAATATTCACTATTATGTTCAACTAAATTTTGGTCATCTATTAAAACATCAGGATTCATTTAATTTGAGTGACATATTAACATGGAGCGCGCGAGAGTGAAGGAGTGAAGGGTGAGCGTGCAGTGACAAGAAAGTGAGCATATCAAAAAAACATAATTCTATATCCAAAAATAAAAAATACATAATTACAATATTGAGAAAATTATCAACAAGTATCATGACCGCGGTGTCCTCAAGCGAGACTCCCGATTAATTATAACTATTATAAGTAAATCTAAATACACATCAGTGCAAATACAAAAATAACAAGATTGGACATAAACCTTCTGCAAACAAAATCAGGTTCGAAAATAACCTGATTACGTCTTACAAAAGATACAAATAATACTTATATGAATGAAGCGATTACAAAGTGTTATTACACATTCAAGAGAACACAAAATAAGCAGTCATTATTTATCGTGTGTGTGTGTGTTTTTTTTATAAGATCTACACGTTTAAATGGTACACATTTGTACTCAATTTAACAAGCAACGGACAGAAAGAAAAAAGAAAGACGTGCCCAAGAAAGAAATGTGTACAACACACAGCTATACAACCTAAATATGGGTCGCTGGGAATTTCAAAACAAATAAAATGAGGGGTTACTTGCGTGTGCTCATTCATACAATAACACTGGAAGCGCCACGTTCGGAAAAAACACATCGCACTGGGCTGGCGAACATTGTGTGTGAACAATGCTCGCCACCCCAAAGCACCATGCCCTCCAAACGCCGCGCCGCCCCGAACTTACAGCCCTAAACTCAAAATCGATTAAAAGAGCATTATTTTATGAACAAAAACGAATAAAGGAGGGTTCAACGTATAGACCCACTTTTACATTATCTGCGTATTAGCATACAAGAAAGGCTTGCCCAAGAAAGAATGGTTACACAGCTATACAACCTAGATGTGGGTCGCCGGGGATTTCAAATACAAAATTGAATGAGGGGTCACTAGTCTTGTTTGTGTTCATTCATACAATAACATTGAAAGTACGAACTGGACATCGTACAAGTACCGGAATCAGAAAAAGGCCACAATAAACACAATTGTTATCAAAATACATTTGCATAAAGGTACAAAATAAAGTTAACAATCAAATCAAATTAGTGTCTTAGTATTATCACTGTTATGCATTCGTACAGAAAAGTCATAATATTTGATGACTAAAAAATAGGTGAAAACTGCAAATAACACTGTGCATGTATAATTCTTGTCATGCTTATTTGAACAAATAACAATTATCCCTGGATCCTTGAAGGGATTATAGTCATAACAGAGCATATCAGAAGAGATTCTTTAAAACAGAATAATTATTTTAAATTTATGCCCTCGCTATAACATTGAAATATGGAATAACAGTGATTGTAATAAAGACGTTTCAACAAAATCATGACATAAGTAAAAAAAAGCCAACCATGTACTTATTTTGCATTTTTTCATTTCTTATTTTTGATTTATATGAAATCAATATTAAATATGATGAAGCAAACATAAAAAAGAAAATAAACAATGAATGACATCAATTCAAAACGATACTCTTCATCCTACAGACCGGTAGGGATAGTGTCCGTCTAGTATCTCACGAGTAATGATACTAGAAAATAAGTAGATTTAATATTAATGTTCATGGTGTTCATATTCATGTCCAGTCCAATTACAAACTTTAGACTTCAGCAATTTTGACTAGGTGGCCATGTATGCATAATTGCCTATATAATTATATAACTGTTTCTTGAAATTATGAACTTGTAAATTTCAAGTAAAATCAGCCTCGACAAAAGAAAATGTTACGGCCATAATCATGAATTGAATTGTTTGAAATTGTCTTCTTTATCAAGAGTTATTTTATCAGGTTAACCCGTTGTCATCACTGACCTGACCAGAAGATCCATGGGTTCTGTGCACCTCCATTTCTGACTGCCTTCCTGGTTTGTAACAGAACTTTAGTTCCGACAACTTTGATCCTCGTTGATAGGTTTTTGTTTTTCCTCAGGTCGTATGCCACTGATGCCAATCTCCCCCTCTCTCGCTTCATTTTGGGAGGAAGATCGGTACGGATGCTGATGTTGCTAAACTGCGAAGAAGGGTCGTTTGCATCACTGCCTGGGGGTCCTGGTTGTCGGCGAGGTCGATGCTCGTAGGAATGAAGTAGCCGATCTCGGTCCATCATGCGGGCGAATCTGATGATGATGGCAGGTGGTTGAGACCGCTGGGGCTGGAACTGAGAACCTTCACCATGTTCACGCCGGGGCTGAGGAAGACGGTGCGCGTTGACCACGGGAATCCGTGCAGCTTCCTCTCTGGATATGTTCAGCTGCTTGGAGAAGACTTGCTGAATCGTTTCGATCACGTTTTCGTTGGGATTGGTTGGAACAGGCACACCGTATACGAGCAAATTCTGTTTCCGATTATGCATCTCCGCAAGTGTGACTTGGACCTCGAGTTCGTCGAGTTTTTTCTCCAGTTGGGCTCGCAATCGAGGCAAATCTTCCTTTTCGATTGAAATTAGTCGATCGGATGTTGTAGTGAGGCTTGCTTCCATTTCTGATACAGTTCTTTTTGTCACCTCAAGATCATGTTTTATCGCTGAAATATCATTAACAACACGATCGAGTTTGTTGTTTACTTGTGATGCCAGTTCACCGAACATTTGTTTCATTTCTGTCATGAACGTATACAGTTCGCTGGGCAGTTGAGTGGATGGAACATGTACCGGCGATTGTGCACATTGACTGTGTTCGCTGATCCCATTCAGGTTAGAGCTTGTGTCGATTATGTCCGCAGAATCGAGCGACGGGCTTGAATCTAGCCCTGCCGGTCGACCGGCACGATTAACACCACTGTTGTCCATACCGCTGCGAGGCGATATGGCTCCATTTTCTGATGAATTTGAGGCGGTATCTTCTCGGTTTTTACCTCCATTGTTAGACTTATTGACACTAGCATTTCGCAAATTATATCCTGGAGTTTCCTTCCGCTTGTTCTTGTTGGAGTCCATTTTATACTTGATGCGTATTAACGTAGAATTTAGTGGTTATTCGGGAGCCAAGCTAGTGGTGCTACTCCGCCATTAAGTCGTGATATAGTCATATGTATATGGAAATTTTGTATTGCAAAACAAGTTTTATTCTGCTGACATTGAACACGGTTTGATGGCTCGAATCCCTGAAAGGTTTTAGTCAAGGGGCACTCATATTGGAGGCCTTAAAGCTAAATTACAGTATTGGGAAAAGCCCCACACACACAAAATGAAATGAACGCTCTTATTACCAACCATGTTATATTTGTACTAATATGGTTTATAACAATTCGGCCAATTGATATATTTGCAAAATTAGAAAACGATCAATGCATTGATCGATATCGCCGACGGTTTTATTTTGATATGCACCCTCGTGCGCTGCGTGCAAATCCTTTGGCAAAAGCTGCCCACGTGGTTTCGCATGCGACGAGCGTATAGATGTGGTCGGCGTAGACGGGCAAAACTGGCAGTGAATTTTGGCCCAATATCAGCAGCATGCATTATATTAGGTTTCAACTAATATTTCTGCATTTAATGAAACTAAGGTTTAGATTTTTCCACATAAGCCCTTATTTTATACTATTTCACCAATACTGATCAATTTCGTTTGGCCAATAAAAATACTTTCGGTAACTTTCCAATACTGTTATTGTGCTTTAATGGGGATCCAGTGTCGGAACCCCGTAAGCTTTAGATTTCAGACATTTAGAACTGCTATTATGTGTGATAAAATTGTATAAAATAGTGAATCAATTCGTACCGCATTTTTAAAGGCATTGCGAGTGAAAAACTGAAAGAGTATGGTGGTCAAAGGGCCTTATAGCAGTGGTCAAGGGGGCATATCAGCCCCGGAAGCTTTTTGATTATAGCACTAATGAAAATAAAGATGTTTTTGTATAATGGGTACAAATATAAACTTGAATATATGTAATTTTAATGTATGACCTTTTGCAAAAAGCTTTTGAACATTGGGCTAAATGGACCCTTATTGCCCTCTCCAAGGGTCGAGAGGGCGGACCCTTCGGAAGCTTTTGAATTAAAGGGATCTAGTTACTTTGTTGACATGTGCAAAAAGTGATGAATGGTTGATGCAATGTGTATTTTTGTTATCTCATATGTCCACAGGGTATTGTGTGAAAATTTCAAGTCAAATGGACATTGCATGGCCACGTAATGAGCAAAATGCAAAGTGATAGTCACTAACTCACTGAACTCACTTTGTACACGGAAGAAAAACTCCAGCCGATTTTTCTTATCTGAATACTTCGATCGTACATATCTTTGTAACGAAAGAGGAAATTTGAAAAACCGAAACCTGTCCCATGATTTTATGGTAATACGAATACAACAAGGTATGAGGGAACCGCTATACATTAGAAATTTAATTTTGAGGATTTGGACAATGTTACTTTTAAAGTCCCTTTAAGCATTTTAACACTCTTAAGATGGGTTAAAAAGGTATGAAATAGTGGATCTTTTAAAGGTGTATATAGCATGCATGGCAATGCAGTAGCGATGGCCCTGCATGGGATGTGTCCACACCCCCGTTGCAGAAAGAGATACAATCGATGTAAGTTACAATTAATTTGTAAGTCAGATCATGTCTTCTCAATGCGTAAATCTGATTGGTTAAAAACGGGGTTGAAACGCGCAAATTTTCTGTCTTACGATTAATTGTAACTTACAATCGATTGTATCCTTTCTGCAACGGGGCCCTGGTGTACTAGAGCCATAAACGATATGTTTCCCTCACCCCCCCCCCCCCCCCCCCCCCCCCCCTCCCGGGATCGACGCATCTCGCCATCTGTACATGGAAATCAAACAGTAGCAATCAAATCAGCAATTCAATACTCGGTATAAATATAAACTGAAAAAAAATGGATAAGGATTACGGAGGCTCACATACATTGAATGATACAACACCAGAGAAGTGTATTAGAAATGGAAAAACTGCTGTGAGCCTCGTAATCTGCTATAACGTGCTAAAGAAAACGAACAGAGTTTCCAAACCTATTATGAGGTGAAATTACTTAATAAATTGAAATATTATTGAAATAATACACTTACCTTGCGCAAACAAAGCCAGGGAACGAAATGCCAGCAAGCCCAACACACTCCACCTTATTTGGTTTGGTAACTCATCTTCCAAGCAAGCCTTGTAATCATTTATATACTGTCTTTGTCTATAACTTTTATCTCATACAGCAAATATTCAGATACATAGATATAACCGTCTTTGTCTGTTGCAAGGTGGACTCTGATCCGATTTCTTTATAACAACTAGATGTAATATCAACTGCAATGTCAGAACAGAAGACGAATAATGCAAGTAAATTATAGTTCTTGAAATTTGAGCTACTTCCGTAATCGAGATGATCATGATTTTTCACCAGTCATCTATTCTTCTTACTTTCAGTTCACCACCGATGAATACATTCTAACCTTATAACAACAATAATTTTTTGTTTCCGTAATAAAATAAATGTATGAAGAAATAAAGAAATAAAGAAATACATATATAATTATTTTAATAATAACTAGGTTTGAATCGTCACTTAGACGAATCGGGTGATCTGTATTGAAACTGAAATAAGTTGACGTCAGAAAGTGAAAAGTGATGTATGGCAACGCGCCCGATCGAGACCAAATTTGCATGCGCATGGTTTCTGATGTAATCTACAAAAATCCATCATTAAACTATTCTTTTAAAATTGTCATAATACATGTATGCAAAATCAGTAAATTTGTAGTAACTTTGCTGACATGCGCAAAAAGTGATGAATGGGTGATACAATGTATATTGGTGTTATCTGATATGTCCACTTGGTGTTGTGTGACAATTTCAAGTTAAATGGATGTTATATATGGCCGAGTAATGAGCAAAAAATGCAAAGTGATATTCACAAACTCATTGCACTCACTTTGTACATGGTTTCGACGATCCAGTTGATAATTTAACATCTTAACACTTCAAACGTAAATATCTTTTTAACGAATGGAAATTTGAAAACCGAAACCTGCCCCATGCTTTTATTGTTAATACGAATACAACAAGGTATGAGTGAACCACTAGATATACGAATTGGGTTTTGAGGATTTGGACAATGTTACTAAGTCTCTTTAAATTCTAAGTAAGGTTTTACAGCTAGAAAAAGAGAGTTTTGTATCTTCCAAATTATCATGCTTATTACACACAAATGAATAGGAAAATACATTTTTGTGACACGCACCTTAAAATGACACGTGACACCGGAAATGTAGTCATGACGCCCATCATTTAGTATCAAAAGATGCGCAATGCTCTCAAGAAAAAAACAACAAGCACGTGGTGTGAGTATTTTGGGTAGTAGGGTCCATGCAGTAAGGTCCATGGTAGGATTTTTAGGATTAAACTACGCCCCAATACTGTTAAGGTAAATGTCTCTTTTTGCAGTATTTTTGGAATAGATTTCCCGCATTCGGGGCTAGCTACTGATTAAGTTGACTTTTGCCAGTCAAGGTAAATGGACGTCAGTCTTGATTGATTTAGCTCTACTCTCCCACAGTTTGTGGTGAGTTGGACATTTTGTATGACTGATTTGCTTGTATTAAATAGTTTATCAGCATTCTGAGAAAATGTGAGTGTTATTTTTATGAGAGATTGAATTGCATTCTATAGTGAGTTTCTAGACATTTGTATTGACTTTAATTTATTAGTCACACAAATTAGATAATGAGCATTGCAATTAAAGGATAGGTTGAGTTTTTGTATAGAGGGCGCTACACAAAATAATTTTTTGTGAGGATAATGAAAATTGAGTGTCAAATTTGAAAAAGCATACAATTTTATTGACAGAGTGGTATGACAAAATGTATAATTGCTCTTATTTTATTAAGATGGGCGTATTAGAACACTCCATTTCTAGTTCAAAATGTTAGCACAATTAGCCCCCAAAAACATCATCTGTATGATTTGATTCCAAAAGAAGCATTTGATGTTTAACATTCCAAAGAAGCAACCCTTCAGAAATAGTGGTCCACTTTTGACCCCATGTGGTACGGTGGTGGATAAAGTCAAATTTGAATTTTTACTTATCAAGGACGTTTGTTCGGATATGCTGTTATTCAACTGAGGCTCTACTCAGTGGCCTATATCTGGTTTGAGAAGTGGGGGGGGGGGGGGGGGGGAGGGGGGGGGGGGGATGCGAGGGAGCAGAGCGACCAAGCCCGAATGCTTGAGGGGGGGTGGGATGGGTGATATTCACCTCCCACGGTAGGGAGCTTTTGAAATTTTAACTCGAAATAATGCAATCTGGTGCATATCTTGGAAAGAAAATTTGATATACTAAAATGGTAAGAAAGCATGACTTAAATCATCTCCCTCCTTATATATGATTAGACTAATATACAAACACAACCGAACTTACACACAACCACACACGCACACTGACACAAACAATAATTAAAAAGCACGCACACAACGTATTACATGTATGTCCATACTAATTTGGGGTTAGGGTTGGGAGGAGGTTTAAATACCCCCCTCACAACGTGAAAATATTTTGAAATTTGAGTTAAAAATTTCACTTTAGAAGTATGATTTTTATCATTATTATCATTATTGGGGTTTTTGTGATGCATTATAATGATCAAATTAATTATTACATTCATCTCTTACATCTAAGTATGTCAAATTTCCTTCCAAGATATGCACCAGATTGCATTATTTCGAGTTGAAATTACGAAACCCTATCCCGACGCCCTCGGGTTTTGGGCGCTTTGCTCCCCTCGCATATTCCCTGCCACTTTTTAAAAACCAGACCAACGCCAGCATAAACAATTCGAAAGGGTTTCTGGGGAACAAAGCTCAGTAGTTAGAGGGGCCGTTCTAGTAATTCAGAGGTCTGATCGGGTCCAAATCCCGGTAAGGCCTAAGTTTAATTATGTTCATTGTTTATTTCCAGAATATCATATCGAAACGTTTGTTTTCTTTACAGTTGCGAAAGGGCGGAGCAACCGCACAGGAAGAACGTCATCTGGACAAAGCAATAAATCGAGGCAGATAACTCGACCCCCAATCATCTGTACGAAGGGCTAAAGGGAAGGCGCCAAGTGTCTCTAACCACCTCTCTGCCCAATCCCCTCGTTAGATTATGACACCGTTGACGAGGGAACATACGGGAATGCAGCAGTAACTACGTCACATGACGAAGGAGCATATATATATATATACGGCTTCGACGATACAGCAGTACCTACGTCATCAGCAGACGCACCTCATCTTGACCATGCCTACCACGGTTTTGACCAGCCCCAGTACAAGGAAGAAGGCGAGGATGAGCTTCAGTATGAAACTCCACTTTGTTGAAAATTGTAATTCACTTGGAGGGTTTACTTATTCGTATCCCTATCATTTTCAAATGGGAAAGGGTTTCTGTCAAACTAACATTTGTTGTATCATTAATTATCACGAGGTCAATTTGGTTTTATGTGCAGTGGCACATGTACGCGGGGCACAAGGGGGCATGTGCCCACAAATCATCAGTGACAAAAACAGTTCACCCCCCCCCCCCCCTTCAATGATACACGTGCCTCCCTCCCCCCCCCCCCCCCACCACACACACACAACAACAATAATAATAATTAATAAATATAAACATTAATTAATTATTAATTAATTAATTATTTAAAACAAAAACAAATACAATAAATCCGACCACGCTACTTACGTCACTTTTATTTTTATGTGTTTAACATGTTCTTAGCACACATGTCTGTAATAGGAACTTGAATATATAATATTTACGGTTTTCAATTAAACTGTCAATATTTCCCTTTTAAGTGAACAATTTAAACATTTTAAACCCCATTTATTACTGTTGTTACCATAAGCCAAAACAACAAGGTGCAAGAAAGGGTAAACAATTATTTCGTTTGATTTTGTTAAAATTGGACAAAGTTAATGAATCACTTAAAAAGTGGTTGGATTCGTAACTCAGAGATTCGGTGCCATCCTGCGAACGCCTTGCGTATGTTGCGAACTTTTACTTTTTATTGACACGAGCAGTCTATAAGTCGTGGGCAGGCATGAATGAATGGGGAAAAACACGCCAAGTCGACTTGTTATTATGGAATTATACAATTTCTATGTTTCCACAAAGACAATGTACAATCAATAATCAATAGTTTATTTAAAATGAAAAAAACAAACATTAAAACAAATTTTCGGTAGTGAAGGAGATATGTTTATGCAACAATCTGTTATTCTATGTCCTTTTTATATTGTAGATTATCAGCAAACATGCATCGAGAGCAAATTAAAACTATGTATCCTGTAAAAAAAAGATTTTTTATTACTTTGTTTATTTATTACGTTCGCATAGCCTTTTATCATTATTTCAATGTAGCATATTCTATAATATGTATTTTAGTTATGAAAGCAGGCTGTTATGTATTGTTTAAGGCCAACGTGAACCGCTGGGGCTTAGGACCCCTCTCTGGCATGCACTGTGGCACACCTGAGCAAACGGCGCCCACATCATATACGAGTGCCCCATCCTCGGCCCACCAAACCCAAACCCTAACTTTAACAACTTGGACCCCGACACAATTCATTGGATACAACTTTGCGCGATGTTACTTAGTTGTTGAAGCTGCCTCAAACGAAAGAAGAAGAAGAAGAAAGAAGAAGAGAAAGAAGAAGAAGAAGAAGAAGAAGAAGAAGAAGAAGAAGAAGAAGAAGAAGAAGAAGATGATGATTGTATTGTTGCGCGTTGTGTTATGGTTTTCAAGTGTACTTCCGTTTTGATGTAGGTTGTTAATTATTTGGTGTTACAGACGGGTTTAAATCGATGATAATTATTTACGTCTGCGACCGATGTTTGAACTTGGCCGATTAGCTCTGACCACTGATAATGATAATATTATTAAGGTTCATGTACTTGTACTGTACCAGATCTTTATTTTATTTGTTATTACTTGATTTTAGAATTGAAATCAGATTGAGAAGATTAAACGGAAAGGATCTAGTAACTTTGTTGACATGTGCAAAAAGTGATGAAGGGTTGATGCAATGTATATTGTTGTTATCTCATATGTCCACAGGTGTTGTTGTGAAACTTTCAAGTCAAATGGACATTGCATGGCCAAGTAATGAGCGAAAATGCAAAGTGATATTCACTAACTCACTGCACTCACTTTGTGCACGGTTTCATAACTCCACGGGAGTTTTTCTTATCTGAATACTTCGATCGTACATATCTTGTAACGAAAGGAATTTGAAAAAAACCGAAACCGTGTCCCATGATTTTATTGTTAATACGAATACAACAAGGTATGAGGGAACCGCTAGAATTAAAATTTATTTTGAGGATTTGGACAATGTTACTAAGTCCCTTTAACGGGGGTTTTGGAAGGGCGAGGGGGCTCAGGGTATCATAG
Source organism: Echinarachnius parma (assembly GCA_037951105.1). Lineage (NCBI taxonomy): Eukaryota > Metazoa > Echinodermata > Echinoidea > Clypeasteroida > Echinarachniidae > Echinarachnius > Echinarachnius parma. The sequence continues at coordinate 150,120 of JBAMJV010000401.1, forward strand.
TATTGTTATTTGTTTTGTATCTACCGTTTAATAGTTTTATTGCAGTATGTTTAATTATATTCCGAATGATCACTATTCACTGTTTACTGTTGTATTTTTCACAATAATTACAAATTGTATAGATGTACATTCGATTAAAACAAAAATTAGTTTCATCCACAAATAATATTAAACTACAATCTTGATTGAATGTGGAAAATCGTTTATAAATAAAACATAAAAAGAGGACCCATATATGGACCCTTGTGGTAATCCGCATTTAATTGTTTTTAATTGGGACTGTACTCGATTGATTGATGTCAATTGTTTACGGTGGTGTAAGAATAACTTGATAATACATGTAATCGAGTGGTTACCCCTAATACCATAATGATTACCTTTGTGTAATAATAGATAGAATGATGCGTAACATCAATAAAATGCGTTAGTCCATATCTATACAAACAGTTATTTGTTATATTCATATTATTGATCAATTGCTTTATTTATATTATATATCACTTTTAAGATGCATATTAGTCTGTATGTCTCTTGTCTAAATCCATATTGGGTTTTTTTTTTTTTTAAGAATGTTTTACTTATTCATACAATATATTAATCTATTGTAAATTAATTTCTCTAAAATTTAAGAAAATATGGGGTCATATCGAATATGGTCTATAATTATTTACATAATTTTTTCTGCTTTTGCAATAAATTAGACTTACTCTGGCAATTGTCATATTCATTGTATTATTACTTCAAATTTATCATTATAATGTTTTCTTTTAGCCTGTCTTATTTTTAAAGTAACATAATTCCGGAACTCCTTAAATTTATCTTCGTTATGTCTGTTTTACTCTTTAAATACCTTTTATATAACATCTTTACGACACAATTTTCCGCAACTCTTAAGTCATCCATTAAGTCTTATTGCTATTTTGTATACAAACAGATCTTAAAGGGTAGTTGAGTATTGGTCAAACTTAACTTTGTAACCAAAACCTGCACCATTACGGTACAAAATATAGATTATAACTTCACCATGCTCGAAATGTATACACAATTCAAACGACTAAGTAAAACCCTGTTATCATTCAAAAAGAGCCGTTACAACTCAAGAGGGGCGCTCTCTAAAAAATCACATTGGTTTTAGCCATTTTTCATACCAAAATTGTGCATTTAATGTTTTGTTAAAATGAGTCAATAGAGATATCATCAACAACTTTTTAAAAACCTTTTCAGATTTTTTTTAGTAGTCTTTAAGGCATTTTAAAATTTTGTTCTAAAAAGTCCAAATATCCCCTGGGCGAAAGAATTTTTTGAATAACAATATGTTTATGATATTTCAGCCGTTTCTGAACCCTTTTTGATCAAATCAAGTTTATTCTGTCATTAAAATTGTATGTTCTTTCAAATTTAACAGTCATTTTTTGTATTATCTCACAACCAAATACGGGGGCACTTCGGGAAATACCAATACTCAACGGTACCTTTTAAGGAAAACAGTCTTCACTATTCCCAAAAGTATTATATTTAGTTTGGCCTTAGCCATGTCCTATATGACTTTCCATTGAATATACTTAATTCTAAAAAAAAAATATTCAACTTTGCTTCATTTACATCACGCCTTAAACAGGTAAAGATATGACCTTTTCTTAACATCATTATAGAATGGAAATATTGACAAAAAAACTGGGCGTTGATCAATAATGTCACTTAATAAAGCATGACTTCAAAAATGTTCCATGCCAAACTTACCACCCCCCCCCCCCCTCACCAATGGTCTCTGTCTAGGCTAACAAATATTAAATGTTACTCGGTCTCGGCTTCGTAAATTTCCACGTACACCTATCACCCCCCCCCCCCCCCCCCCTCCCCCCCCTTCCCCGGCTTACACCACTCTCAACCAATGGTCCTCGTCTCGGCCTCAAACATTTCGAATGATCACGGTCTCGGCTTCGAAATTTTCTACGGACACCCCCTCCCCCCCCCCCCCCCCCCGGCCCCCTCCGACACATACGACCTCTCAAACAACGGTCACGACCTCGAATAATTTTGACGGATATCGGTCTCGGGTTCAGCCAGTGGTAAGTATTATAATTCGTCGGTGACATTACGTACCGGCGAATCTTCAAATTTCGGTCGATATTTTCGATTTCGAGTTTTTGGCTATTTTTGATGTCATAACCCAACTCTATCCAATTTTGTCTCTATTTTCGAATATCAATTTCTGAAATCAATGATATCGAGAATTTTGAAGACTGAAATTCAGATATGTGATAGAGTTGGGTATCAGACATAAAAAATATGCCAAAAACTCAAAATCGAAAAATCGACCGAAATTTGAAGATTCGCCGTACGTAATGTCACCGACGAATGTTGCGCGTTTTTAGTTTTTTCAAGTGTACTCCGTTTACGTAGGTCGGTCAATTATTTGGTGTTATACAGACGCGTTTAATCGATGATAATTATCTAAGTCTGGGACCGATGCATCGCGATGGTTTGAACCTTGGTCGATTAGCTCTGACCAGTTGACCAGAAAACCTCTTCCATGCATTGTGACATTTATTTGTCTTTCGCTACGACAATGTCATACTGAATGAATTATTATCGTTACGAGAAACTAAAACTCAACCAGTGGTCTCGGCCACGGTATTTGGCCGACCAATAACCCCCCCCCCCCCCCTTTTGAAAAGATCCTGTGTAGCCAGTGCATACGTTTATGGCTACATGTTGCACGTTTTCTTTTGCAAGTTAACAAATCATATTACAATTATTTTCTCTTTTACATCAATTTAGACATTACCAATGTGTTTTTATCATATATGGTAAATAATACAATTCTGTTTTGTTTTCTTTACGCAGGTAATCATTAATTTGTATGCGAAAGTGAACTTCCTTAAGAATGTAAACCATAGTTTTGTACTTCTTTCATCTTTTCCCGATTGATTTCTGATTACTATCATTCTTATATATGCTCCAAAAAGCTATAGTTAAAATATAATTTATCTTGTCTTCTACATTTATTTTCAGTAATGTAAATATATTCATTTCTACATTTACATTATAAACAAGTTTTTACGATTTGCGTACAATTTCTAAAAAATATTTCATTCGTTTTAAATTCCAATAGAGCATGATATAAATCTTCTCGACAATGGACATGTTTCACATGTATCACTATTACTAAGTTTCCACATAAATAATTTTCTATTAATGTTGCATGTTACTGTATCTGAAGTGACCGACTCTACAGGGGTTTCCTTTTATAAATACTTTGTACCCGAT